>BQKN01000232.1:83743-94850 GCA_022839385.1 Asparagus kiusianus
GTTAGTTACTCGAGAGTAGGGTATAAGGCTGAGGTTGTCCTACACGACATATTTTATGTGAGCTTCCTTTTTATCAGATGTTGACTGCGCAAACTACCCGAGGGTAGTGTGAGGATTTGATATGACTTGATTTTGGTTGAGGTTTGGAGTTAGAATTCCTTTGTTTATTGTTTATTTCATAGTTTTTGGAGTTGGTATTTAGTGATTCACAATTTGGGATATGAGGTATATACATGAGGGTTTTCTTGTTTGGATTGTTTTGCTCGACGTACCCATTCTCGTGTTGTGGATTTCTAAATATTAATTTCCACTTAGTTCAGGATAGATGATTTTATAACTATATGTACTAAATTGTATTTTCATATATACTCCTAACGCACTTCCCCTGAGGGCGGTAGAGATGATCTCGCTAGCGCTTTGATGCTCATTGTTTCCCCTCTTTTTAGGTAGTGGGCCAGGCGTCCGGAGAGTCAAAGGTTGATGGTAATGCAGTTTAGCTTCCATCATTATTCATATTAGTAGTTTATTTAGAGCTCCACAGTAGTTTATTGTTTATTTTCAAATATTTAGAGTTGTATTTTATTTTATGAAGGCTGAATGCCTTAGTATTATTTCACTTGATTCTATGTATTAGGATATTTCACATTCATTTTAGTTTAACAGTTGTACTTCATTATATTCAGTTAGAAAATGATTCTCTCATTTCCTTTATTATGTTCATTGCATTCCTATCTTTATCTGCTTTGTACTACACTTATTTATTGTTATTTTCACTAGAGAGATATAACTGTGATGGTGAAACGTGTTGTTGTACTGTGTAGGTGCATAATAGGTTTGACATCATTGGGTTCACCTTGGACTGTAACCTTGTGTGAAACCAAGGGCATCACAATTGGTATCAGAGCTCTAGTTCAAGTATCCTTAGGATTATCCTGTATCGAGTCGTGAAATTAGGATAGAGTTTCATGTATAGAGTCCACTAGGAATTCCTAGATTGAGTGAGGACGTTATACATATACCTCAAAAATTACAAATTTTTTTATGATAACTATCTTACTTTGATTAAAAAGTATTTACATGAATGATATGTGATACGATTTACCTATTATTATATGATATGTTATTTTACTTAAGGTCTCATTTACCGTGTCTTATAAGCTCTTTTCCTAAAATTATAGATGTCAAGATGACCTGATCAAGCTGAGCCAGTGCCCGAGCCGCAGCAGGCTCCGCAGTATCTGATTGACATCATAGCACCAATTGTAGTAGACTAGCAACATTAGAGGAGAAAATGGAAAATTAGATTCCGCCAGCAATACCATCATCAGAAGTTCCACCACCAATCGCACCAACTGTACCTATTACAGAAGCATCACCGACGGTTACATCATAGCCACCACCAGTTGTTGACAGAACCGCAGAGCAAGTTAGAAGCCTTAAAGCACAATAGTTCAGGGATAAGGACAAGGGAAAAAGGTTGTTTACAGGACCTAGTGGACCTCAGCAGCAGAGTGAACCTCGTCTGAATGATCAACAATAGCAGCAACAAGGTGCTTGTCCGGAGCGACAATGGGATTAGAAAGAACCAAAGCGGCACAGTTTCTAGGAAATTATTACAATTGCCACAAGTATGGAAATCTAGCTAGGGCTGTCCAAAAAGCCCTCTGGTAGAGCTTAACTTTGCCTATTTATTGAGCTCACCTGCAGATCTCAATCGCCCATGTTCATTGAGCTCGCCTGTAGAGCTCAACTTCGCCTATTTATTGAGCTCGCTCACAGAGCTAGATTGCCCCTTTTCATTGAGCTCGCCCGTAGAGCTCAATCTCACCAATTCATTAAGCTCTCCCGTAGAGCTCAATCTTGCCTGTTCATTGAGCTCGCCTGTAGAGCTCAATCTCGTCTATTTATTGAGCTCGCCCGTAGAGCTCAAGCATCGCCTGTTAGCTTGACTCGCCCGTATGAATCAAGCTCGTCAAATCATGGAGCTCGCCAGCACGAGTTTAACCTCACCTGAATACTTCGATCGCCTGCACGAGCCAGGGATGCCTGTAGGGAGTTCTCCCGCACAAACTCTGCTTGCCATTAAACATCAGCTCACACGTTGGAGGGGCCCACCATCCGACCTTGCCTGTTCACTAAGCTTGCCTGCAAGCTCGCCTGAGCATTCAGATAGCTCTCAAGCTCTCCCGTAGTTTTGCCCACCTCGCCTGAGTAATGAAAGTGGGCTACTTGCTTGTGGTAGTGAGCCTACCCACTTCCTACGTCCTGGGTGATGATAAGGCATATCTCTCATCACCCCTATAGTGGTCACATCCTACAGCTAGGGGAGAGAATGGTTCTCCAGACCCATTAGTGGTCAAATCCCATAAATCAAGGGATGACCTATGTCATACCTTGCCTATTTAAAGCCTCATTCAGCCAATGTGAAAGGGGTTGATTGGCTAGACTTGGCATTTCTATTAGCAAGGCTCTTCAATCAGAGACTTGTTTTGGCTCACTTGCTTGGTAGAACATTCCTAACTCCTTGCTTGGATTGTTGAAGTAGACACAATCTGAACTCTCAGATTTGAGGCTTATCAGCTCTTTGTAAACTCTTGCATCGTAACTCTCTCCAAGCTTGTGGCTTTGATACTTTTCAAGCTCGGGTATAGTCAAACTCAATCACTCTGGAGCCTCTATTGTGCACTAAAGCTCCAACCGCAACTTCGATCGGTTCATCCAAGAGAAGCAAACTCAGCGCGAGCACCAAGGGAGGCATCCTACCGCTACCAATGAACCCACTTAAACAAGGAGGGTTATTCCCTTCTCCTCTATTGTAAAACATTAATCATTAGTTTGTAATAAACCAATCTTATAAATACAAATGACCCCTTGAGCCGGGAAGTCAATTTTTTACACCCCAACAAAGAGCAAGAACAAGAGAACATTCACAGGACCTGATGACCTCAGCAACAGAGTGAAGCTTAGCTAAGTGATCAACAACAATAGTGTAGTTCCAGTTCGAAGGGACAATAGGATCGAACAGCTTCAAAGCAGCACAGGTTTGTAGGTGCATGTTTTCACTGCCACAAATTCGGTCATAGAGCCACAAGGTGTCGTGGTGCATTAACGGGAAGTTGGCAGAGCAAGGGTCAGAAATCATAGCAGGAACAGAGAGCGAGGAGACAACACAAGATTCACGGTACGTGTTATAACTACAGCAAAATTGGACATAGTGCGAGAGATTATCGCAAGTCACCAGCAGGAGGCTAGCAGGACAGAGGCTAGAGTTAGCAATCGTAGGGCCGTGGGTATGGCTAACAACAAAAATTTGAGTCACCACCATAGACTTCAAGGATTGAGGATCAAATGCATGTTATTTAGGAGTTATCTCAGAGTCAGATAGTTTCATATACTACAGAGCCTTCAGCGCAGCAGACCACAGCGTTCGGTCAAGTTTTTGCAATGTACCAAGTAATCATGATGCGAATAGAACCATAGTTGAAGGTGCATTCTTAGTGAACTCCTTCCCAACTTGTATCTATTTAATATAGGAGCTTCACATTCCTTTTTATCTATTTATGCTATCATGGATAGTCTTCAGTTAGTTACACATTCCTTAGACATTCCTTTGTTAGTTTTTACTCTTTTGGGAGAGGCATCTTGTAAAACCCCGAAAATTTATGTTAATATAATTAATATGAGATTAATTATGATTTATGGATATTTATTTTGATAAATATAGTTAAATAGGGTATGAGTATGATACCATGTGTTTTGAATATAAACAAGTTCATACATGAGAAAGAAAAGAGTCAAAACATGAACAATGGTCAAATATGTGTATCTGGAAAAATTCCAGTTCGGTCGACCGTCGCGGTCGACCGCAGTCCGGTCGACCACCACGATCGACCATGAAACCTGTAGAAGTCAGATTCCTATTTTGAGTTGGTTTTGGTTTTCTAAAGCCCATATTCGTTTTTCCTGGTTTATATATCAAACTTTCACGAATTTTCTCAGTTTTCTAAGAACCCTAACAACCACCAAACCCCAATAAACTCTAATTTGATTTTTGGAGAATATTGGAGGCTTTCAAGTGGATTTTTCGGGTGATTTTGACTTTTGGATTGGAGATCTGCTTTGACTTGGCATCCTAAAATATTTTTCTACAAGTTTCAGGTGAGTTCATCTCTGCTAATCCCCCTCCTAGTTTTTAAAATATTTTTAAAGAGTTTTTAACATATTTTGTAGAGCCAAATTGACTAGTTTATGTATAAAAGTTAATTTTTTATATTATATGTATAAAGACTAGGTCTTTCCATGTTAAAAAGTTTGAGAACGAATTTACAGAAGTATGTAAGAGCTGAAAATGACTTAAAACATGGTTTAATCTGAAGAAAGATGATTTGTTCTTCGTTTCAAGGTTTTATGCATGACTTAGGATTTTGAATATAAATTTTATGCAAATAATCATGCTATATATGTTGAGTTTGTTTCCAGAAGTTTTTATCTACTGTAGACATGCTCTCATGCAAGTTTTATGTTGTTTTAATCATGTTTGAATCACCTAAACACGACATGAACACGACACACACAACCAGATTAAGAATTTAGAATATCAACCCACGATCGACTGCGCCATAGCAGTGGTCGACCGCGTGCAGGACAGAGGTCTGAGTAGGCTCTGGAACCCGTCGCGGTCGACCGCTGTTCTTGTGTGGTCGACTGCCACACAGTCTATGGCCCTGTGCATGTTTTGTTCGACTGTTGAGTTTTTGAGTTAGTCTCTCGACCTTGTACTGTTATGATAAAATGTTTATGAGCTGTTTAACATCTGAATGTTAGTAAATACCGGATATGGACACGTACACCAAGATACATACACGTATGTTTAAAATATAATGTGTTAAAATGATAAATAAGAAAAATACATAAATATTATGTTTTCGGAATAGAGAGATGAAATCTATTTTCGTAGGGCGATTGAGTAAGAGTATTACAAAAGTATCGTCATATTATGTTTCCGGAATAGGGAGATAAAACCTATTTCTGCAGGGTGATTGAGTAAGAATATTACAAAAGTATCGTCATATTATGTTTTCAGAATAGGAAGATGGAACCTATTTTCGCAGGGTGATTGACTAAGAGTATTATAAAAGTATCGTCATATTATGTTTTCGGGATAGGGAGATAAAATCTATTGCCGCAGAGCGATTGAGTAAGAATATTACAAGAGTATCGCTAATGTATAAGAGATGCACATTTGTAACTAATATAATTTATAATTTGGTTTATATTTTTGAATACCCGCGAGTAGGGTGCTTTCTCTAAGACTGTGACTTACACAACATGGTTTTTTGTTGGCTTTTGTTTGATGAGTTCCTTTTATGTTAGATCCATCTACCCGAGTGTAGATCAGGATGAGATATTTGTTCTACAAGTTTGAGGTTTGGAGTATTATCTATTTGTTTATTACTTTCATTTATAGGGTTTGGAGTTAGTATTTAGGGAGTCACAATTTGAGACAGGGTATATACATGAGGGTTTCCTTGTTTGGATTATTTTTCTCGACGTACTAACTCTCGTGTTGTGATTTCCTAAATATTAACTTCCAGTTAGAATTTTATGAATGATTTCATATGTATATGTACTAACTCTATTTTCTCTACACTCCTACCCCTTTCCCTTGGGAGAGGTGGAGATGTTCTCGTTATAACGCTTTGACACTCGTTATTTTTCCCCCTTTCAAGCAGCGAGTCTAGCACACGGAGAGTCGCAGGTTGATCAGATTTCTGTATAGATCTCACCTAACTATTTATTATGTAGTAGTTAGTCAGAACTCCACAGTTAGTTGATTATGTTCAGACTCTAGACTCTATTTCATTTTGTAGAGGCTGAGAGTCGTAGTGATGCTTTATTTGACTCTTTACATTTGAGGTTTATTTCATATTTAGAGATAATTCTATTCTATTTTTGTTGGGCTCACTGATGATTATTCTCATGCTTCCTCTGTGTATATTTGGTTTTACTCTATTTCTTTTATTTGCTTGTCTGTACCTTTACCTATTTGTTGATTCCACTAGAGAGATAGTAATTGTGATGGTGAAACATATCATAGCACGGTGTTTGGTGCTTGGTAGGTTTGACAATCCGGGTTTCACCTTAGATTGTAGCCTCGCGTGAAACCTGGGACGTCACAGTTGGTATCAAAGCTCTAGTTCCAATATCCTTAGGATCATCCCTGTGTCATATTATGGAGTTAGGATAAAGTTTCTTAGGAATTGTGTATATAGTCCACTAGGAATTCCTAGTGTGAGTGAGGACATATTATATATATACACGAAAAATTACAAATATTTTTTATGATGAACTATTTGCTTTGAATAATAAGGCATGCTATGAGTAATCTGTGATACGATTTACTTTTTAGTATACATTATATATTTTTCTGCTCGAGATTCTATTTACTGCGTAAAGAGCTCTATTTTGATAGAGAGCTCGAGCCACAGTAGGCTCCGTAGTACTTAGTGATTCTCATACCATCGTTAGCAGCTCGTCTTGCAACTATCGAGGAGCAGTATGTTTCTGCTGCATTGAAAGCCGGAAAGGAGATAGAGTTAGCTCGATTAGAGCAGGGGGACATATCGGTGATGGATTTTGAGAGTAAGTTCATGTCACTACTTAGATTCACTGGCATGTGGCACACCGAGGAGAGACAGGCTCAGATGTTCATGATGGGACTTCATCCAGGTTTGCGTCGATATCTAGTATCTCGGAGATTCCATTCAGTGCGAGAGGTGGCAGATGCTGCCATAGCCCATGAGACAGACACATCTATGTTTATCAAGGGTAAAGATGGAAATACTAAGTCAGGATAGTCAGGAGATAAGGGTAAGGGTAAGAGACCTTTTACCGGCTCAAGAGGATCCCAGCAGCAGAATAAGTTTTCACAGCAGCAGGGTCCCCATAAGAAGGGCAATCATCAGGATCAGAGGGCGCAACAGTAGCGTCGGATTCATGGAGCTTGTTTCAATTGCAACAAGCCTAGTCACAGAGCAGCAGAGTGTCGTAGCGCACCCGCAGTAGGCCAGCAGAGCAAGAATCCGCTACAGCAGCAGAACTGCACTCAGGGTCAGGATCAAGGTCAGCAGTTGAGAATTGAGGCACCTTCAGTAGTCCTGAGGATTGAGGGACATGTGCGAGCGATTCAGGAGATCCAGTAGGGACAGATAGTCCCATATGTTCCAGGTGATGCAGCACAGCCGACTGGTAGGGTGTATGAAGTTATTCCTCACGATCATGGTACGAGCGGGACAGTGGTGGAAGGTACTTTCCTTGTGAATTCATTTCCAGCACGTATTCTTTTTGACTCTGGCGCTTCACATTCTTTTATCTCCTATGATTTCTCCGTTAGTCTCCAGCTTGTGGCGCAGCCATTAGATTTTCCTTTATCTGTATCTAGTCCTTTAGGGGAGACGTCTCTTTTAGAGAGTTTTTGTAGGAGATGTATCATCAGCTTGGACGATTTCGAGTTTGTGATAGACCTGATCGTATTGCATATGTATGAGTTCGATGTTATCCTTGGTATGGATTAGCTATCTTCCTACCATGCGAGTATCGACTGTTTTACGAAGACAGTCAGTTTGTGAGCTTTTGATGGATCTGAGTTAGTGGTAGTGACCTCTATGTTTGGTGGAAAATTTGTAGTAAAAAGAAATGAAAGAAAATTGATTGTATTCCTTTAATCTCAGTTACAATTGGATTTCCTGATTACAAAAGAGAGGAGAATGATCCGGATTTTCCCCTTTGTTTAATTCTGGGTTCTTCACGGTGGCGATGAGATGCCTCCCTCGAATGCTCGCGTCGAGTTTGCTTCTCATTGACGATCCAACGTTTTGATTCACTGGAACGTGATCTTCTCCTCACGATTTGACGTTGTAGAGGACTTGCGTGGCAAGTTTGAAACTCTGAACGAGTTGATAACTCTGAATGAGTTGGAAACTCTTGAAAAAGAGTTGATTTGAACCGAGAATCGGTTCTCAAGCCAAGGCCGAAGGCTTCAAGGAATGCTCCAAAGGATGAATGCCGATCTCTCAATCTATGATGCTCCAAGATCTCCCCCTTTGCTGCCAAGTCCCAGATCCGAAAATGCCAGCCCCGATCTCTTCTTTGCTGCCCGAAAAGAAGGATAAAAAAGCCAGCCCTGAACTAAGCTGATTTCTTAGTTATTTATAGGGGATTAAGGGATGTAACCGCCCCCTTAATTCGCTCCTAAGTGGGGCTAATGGATGTAACCGCCCCTTAAATTACTCCTGAGTGGAGTTGTGATCCCCTCAGATCGTGGGAAACGGTTTTGAAACCATTCAGCTCGTGTTTGAACGAGGCAAACGTAAAATCCGTGTTCTGGCATGAATTCTGCATTTAAACACAGCGTCTGAAGGCTCGGACGCAGTGTTTGAAAGCTCGGACGCATCGGCTAGAAGCTGCGTCTGGCAGTGGGTGAAGCTGCGTTTGGCGGCGATTAGAGCTGTGTTGGGAGCGATTGGAGCTGCGTCTGGCGGCGATTAGAGCTGCGTTGGGCAGCGCTTGGAGCTGCGTTGGGCAGTGGTTAGAGCTGCGTTGGGCAGCGTTAGCAACTAGATCTGAGCTGCGTTTGCAGTAATTTAGAAGCTGCGTTGGATGCATTGGAAGCTGCGTTGGGCAGTGCTTGGAGCTGCGTTGGGTAGCGGTTGGAGCTGCGTTGGGCAGCGGTTGGAGCTGCGTTGGCAGCTTTCGGAGGCTGTGTTTGAGCTGCGTTCGTGGCTATGAACGTGGTGCATCTTGATGCTAGTGTGCGGGGAGGACTTCTGCAGCTTGATTTGAAGAGACCGTCGATTTATAGTCTCTTTCTGTCAAAGCGTTACAAAGATCATCATTTTGTAATCTTTGCTTTAACTCTTTGATATGTGAGAGTCGTCAGATTATAACTCCCGATATTGATTGTGAAGTCTGTTTGATTAGAGCTTCCATCAGTTATCGTAAAGGTCGTCAGATTGTAACCTTCAGCGATCTACGTGAAAGTCTTCAAATTGTAGCCTTCTGGAAGTCGTCAAATTGTAACTTCCATCATCGATGTTTGATGGGGAATCAGCTATCTATTGTGATTTTTAGATAGCCTACAGAACCCCCTCCAAAGTTTTCGAAAGTTCGCGGTTGACTGGGATGAATTTTAGGAATACTTTGGATCTCAACTCTGATCTTGGAGCTGTTGATTCCTTGTGGTAAAGGATTTGTTCTCTGCACTTGCTTCGAAGGTATTTTGGTAGAAGGGATTTGCCACGTAGGACCTGTGTGAAGGTATGTGCCATAATCCTGCTTCTGGAATATGGGGGTGGACCCTGCATTTTGAACTTGAGATGCGGGTCTCACCCATATATTTTGAATTTGGAACATGGGTGTGACCTCGGCGTTCGGTTTTTGCATCACGGGTCTGACCTCAACGTTTTGACTTAAGACATGGAAATCGCTTCCGTGCATTTTGACTAAGCCTTTAAGACTTGTCTATGGCTCATCTGTTTTAAGTCTCGGCTCACATCCATTAAGTTGATGGGCCTGCAAACGTACATAGGATTTTTGACAAACCCTCAGCCATCAACGGATTTGATAAGCCTTTACCGACTACCGTTTGAGTCAGGCTAGCATGTGGATTGTCTAAGTCCGTTCCACATGTAACGTTGTGCTAAGAGAATGAACCCTCTTAGACTTGATGCTATGATTTTGAATACGTAGACTTCATCATTTTTACGGAAAAATACTAACCGGCGACGCGTGTTAGGCGTAGGCTTATCTCTATTTAGGGATCGGGATAATGTCTCCCATGCGTGTGAGGCATGGATTTTGATGCTACGATATTGAATACGTAGGCTTCGTCGCTGGTTTCTTCCTGTGTCACTTGAAACACTAAAAAAAAGTTGAAAGCGCCAGAGGTGTAGTATTAGCTTGGCATGAATTTTCATTTAGAGTGAAATTCAGAAATTTTCTTCACTATCACTAGGATAATTTTAGAAAATCTTTAATCCGCTGGGGATTTTATGATGAAAACTTGCTATTCTTGTTGAAAAAGGATTAACAAGTTCGTTGGGGGGTTTGACTGTTAGAGGTGTGATGTTAACCTAACAATATTTTATGGGACTATCGCTCTATTGAAGAGAGTCGATAAGTTGATTTTGTCGTCAGAGGTGTGATGTTAACTTGACGGGTTTGTGGACCTATCGCTCTATTGTGGAGAGTCGATAAGTTGATTTTGTCAGAGGTGTGATATTAACGTGACAGGAAGATGTTGCGATCAGGGCAACTTTCAGGACCTATCATCCTGTTAAAGAGGATTGATAAGTGGATTTTGTCAGAGGTGTGATGTTAACATGACAAGAATTTATTGCGATCGGAGCAACTTTGTGGACTTATCATCCTTTTGAAGAGGATTGATAAGTGGATTTGTCAGAGGTGTTTGATATTAACGTGACAAGATTTGTGTTGCGATTGGAGCAACTTTATGAACTTATCATCATATTAACGAGGATTGATAAGTGGATTGTCAGAGGTATGGTGTTAACGTGACAAGAGAATATGTACTTGTGACTTGTACAAGATTTAGGAATTAGCGTCTCGCTGGGGAAACTTGCTAGGTGAATTTATCATCAGAAACAATGAGTTCTGATACTTATGATTTGAATAAGATTTTGAAGACTTAGTGTCTTGCTGGGGAAGATTGCGATTTGAGCAATTTCGAGGACCTATCATCCTATTGATAAGGATTGATAAGTTGATTGTCAGAGGTGTATTGTTAACGTGACAAATTAGGAGTGATGCAAGCTGCATTCATACTCTGTGGGGGTGATGATCGTCGGAAGTGTAATGTTAACTCGACGATGTGAAAGATTCGTTACTCTTAATCCAGTGGATTCCAAGTAACCAACCCAAAGTCTTAATTAAGACTTAGCAGGGGAATAAAAAGAGGTAGACAAGGCACATCACCTAGTGAGGCACTATCCATGAAGTCGGAATAGAGTCACATCACCTGGTAGGCCATTATCTGAGGAGTTTGACTATCAGAGGTAACTGTTAACGTGATAGTTTTTTATGGACCCGC
>BQKN01000232.1:99850-116565 GCA_022839385.1 Asparagus kiusianus
CCGCCATCCTACTTGAAGAGGATTAGTAAGAGAATTTGGAGGGAATGGACTATCAGAGGTAGATGTTAACGTGATAGTTTTATGGACCTGCCATCCTATTGAAGAAGATTAGCAAGTTGATGGACTATCAGAGGTAGATGTTAATGTGATAGTTTTGTGGACCTGTCATCCTGTTGAATAAGATTAGCAGGAGAATTTAGGGGAAATTGACTATCAGAGGTGATCATTAACGTGATAGTTTTTTTTTTTGTAGACCCGCCATCTTACTTGAAGATGATTGGTGGGGGAATTTGGAGGAAATGGACTATCAGAGGTAACTGTTAACGTGATAGTTTTAGTGGACCCACCATCTTACTTGAAGAGGATTGATGAGGGAATTTGGAGGAATGAACTATCAGAGGTGATCATTAACGTGATAGTTTTGGTGGATTTCGTGGTTGACAGAGGTGTTCTATTAAACATGGCAACTCAGAAAATTTATTGCTCATAATCGAATGAACTACGAATAAACCAACCCCCAGTCTTGAACAAGTGCAGGGGAAAAGGGTAGACGTGGCACATCACCTAGTGGGCCACTATCTAACGAGTTTGACTATCAGAGGTAATTGTTAACGTGATAGTTATTGGACCTGCCATCCTACTGAAGAGGATTAGCTTCAGTGGCCGTAGTATCTTCCCCTTCTGACTGAGAAGATTGGGCTTGGTCCGATTGCTCAGGAGAAGATTACGCTTGGTCCGATTGCTCAGGCTGATTCTGCTTACTTTGTTCTTCAGCTTTGATCCTGGCAATAATCTTTTGAGCCTGTTCGCCTTGAGAGATTAGTTGTCTCCAGGAACGGCATTCTGTAACCTTCATTTGTGCTAGAAGGTCGGTATGCAAGTTATGTCGATAGGTCTCCACTAAGGTAGACTGTGTCATACCTGTCGGACATCGCAGAGCTATGTTTCTAAACCTTTTGACGAAGGCTTTGACGGACTCCCTCTTCTTCTGCTTAGCGGCAAGAAGGGTATGGATGGAGACTTCTGTATCATCTTCAAAGAATCTTAACAGGAATAGTCTCTCTAGATCTGCCCACTTTTAGATACATCCTGTAGGCAATTTCCTGAACCATTCAAAGGCAACTCCTTTGAGGGTGCCAATGAACAATCAAGCCAGTACGGCATCGTTCGATATTACATTCCTAGTCTGTGACTTGAAATGATAGATATGTTGGTTCGATGATCCCGTGCCATCAAAAGTTTGTAGCGTCGAGACTTCAAATTTTGGAGGATAAGGGGCTGCATCCTATTCGGCAGGATAGGGTCTGACAACTCCCTCGTCTTGGAGCTCACTTCTGTTGGCAATGATATTGAGGCGGGCTTCCAATTCTTCCATTTTGGCAGACTGGAGATTCTGCTCGTTCTCCATCTCTCTTCCTTCATCAGAGGAAGATTCTAGGTTGTGGGCTTCTTGGTCATAAGCCGTGTCATCAACCACTTTTCCCTTCCCTTTGCTTGTGTGAGGTCGGGATGAAGACGCTTTTCCTCCCCAGGAAGATTCTTGCCTGAGTGGCGAATCTGTCTTCTGAGATTTGGCCTTTTCTATGACGAGTTGAGTCAACAGGGTCAGGAGTTCATTGATGGCCTCCTGTTGAGATTTGAGCATGGCCTCCTACTCATCAAGTCTCTTCGCGAGATCTTTATGGTTTCCTGTCATATAGGCGGAGCTCTCATGTTCAACAAAAGAGCTTGATGATTGAGACTCCGCGATGGCTGAGTGTTCATCATCAGAATTGGTTCCTCTGGCTAACCTCCGATAATTGACAGGGGGAATGACTCCTGTTCGCGTCCGAGTGTGTTAGTAGACTCCTTCAAACTCATTAGCGATTTCTCTGACGGTCGGTGAACGACTTGTCTCAGAATCATCGGAACTAGGACCCGAGGCTTTCCCTCTACCAATCACATTAATAGTGACTCCAGGATACTCGGTCTCTGGAGACTTCTTCCTGTGAGAACGTCGTTGTTGGTTGGGCAAAGCAACATTCTTATATGAGCAGTATTGACATCCCGAGAGGACCGTAGGAATGACTTGTTGCATCGGTCTTTTACTCGATATGAACTCTCTCAAATCTGTTGTAAAGATTTGAGGGGAATTACTCACTGATCGTGAGGTTTGAACTGGAACCCCCAGTCTATGATTGGACAGGACTGGCTCTTGGTGGACATGAATCTGGTTGAGACGCCTTAAATCCATGGGCTTTTGACATTCGCCCCTCAATCTAGTCGCGCTACGCAGAGTATTCGGGGGTCTCGCGGGCTGAGCTCCAGGTTCTGTGTTGGATTTCGTCACCCGAACGCATGCCTGAGCTCCAGGTGTTGCTGGTGAAACGCAGTCCCGAGGGCTGCGTTTAGCTTGGCTCATGCAGAGTTCGTGTTGAGGCTCAAAAACGCAATGCTCGCGTTGATTGGAGGATCGGCTTTCTCGGAGTTGTGCCCGTCGCTTTGGCACGGATGCAGAACCTTCAACTCTGTGGACGAGTTTGGCTAAAGCTGAGCCCACTCCTTCGGAGGAGGGGCTGTTCAAGCAATCTAATCCAAAGGAGAGGACTTCCTTCGGCGATTCGGCAGAGATTGGAGCTTTAGACTTCTTGGAGATCTTGCGGACCTTGCGCATAGCCTTGGAGCTAAGGGATCCGGAGGAGAGGGCTTCCTCGTACTTGGCTTGATCAAACTCTACCACGAGAGTTTCGACGATTGTTCCAGTGAGATGAACATCGGATTGCTCCACCACTTCTTCGTCAGAGAAGCTCTTCCCCAGCAGAGTCCCCATCTTTTGTTTGGTGGAAAATTTGTAGGAAAAAGAAATGAAAGAAAATTGATTGTATTCCTTTAATCTCAGTTACAATTAGATTTCCTGATTACAAAAGAGAGGAGAATGATCCGGATTCTCCCCTTTGTTTAATTCTGGGTTCTTCACGGTGGCGATGAAATGCCTCCCTCGAATGCTCGCGTCGAGTTTGCTTCTCGTTGACGATCCGACGTTTTGATTCACTGGAGCGTGATCTTCTCCTCACGATTTGATGCTGTGGAGGACTTGCGTGGCAAGTTTGAAACTCTGAACGAGTTGATAACTCTGAATGAGTTGGAAACTCTTGAAAAAGAGTTGATTTGAACCGAGAATCGGTTCTCAAGCAAAGGCCGAAGGCTTCAAGGAATACTCCAAAGGATGAATGCCGATCTCTCAATCTATGATGCTCCAAGATCTCCCCCTTTGCTGCCAAGTCCCAGATCCGAAAATGCCAGCCTCAATCTCTTCTTTGCTGCCCGAAAAGAAGGATCAAAAAGCCAGCCCCGAACTAAGCTGATTTCTTAGTTATTTATAGAGGATTAATGGATGTAACCGCCCCCTTAATTCGCTCCTAAGTGGGGCTAATGGATGTAACCGCCCCTTAAATTACTCCTGAGTGGAGTTATGATCCCCTCAGATCGTGGGAAACGGTTTTGAAACCGTTCAGCTCGTGTTTGAATGAGTCAAACGCAAAATCCGCGTTCTGGCATGAATTATGCATTTAAACTCAGCGTCTGAAGGCTCGGACACAGTGTTTGAAAGCTCGGACGCATCGGCTGGAAGCTGCGTCTGGCAGCGGGTGAAGCTGCGTTTGGCGGCGATTAGAGCTGCGTTGGGAGCGATTGGAGCTATGTTTGGCGGCGATTAGAGTTGCGTTGGGCAGCGGTTGGAGCTGCGTTGGGCAGCGTTAGCAGCTAGATCTGAGCTGCGTTTGCAGCGATTTAGAAGCTGCGTTGGATGTATTGGAAGCTGCGTTGGGCAGTGCTTGGAGCTGCGTTGGGCAGCGGTTGGAGATGCGTTGGGCAGCGGTTGGAGCTGCGTTGGCAGCTTTCGGAGGCTATGTTTGAGCTGTGTTCATGGCTATGAACGCGGTGCGTCTTGATGCTAGTGTGCGGGGAGGACTTCCGCAGCTTGATTTGAAGAGACCGTCGATTTGTAGTCTTTTTCTGTCGAAGCGTTACAAAGATCGTCATTTTGTAATCTTTTCTTTAACTCTTTGATATGTGAGAGTCGTCAGATTATAACTCCCGATGTTAATTGTGAAGTCTGTTTGATTAGAGCTTCCATCAGTTGTCGTAAAGGTCGTCAGATTGTAACCTTCAGCGATCTACGTGAAAGTCTTCAAATTGTAGCCTTCTGGAAGTCGTCAAATTGTAACTTCCATCATCAATGTTTGATGGGGAATCAGCTATCTATTGTGATTTTTAGACAACCTACACTCTAGAGGTAACCACTTTACGGAGTCATATCTGGCATACGTCGAGGAGGTGACGTTTCGGAATCGGGTGCAGATTTGAGTGAGATGTGAGTAGTCTCAGAGTTCCAGGATGTCTTTCAGGACATACCAGATTTACTTCCAGTAAGAGAGGTCGAGTTCTGTATAGAGTTGTAACTAGGCACCGCGTTGATTTTCTGAGCTCTTTCCTATGGCGCCTGCTGAGATGAGGGAGCTGCAGATCTAGCTTGATGAGTTGTTGTCTCAGGGATTCATTCAATGGAGTCATTCTCCGTGAGGAGCGCTGGTCCTCTTTGTGAAGAAGAAGGACGGGAGTATGCAATTATGCATTAATTATCGCGAGTTGAACAAGGTCACTATCCAAAACAGGTATCCATTATCGAGGATCGATGACTTATTCGACCAGTTATAGGGAGATCAGTGTTTTTCGAAGATAGATCTTCATTCCGGTTATCATCAGTTACTGGTTCGGGAGATTGACATTCCCAAGGCCGCCTTCTTGACTCGATATGGGTCATTCGATTTCTTGTCATGCCATTTAGGCTGACCAATGCACCAGCAGTATTCATGGATTTGATGAATCAGGTTTTCCGTCTATACTTGGACCAGTTCGTGATATTTTTCATCGATGATATTCTTATCTATTCGAGATCGAAGGCAGAGCACGAGCATCATTTGAGGTTAGCATTATAGACTTTACGGGAACACTAGCTATATGCAAAATTTAGCAAATGTGAATTCTGGTTATCGGAGGTTAGATTTTTGGGCCATGTCATCAGCTAAGAGGGCATTGCAGTAGATCCAGCTAAAGTAGAGGCCGTACTTGATTAGGAACCACCGAAGATAGTTACAAAGATTCGTATCTTCTTGGGTCTAGTGGGCTATTACAGGAAATTTATTTAGGACTTCTCGAAGATCGTGACGCCACTTACACGCCTTACTAAAAAGGGTGTATAGTTCATTTGGAGCACAAAGTGCCAGAAGGCATTTGAGACATTGAAGACTAAGTTGACTTCAGCATAAGTATTGATTTTTCTCAGCAAGTATAATACTTTTGTTATCTACGATGATGCATCTGTATCGGGTCTTGGAGGAGTATTGATGCATACCCAGAGAGTTGTAGCCTATATCTCGAGCTAGTTGAGGACTCATGAGCAGAATTATCCTACACATGATTTGGAGTTTGCAGCAGTGGTCTTTGCATTGAAGGCATGGATGCATTATTTGTACGGAGTGCAGTTTGAGCTATTCACAGATCACCAGAGTTTGAAGTACCTCTTCTCACAGAAAAAAACTCAACCAGAGGCAAAGGCGATGGATAGAGTTAATTAAGGATTATGAGTTCACTATACAGTATCATCCGGGAAAGGCGAATGTGGTAGCAGACGTTTTTTGAGCAGAAAGCGTCATCACGGACTAGCAGCTTTGAGGTGTTCACTATATCGGGATTTTTATACCCTCGGTTATTATAATTTCAGGCCAGAGATTAGCGGGAGTAGTGTTTTCTTAGGAGCTTTATCAGTACAACCATCTTGGGGAGATAGAGTAGTCGGAGCTTAGTTAGAGGATTCGTGGATTCAAACCCGCAATGGGGAGATCTCCAAAGAACCCAATGATGATTGGACTATTGGAGTAGATGGAGGCCTTCGGATGAAGGGCAGGATCATCATGCCGAACAATCTACAGCTAAAGAGAGAACTTTTTGATGAGGCACATCGCAGCAGATATACAGTGCACCCAGGCATAATGAAGATGTACAAGGATTTGAAGAGGCTTTTTTGGTGGAGTGGTATGCGCAGAGAGATTACAGATTATGTGGCTAAGTGTTATACCTACCAGCAAGTTAAGGCAGAACATCAGAGACCTACAGGAACCCTACAGTCTTTACCCATTCTCAAGAGGAAGTGGGTAGATATTTCCATAGATTTCATAGTAGGGTTGCCTAAATCAAAGAAAAAAAATGATTCTATTTGGATGATAGTAGGCAGATTGACAAAGTCGGCGCATTTCTTACCTGTGAGGACGACTTATACGGTGGACACCTATGCGAGGATTTTTATTCGAGAGATTATCAGATTGTATGAAGTTCTGGAGACAATTGTATCAGATCGAGGCTCAGTCTTTACATCCCATTTATGGAGAAGTTTTCAGGATGCTTTTGACAGCCAGTTATCATTTAGCAGTGTATTTCACCCCAAGACAGATGATCATACCAAGAGGGTGAATCAGGTATTGGAGGATATGCTGAGAGCATGTGTTATAGATTTTTAGGGTACCTGGGAGTATCATCCCATTGATTGAATTTGCATATAATAATAGTTATCAAGTTACCATCAGGATGGCGCCGTATGAAGCCTTGTACGGGAGGCCTTGCATATCCCCTATATGTTGGGCACAGCCAGAGGATAGTCTATTACTTGGCCCGAAGCTAGTTAGGCAAACCATGGAAAATGTGGCATTGATTTGAGAGTACATTCTTGCTGTACAGAGTAGGAAAAAGAGTTATGCAGATCAGCGGAGACGACCCCTAGAATTTCAGATCGGAGACTTAGTTATGTTGAAAGTATCACCGATGAAGGGCATTCAGCGATTCGGTAGATGGGGGAAGCTCACCTCGAGATATGTTGGTCTTTTCAGGATTATTGAGCACAGTGAAACTGTTTCATATAGATTAGATCTTCCAGCATCGATGTCGAGTGTGCACGATGTATTTCATATTTTGATACTCAAGAAGCATTTGCGTGACGAAGAGCAGCAGAGGGTGATTGATTTACCAGAGGTTGAGATACAGGATGATTTGACTACCATAGAGATTCCGGTATGCATTCTTGCTAGAGAGAATAAAAAGCATAGAAACAAAGTTATTCTATTAGTGAAAGTTTAGTGGAACCAACAAGGAGCCGAAGAGATTTCTTAGGAGCGTGAGGAGGATGTTCGTCGTGACTACCCGCACCCGTTTGAACAGGTAAGGTTGATATTTAAATGTGCTTATATGCGTTGAAAGATTTGATTATATGTGTTGTTTAGTCACATTTATATTTAACGCTAGAATGAGTCATTCAACACTTAGCTCTTAATTATTCGAAACATATGGTATATATATGAGGGGTTCCTTGTTTGGATTTTTCGCCCTACGTACTAGTTCCATCTAATTAGGGGTTAAGTGAGAATGTATGTATTTTAGATTGTTAAGTTTAAATGTTGCTTATATTTCAAATCGGGAGATTAATGATATGAGATGTGTACATAAGGGTTTTCTTGTTTGGATTATCCCCTTTTTGTGCTTTTCTCGTATTATTAATCTCTGCGATATGAATGCGGAATTTCAAGGACGAAATTATTTTAAGGGGGGCGGGAGAGTGAATATAAAACCCCAAAAATTTATGTTAATATAATTAATATGAGATTAATTATGATTTATGGATATTTAGTTTGATAAATATAGTTAAATGGGGTATGAGTATGATACCATGTGTTTTGAGTATAAACAAGTTCATGCATGAGAAAGAAAAGAGTCGAAACATGCACAATGGCCCAATATATGTATCTGGAAAAATTCCAGTCCGGTTGACCGCCACGGTCGACAGTGAAACCTGCAAAAGTAAGATTCATATTTTGAGTTGGTTTTCGTTTTCTAAAGCCCATATTCATTTTCCCTGGTTTATAAATCGAACTTTCACGAATTTTCTCAGTTTTCTAAGAACCCTAACAGCCACCAAACCCCCACAAACCCTAATTCGATTTTTGGAGAATATTAGAAGCTTTCAAGTGGATTTTTTGGGTGATTTTGTCTTTTGGATTGGAGATCTGCTTTGGCTTGGCATCCTAAAATATTTTTCTATTAGTTTCAGGCGAGTTCATCTTTGCTAATCCCCCTCCTAGTTTTTAAAATGTTTTTAAAGAGTTTCTAATATGTTTTGTAGAGCCAAATTGACTAGTTTATGAATAAAAGTTAATTCTTTTATATTATATGTATAAAGACTAGGTATTTCCATGTTAAAAAGTTTGAAAACGAATTTACAAAAGTATGTAAGAATTGAAAATGACTTAAAACATGGTTTAATCTGAAGTTCTTCGTTTCGAGTTTTTATGCATGACTTAGGGTTTTGAATATAAATTTTATGCAAATAATCATGCTATATATGTTGAGTTTATTTCCAGAAGTTTTTATCTACCGTAGACATGCTCTCATGCAAGTTTTATGTTGTTTTAATCATGTTTGAATCACCTAAACACGGCTTGAATACGATACACACAACCAGCTTGAGAATCTAGAATATCAGCCCACAGTCGACCACACCATAGCGGCGGTCGACTGCATGCAGGACAAGACTGAGTAGGCTGTGTAACCCATCGCGATCGACCGTCGTTCTTGTGTGGTCGACCACCACACAATCTGTGGCCCTGTGCATGTTTTGTTCGACTGTTGAGTTTTTGAGCTAGTCTCTCGACCTTGTACTATTATGATAAAATGTTTATGAGCTGTTTAACATCTAAAATGCTAGTAAAGACCAGATATGGACACATACACCAAGATACATACACGTATGTTTAAAATATGATGTGTTAACATGATAAATAAGAAAAATGTACAAATATTATGTTTCTAGAACAGGGAGATGAAACCTATTTCCGCAGGATGATTGAGTGAGAGTATTACAAAAGTATCGTCATATTATGTTTCCGGAATAGGAAGATGAAACCTATTTCCGTAGGATGATTGAGTAAGAGTATTATAAAAGTATCGTCATATTATGTTTCCGGAATAGGGAGATGAAACCTATTTTCGTAGGGCGATTGAGTAAGAATATTACAAAAGTATCGTCATATTATGTTTTTGGGATAGGAAGATAAAACCTATTGCCACAGAGCGATTGAGTAAGAATATTATAAGAGTATCGCTAATGTATAAGAGATGCACATTTGTAAGTAATACAATTTATAATTTGGTTTCCATTTTTGAATACCCGCGAGTAGGGTGCTTTCTCTGAGACCGTGACTTCAACATGGTTTCTAGTTGGCTTTTGTTTGATGAGTTCCTTTTATGTTAGATCCATATACCCGAGTGTAGATCAGGATGAGATATTTGTTCTACAGGTTTGAGGTTTGGAGTATCTATTTGTTTATGACTTTTATTCATAGGGTTTGGAGTTAGTATTTAGAGAGTCACAATTTGAGACATGGTATATACATGGGGGTTTCCTTGTTTTGATTATTTCGCTCGACGTACTAACTCTCGTGTTGTGATTTCCTAAATATTAACTTCCAATTAGAATTATATGAATGATTTTATATGTATATGTACTAACTCTATTTGTTCTACACTCCTACCCCTTCCACTGGGGAGAGGTGGAGATGTTTTCGGTATAGTGCTTTGACGCTTGTTGTTTCCCCCCTTTCAGGCAGCGAGTCCAGCGCACGGAGAGTCACAGGTTGATGAGATTTCTGCATAGATCTCACCTAACTATTTATTATGTACTAGTTAGTCAGAACTCCACGGTTAGTTGATTATGTTTAGACTCTAGACTTGTATTTCATTTTGTAGAGGCTGAGAGTCGTAGTGTTACTTTATTTAACTCTTTACATTTGAGATTTATTTCAGATTCAGAGATACTTCTATTCTATTTTTGTTAGGCTCACTAATGATTATTCTCATGCTTTCTCTGTGTATATCTGGTTTTACTCTATTTCTTTTATTTGCCTGTCTGTACCTTCACCTATTTGTTGTTTTCACTAGAGAGATAGTAATTGTGATGGTGAAACATGTCGTAGCATGGTATTTAGTGCTTGGCAGGTTTGACAATCTGGGTTTCGCCTTGGACTGCAGTCTCGCGTGAAACCTAGGGAGTCACACATCCCTCTTAGAGAGTATTTGTGGGAGATGCATTATCAGCTTAGATGAGTCTAAGTTCATAGTCGATTTGTTCAGTTCTTGTATATCCAAGCTCGATGTGATTCTTGGTATGGATTTGTTATCTTCCTACCACGTTAGTATAGACTATTTTGCGAAGACAGTCAGCTTGTAAGCATTCGATGGGTTTGAATAGATAGTAGCAACCTCATAGGTTAACCAGAAAGTGGAGTCATTTCTAGCATACGCCGAGGAGGTGATGATGCAGGATCATGGTGCAGATTTGAGTGAGACCGGAGTCATCTCAGAGTATCAGGATGTCTTTGAGGACATACCTAGATTATCTCCAGTGAGACAGGTTGAGTTTGCATCGAGATACAGTTAGGCATAATGCCGATATCCCGGACACCTTTTCATATGGAACCTATCGAGATGAGGGAGCTACAGATTCAGTTAGATGGGTTATTATCTTAGGATTTTATTCACCGGAGTCATTTTCCATAGGGAGCATCGGTCCTCTTCGTGGAGAAGAAGGACAGTAGCATGTGTTTATGTATAGATTATTGTGAATTGAATAAGGTCACCATCCAGAACATGTGTCTACTATTGAGGATTTATGACTTATTCAACTAGCTGCGGGGAGCATAGTGTTTCTCAAAAATTGATCTTTATTTTGGCTATCATTAGTTATGGGTTCGGGAGATGGATATTCCTAAGACCGCCTTTCTGACTCGATATGGGTCTTTCGAGTTTCTTATCATGCTATCTGGGCTGATCAATGCACCCACGGTATTCATGGATTTGATAAACCAAGTTTTTTGTCCATACTTGGATTAGTTTGTGATCATGTTTATCGATGATATCTTCATTTACTCACGGTCGGAGGCCAGGCATGAGCAGCACCTATGATTGGTATTGCAGACTTTGCAGGAGTACCATCTATATGCTAAGTTCAGTAAATACGAGTTTTGGTTACTAAAGTCAGATTTTAGGCCATGTTATCAGCAAGAAGGGCATTGTTGTAGATCCAGCTAAGGTAGAAGTAGTACTTGATTAGGGGCACCAAAGACCATTACAAAGATTCGTAGCTTCTTGGGTCTGGCCGGCTATTACAGGAAATTCATCCAGAACTTCTCTAAGAATGATACTCCACTGACATGCCTTACAAAGAAGAGTGTACAGTTTGTTTGGGGACTAGAGTGCCAGAAGGAATTTGGGACATTAAAGACTAAATTAACTACAATACTGGTGTTGGTCATTCCGAGCAGTATTAAGACTTTTGTTATCTATACGGATGCATCGTTATCGGGTCTAGGAGGTATTTTGATGCATAACCAGAGAGTAGTAGCTTAAATTTTGAGGCAATTGAGGACTCATGAGCAGAACTATCCCACACATGACTTAGAGTTCGTAGTAGTGGTCTTCGCACTAAGAATGTGGAGGCATTACCTCTATGGAGTTTAGTTTGAACTATTCACGAACCACAAGAGTTTGAAGTATCTCTTCTCCCAGAAGGAACTCAACCTGAGGCAATGGCGATGGGGTTATGACTTCACACTTTAGTTTCATTCGGGGAAGGTGAACGTTGTAGTAGACGAGTTGAGTAGGAAACGTCGTCACGGGTTTGCAGCTTTGAGATGCTCATTGTATTGAGATTTTCACACACTTAGCCAGTTTGATTTTAGGCTAGAGATTAGTGGGAGCAACACATTTTTGGGAGCTTTAGCTATGTAGTCATCATGGGATGATAGAGTGGTCAGTGCTTAGTTAGAGGACTCTGTTAGACCCTAGGGGGGGTTGATTAGGGTCTTATACTAATCTAATCCGATTTTATGCCAATTAAACAAATTATCCTTACAAGAGAGATATACAATATGTTACAAGCAAGAATAATCAATATGAACAATGAGCAATATCCTAGCAATGAGATATACTAAGAGATATATGCAAGGATATATAATTAACACAAGGGTAAACAATCTAAACTAGATAGTTGGCAATATAATCAACAAGCAATATACAAAAGCGATATAAGATATGAATATAAAAATAAGTGTGCCAATGCAATCACAAACAAACTATATGATTACGGAGTTCGGTCCCCACGACCTACGTCTCCGCTCCTCACCTCGAGGAGATCTCCACTATCACAACCAGGTTTTCTACGTTTACCCGAATAACGTTTACACCTCACAATATGGTTTTCTAGTTTACCGAAAACTCTATAACTAACACACTCTTGTAATCCCACTCTACACCCTCTCAAGTGTTGAACTAGACGTGTCTCCCTCAAGTGCTCGGATACAACCTCTTCCTAGGTTCGTCAACCGACACCACTCCTCTTGGGACGATCCCCGACTCTCGCCACACATATCTCTCAGTGTACAAGTGTATTACAAAGTGATTCTCACAATAAAGCACAATTACAATAATTGTTTGTTCTCAAATATGGATGAGAACACAATGAAAGCTCACACTCAATTGTTACAACCCCACAACATAAATTTTACTATGAATGTAAATACAATAAGCTCAATGTGGGTGTTTGTAAACAATGAGTAAAATCAAATCTAAACTCAATACAAAACTAGCTTTAATAAAATGATAATAATATAAATAGATGTAAATCTAGAAATAGAGTTTCAAAAACTTCTCAATAGATCAAGAGGTGGAGGGAGAATACTTGGATGTCCAAACACCAATAGATGATCTCCTCAAGCTCTTATGAAATTGATTTTATAAACTCAAACTTACAAATGCTTAAAAGCTTCTTAAACCAAACTTAAACCATTGTTTAAAACTCTTTAAACTTGTTTTAAAAACACTCTCCTGTTTTGGAAGAGCTGAAGGCAATGGGGTATTTATACCCACTCAAAACTTTAGCAAAAACCCAAAACAAAATGACCAAAAAGCCCACAGAATCTAAAATCAGATTCTATACAAAATAGCCGTTGGAGTATACGGCGGTCGACCATGGAAAACTCGTGGTCGACCGCGAGTCAGCTTTAAAACTCAGAAAACTTCCAGAGACTTACGCGGTCGACCATGATGGTCGACCGTGGGAATTTTCAGCTCGATGGTCGACCATGACGGTCGACCGCGAAAGTATCTGCAGCCCACCCAGCAAAAGACATAGGCGCGATCGACTGTGGTGGTCGACCGCAAACTGATATATAAAAAATTCAGGTTTGAAAGCAGTTTGCTGATTTTAAAACACTGTTTAAAAATATCAAATAAATTCAGAAAAATGTAAAACTTTGGTGAATAATTGTAGACATGATAATAAACATGCTACAAAGACTGGTTTGCAAAAAGGACTTCCCAAATATAAAATATCATCATTTTTTAAGGAGGTCCAAAACATAAAAATGTAAACATATGAATTTTGACATTTTGCCTAAACCATATTTTGAAACTTTACAAAATGATTTTATAGACTTGAAGAAAGATATAAACTATTGTTATGAAGACTATAAACAACGAATATAGTATTTTATCAAAATACACATATAATGCACTAAAACATGATTTCATTGAACTAAATAAAATTGATATTGATGAAATCATATATATATGCATATAAGTATGAAACTAAAATATGTTTTCTAATTATATATAATTGTTTCATAGTAAAACTTGAAAACTATCAAACCAAAACATATATGTATATATACAACTATATATATACATGGAAACTAATAAATGTGTGTGTGTGTATATTATATTGAGCTTAAGGTATTAACACACATAATATAAGCTCCTAAACTAAATTACTCAAGCTTGATGAAGGTCTTCAATGAGCTCAACTTGGTACACTTACAGATGAAGCTTGAACTTGGATCTTCAACTTGAATTGTACATAGCTTCACTTACTATTCCGCCAACCTCCATTGGATATTATCGTTGAAGCGCAATCCATCAAACCTCCAACTCATTGTTTGCCTAGAATAAATACAAAAATACAAATACTAGACAAACAACATTAGAAGTAAATTGTTTGTTAAACATCATAAAAACAAGAAGGCCAACAGACTCATGGATTCAAACCCGAAAGGGGGAGATTTCCAAATAACCCAAGACTGATTGGACCATTAGAACAGATGAAGGCCTTTGAATGAAGGGCCAGTTAGTCATACCGAATAGTCCGCAGTTGAAGAAGGATTTATTTGATGAGGTACATCTTACCAGGTACACATTGCATCCAGGCACAACCAAAATGTATAAGGACCTGAAGAGATATTTTTGGTGGAATAGCATGTGTAGGGATATTACAGAGTATGTAGCTAAGTGGTTTACCTGTCCTCAAGTGTGAGACAGAACATTAGAGACCCGTAGGATCCCTACAGCCTTTACCCCATTCCTGAGTGGAAGTGGGCGAATATTTTTATGGATTTTATTGTAGAATTTTTGAGGTCAAGCAAGGGGAATGATTCCATTTAGGTGATAGTTGATTGGCTAATGAAGTTGGCATATTTCTTACTAGTGAAGACGACCTATACGGTAGAGACTCATGCAAGGATTTTTATCCAAGAGATTGTTCATTTGCAAGGAGTTTCGGAGATAATTGTGTCGGATTGTGGATCGGTTTTCACATCTCATTTCTAGAAGAGTTTCTAGAATTCATTCAGCACCCAATTGTCGTATAGTAATGTCTTTCACCCGTAAACAGATGGTCAGACGGAGAGAGTTAACCAGGTGTTGGAGGATATGTTACGGGCATGTGTCATTGATTTCCAGGGCAGCTGGGAAGATCTATTCCATTGATTGAGTTCGCCTACAATAACAGCTATCAGGTGACAATAGGTATGACATGAGGCGTTATATGGGAGGCCTTGTAAATCCCCGATTTGTTGGACAGAGCCGGAGGACAGCTTATTACTTAGGCCAGAACTTATGAGGCAGACTACAGAGAAAGAAGCATTGATTAGATAGCATATTCTTGCCGCTCATAGTCAACAAAAGAGCTATGCAGACCAGAGGTGATGACCTTTAGAGTTTCGGGATGGAGATTATGTTACTCTGAAGGTTTCACTGATGAAGGGTGTTCAGCATTTTAGCAGATGGGGAAAGCTTACCCTGAGATGTATTGGTCCGTTCAGGATTGTTGAGCACATTAGAGCCATATCATATAAGCTAGATTTTCTAGCATCGATGTCTGATGTACATGATGTTTTTCAATTTCGATGCTTAAGAAGTATTTGCGTGACAAGGAATAGAAGAGGGTGATCGATGCACCAGAATTTGAGATTCAGTCAGATTTGACAACCATTGAGGTCCCTGTTTGCATTTTTCCCAGAGAGGACAAGAAGTTAGAAATAAGGTGATTCCTTTAGTGAAGGTCCAGTGGAGCCAAAAAGGAGCTGGGGAGATTTCTTGGAAGCGTGAGGAGGATATGCGACGTGACTACCGACACCTGTTTGAGCAGGTAAAATAAATATTTATGATTTGATTATGATTCGTGTTATTTATATAACCATATTTACACTTAACACTGGAATGAGGGTATTGACACTTAGCTCCTAATCATTCAGAATATATGATATATACATGAGGGGTTCCTTATTTGGATTTTTCGCCCGACGTATTAGTTCTATTTAGTTATGGATTAAGTGGAAGTATTTTCATTCTTAGTAGTTAAGTGTAAATGATTGCTTGTAATGCATATCTGGGAATTAATGGTACGAGATGTGTACGAGAGGGTTTTCTTGTCTAGATTATTCCCTCAGCATATTTTCTCGTATTATTAATCTCTAAGATATAATTATGGAATTTCGAGGACGAAATTCTTTAGGGGGGGGGGGTGAATGTAAAACCTCGTCAATTTTGAAATATTTTGAATTATATTGATAAATGAGTTTTAATCATGATAAATATTAAGTGTGAATGTATGATTATGCTAATAATTGATTTGAGATCAATTAAGAGCATATATGAGAGTATACAAAGGTTAAACATGCATGAAACAAGTAAAACATGCATAAAGAAAAAATCTGGAAAAACGACTAGTTAAGAGTATATATGCTTACACACCGATACAGTTCGAATCTGGAAAAATGCGAAAGACAAAGGTTGTAAGTCTCTTCAATAGATTTCTAGTCTAACGAGAAAGTTATAGCCAAAATACCAAAGACTGTTTTTCCTAGTCTGACTGGGTTTCCTGTTTCTGGTTTTGGGTTTTAGGCTGTTTGTATTTGGGTTCCTACCTATATATACATGTTTTTGTCACGAAAAACACACATTTTCTTCTGTGTTCTAAACCCTAGCAGCCCCTCTCCTCCTCTTTCAAACCCTAGCCTAAAATTTAAGTTCTTGGGAGAGTTTCATGAGGTGAAAAGCAAGGAGAAGGTGGGATTTGTGGTGTTTGGCGTTGAGGGATTGTTTGTTGTTCGTTTCAGAGGGTTTGCATGTGATAATGCAAGATCATCTCTGTCCAAACCTTTTCCTAGTTTAAAAATTAAGTTTAATGTCTTAATTATTATAATTGTCATGCTTAAAATTAATCTAATTTGTTAGAATCTAATTTATGATGTTTAAATCTTAAATTAGAGCGATAAATAGTAGAATAATTCTGTAATTGATTA
>BQKN01000232.1:116575-184162 GCA_022839385.1 Asparagus kiusianus
TAGGTGATACCAACTTATTTAAATGAACCTATGGTTAAGTACTCATGATTATTGAATCAAATTTTATTTATATAAGTTAATAAAAAACCGAGCTTTAAAGAAAAACAAGCAAAAACCTAATCTGTAAAATTTTGATTAGTTCAGTCGACTGATGTTGCCATCAGTCGAATGACGGGAGGTCATCAGTCGACTGATGGCAATCATCAGTCAACTAATGGGCTCGTTTGTGTATTTTTTCTATGAACGACCCAATCAGTCGACCGAAGCTTTCTATCAGTTGACTGATCAGGTTCAAATTTGTGATTTTGGTTCCTTGCACGTGGGTTCGCTGTGCGAGCGTGTAGTGCAAGTTATATATGGATATTTTTGCATATTTTGGGGGGTATACATACAGAGATTGAGTACGTACAAATCCATTGTTTGGGATAGACAAATAGTTTGCAATTGTTATGGGTAACAGCTATTATAGAATATTATATTTATGATTGGTTGGGTGGGGTTAGTTAGGACCCGAAATAAGACCGCGGATGGACTACACTCTGAGTACATTAGTCAGGACCGCAATGAGACCGTGATGGACTTCACTCCTTTATGTACTTTTGGTCCGCACGAGCGTGCGCAGAGGTCATTGAACCTATTTATCGGTCCTCATGGTTATGCGCAGAGGTTAATATACCTATTTATTGGTCTGCATGGGGGTGCGATGAGTTGAAGAATTCCAAATAAGGATGATTTGATAAATTTGATGATAACCTAAGTGTAGGTGATTATTGACATTCTCTCGGTATGATCTATTGTGAAGGCATTTCACAACTTAGTTACACGGGATAGTGTATCGATATTTGTTTTGCCTACTAAGGTTAGTATGAGGAGTTGAATGATATTCTCGGAGATGGTTGATGTGGTATTTCCTATATTTCTTTCTTTTATTATTTCTTAGTTGGAATTTATATTTAAAAATTTATGACTTGAGACACATGGTATATACATGAGGGTTTCATTGTTTGGATTATTTTGCTCGACGTACCAGTCTTGTGTTGTAAATTTCTAAACATAAATTCCATATAGTACAAGATAAAATAATCTAGGTAGACTATGCACTTATAGGTAGAGCCTCCATCATACTTAGTAGCCCTTCCCCTGGGGGCGAATGGAGTTAATCTTGCTAGCGCTCTAACGCTGTTGATTTTACTTCTTTTCAGGTAGCGTAGTAGAGTTTCAGAGAGCCGCAGGTTGATAGACTTTAAACATAGTCACCATTAGTTATTTATATTAGTTTCTGCTCCACAGATGTTTAGTTTTGTTTTTAGTTGATTATTAGACTTGTATTTCATTTTGAGAGCTAAGAGAGCTTATGTACTTTTTAGTTGACTCTTGTAGTTGAGATTTTTAGATCATTTGTATTAGATTGTGGGGCATATTTTCTTTTATATCCATTGAGACCTGATTATTTGGAGATTTATCATTTATTTTTTTGTTCTATTTTCTATCTTTTTCTCTTTTATATCTGCTTGTACCTGTGCTATCTTATTTGATTCCACTAGAGAGATATTTCTATAATGGTAAAACATGTCGTTGCACAATATGGGTGCATGGCATGTTTAACATCCTTAGTTTTTTATTGTACTGTACCGTTGTGTGAACCCTAGGGCATCACAATAATTCTATATTTTGATTTGTCATGATAGAGAATGACGCATTTTGCATTTCATCATATTGTGGATGCTTGAGTGGGTTAGTTAGTATCTTACAATGAGATCGTGGGAGACTATACTCAGAGTGGGTTAGTTGGTATGCTACAATGAGACCGTGACAGACTGCACTCTATGATGCATCATTCCAGATTGGGCTGATATGCTTGAATTTCGCAGGGCGATTGAGTAAGGTGGTGACATCACATGATATTGTGAGCGCCTTACAAAAGCATTGTTATTTATGATAGAGTATTACTGAGATTGCATTCATGCTCCCATGTTAGTTACTCGAGAGTAGGGTATAAGGCTGAGGTTGTCCTACACGATATATTTTATGTGAGCTTCCTTTTTATCAGATGTTATTTCTTATGACTGCGCCAACTACCCGAGGGTAGTGTGAGGATTTGACATGACTTGATTTAGGTTGACGTTTGGAGTTGTAATTCCTTTGTTTATTGTTTATTTTATAGTTCTTGAAGTTGGTATTTAGCGATTCATAATTTGAGATACGAGGTATATACATGAGGGTTTCTTTGTTTAGATTATTTTGCTCGACGTACCCTATTCTTGTGTTGTAGATTTCTAAATATCAGTTTCCACTTAGTTCAAGATAGATAATTTTATAACTATATGTACTAACTTGTATTTTCATATATACTCCTAACCCCCTCCTCTTAGGGGCGGTGGAGATGATCTCGCTAATGTTTAGATACTCATTGTTTTTCCTCTTTTCAAGCAACGATCCAGGCATCCGGAGAGTCGCAGGTTAATGGTGATGCAGTTTAGCTTCCATCATTATTCATATTAGTAGTTTATTTAGAGCTCCACAGTAGTTTATTGTTTATTTTTGAACATTTAGAGTTGTATTTCATTTTGTAAAGGCTGAATGCCTTAGTATTATTTTACTTGACTCTATATATTGGGATATTTCACATTCATTTCAGTTTAACAGTTCTACTTTATTATATGCAGTTGGAACATGATTCTCTCATTTCCTTTATTATGTTCATCGCACTCCTATCTTTATCTGCTTTGTACCTACACTTATTTATTATTGTTTTCACTAGAGAGATATTACAGTGATGGTGAAACGTGTTGTTGCACTGTGTGGGTGCATGACAGGTTTAACATCCTTGAGTTTACCTTAGACTGCAGCCTTGTGTGAAATCAGAGGTGTCACAATATCGTTGTCTGTGATAAAGTAGAGGGGCACACCAAATCAGTAGAAAATGGACCTCCACACAAAATTAGTGAAATTACTTTCACTAATTCTAGCTAAGGGCCCAGCCTCGATAATTTGGTGAAGTAGTCGATGTCTATGATTTGAAAGTTTCGCTGCCCTGAGGCAATTAGGTGAAGGCCTAGTAAATCTAGCCCCAATTGAGAAAATAAGATTAGACTCAGAATGGAGGTAAGTTCGGTGACTGCCGCTCGTAGAATGGCTAAGAAGAGTTGACATTTCTTGCACAAAGAGGTAAGCCTCTTAGACTTGGTTAGTACGATGGGCTAATAGTACCCCTGGCGAATGACTTTTTGGGTGGGAACTCTAGCCCTAGGGTGATTCCCAAATGTTCCCTCATGGATTTCTCTAAGAACATAACTAGCCTCAGCTGACCGGAGGCAACAATGGTAGGGTCCCACTCTACCATCGGAGTATAACATCTAATATAGTTGATCATCGATCATAAGGTAGCAACGAGTGTTCCTTTCTAGACTCCTAGCTTCAGTGGTGTCCTTTGGTAGGATCCCCTGCATTAGGAAACAGATGATGGGATCTATCCAGCGGGGCTCTGTAGGTGTCTCGGTCGCTTGACAGCCTTGGATGCCTTTTCAATGCTGGGGTGTTCGCGAGTATCTGTGTAGATAGGCCCTAAGCTGTTTCTTGAGCTGGTCGATCTGAGTTTGGACAATGGATCTACCCGAGCTTTGAGAGCATGGGGTGTTTGGGCAATGCTGAAGTCAACAAATGGGGCTAAAGAGCTAATAGCTCTTTAGTCCCCTTCACGTATAGGACCACCCTTGAATCTTTGGTGGAGTACTCCCCATTCACCTGACTAACAACAAGTTAGGAGTCAACCAAAATATGGAGATGCTCGACCTTGATTGCTAGTGCGGCTCGAAGGACCACTAGGAGTGCTACATATTCAACCTTGTTGTTCGAGGCTGAGAAGCCAAAAGCGATGGACTGTTCATGCATCGGCCCATTGGAGCTGCATAGGATCACTCCTGCTCCGCTACCAGTTTATCCAGAGGATCCATCCACCTTTAGCAACTACCAAGAGGCAATCTATGATGAATTGTATGTGGTAGTATGTCTTGGCTAAGATGCAGGGGTTCTTGACTGCTTGAGACGTCGATGGCCCCTACCAGGCTGGTGGCGAAGGTGCGGCTGACTCATCATCTGGTAAGGTCTATTCAATGAAGAAGTCGGCCAAGGCTTGGGCTTTGATTGTTGTCATTGGCTCGAATTGTAGATCGTGCTCACTTAGCTCGATGGATTAGGCAACCATTCTCCTTAAAGTGGTGGGGTTACCGAGAGCTTTCTTCAGAGACAAGCTCGTTCGAACAATTATAGAATGCACTTGAAAGTAAGGACAAAGCCTCCTGGCTATGGCAATAAGGACGAATGTAACCTTCTCTATGAGAGGGTAGTTGAGTTCACTGGATTTAGTATTCAGTTGATATAGTACTTCGACTTTTGGGTGTTATCCTTATCACGAAATAGGACAGAGCTAGCGACTTCGGGAGAGACAGCTAAGTATAGATAAAAGGTATCTACTTCTCTGGGTTCACTCAATAGTGGCTTAGTGCTTAAGTACTCTTGAGATCTTTGAAGTCCGCGCTGCATTCGGCCGTCCAACTCTTGCTTTCCTTGAGCTCCTTGCTTCCTCTTATCATCTTGAAAAACAGGAGGCTCCTCTTGGTTGATTTGGAGAGAAAATGCCACAGAGCCGTGATCTTCCCATTTAGCCTCTAGATATCATTCAGTGTGCGGGGCTAGGATAGTCGCTTTATGGTGGCTATCTTCTCCAAATAGATGTCAATGCCCCTCTAGGTGATCATGAACCCGAGAAACTTCCCTAACTGTACCCCAAAGGTGTACTTAGCAGGATTAAGCTTCATGCGTAGCATCGAAGGATGGAGAAGGTTCCATCCAGATCTGAAAGATGGGTCAACGGTTGCTTTGACTTCACATGGAGGTCGTCCACATAGGCCCCAACATTGTGGCTAATCTAGGGCTTGAAAATCCGATTGACCAGTCTCTGTTACGTGGTGCCTGCATTCTTGAGACCGAAAGACATCACCTTATAGTAGTAGGTTCCTTGGTCTGTGATGAATGAGGTTTTTTATTGGTCATGCTCAGCATAGGGATCTGATTATAAAGCTGAATAGCTCGTGTCCTATGCTCTCATCTACTAATTGAAGGTTTGGAAAATAATTTATACTCGTATACCCTTTGGAGTACATGGAGAAGCAGTTTATACTCGTATACACTTCGGAGTTGTCGCCATTCTCATTTGGTTTGTTTTTCTGCTATGACGTCGGAGTCAATTAATGCTTGGATTTTTTTGACCGAAGCAAGCCTTGGTGGGATGAAGAACCCTCCTATAGTATGCTAGTATTTTGGATCTGTAATCCTCTTAGCTCCCTCCTAATCTTTAATAGGTGGTAGCTCAATTTTATTATTATTTAGGAGGTACTTAAAGATGGCTGGAACCTCATCATCCCTGAGGGAGTACTACTGTGTCTGATGCGATTGTTATGGCTATTTCTATCATGATCGTCGTTGTAATATTTGATTAACTTCAATAGCATTCACAGGCGGCGTCGGTTGGCTTCTCTTAGCCTTCTTTCTTTTGAGAAAACGCTCGGCTTGCTCACAGTGCATTTTCAATTCTTTCTAGGTTTTGCATGGCACGACCCCCAGGGCTTCCAGGGCATCAATGGAAAGGTTGTTATGTCAGGTTTGGAGGATGAATTCCTCCATAATCGGATCTTGGCAGTTTATTGCCTTATTCCGGAAGTGTTTGACAAAGCTATCAACCGACTCTCCTTCTTTCTACTTCTTATCAAAGAGTGTTATGATAGACACCTCAGTGTCATCATTGAAGAAGTTGGTGAGAAACAAGCCTTCCATGTCATACCAGCTATTGATACTTCTCGGCTTCAAATAGCGGTACCAGTTGAATGCAGCTCCGTGAAGGGTGCCAACGAATGATTGGACCATCAAAGGTTCATTGCCAGAGATCATGCCTAGGTGAGACTTGAAATAAACTAGGTGCTGAGTTGGTGAACCTCTTCCGTCGATAGGCATGAAAGTTATTTGATTGAACTTTGCCGGATATGGAATCGACTCTCTCTCTTTGGGATATGGACATGAAATCCTAGTCTTCTTCACCTCTCAAGCGGACATCAAGGTGTTGATCTTAGTTTTGAGGTCTTTCATTTTATCATCCTCACTTGTATTTTTCTTCGGTCAATTTTGAGGAGAGACAACTTGACCACCCCCAGTTGTTACTCTCAGTGGGACTACACACAACACTATGGTCAACAGGAAGGGATCAGCGTTGGGATTTTCATCGACGTCTGATTCACTACCTCCTTGATTAGTAGTGTTACGATAGCTAGATTTACCAATCTAATTTGATAAAGCTTGAATTTGTTGATCATGCAATTCCCTTATACGTTGCACAGTCATTTTTATTTCGAATTTGAAATTCTCTTTCTGCTTGGCCAGAGCGTCTTCAAGGATTTTGGCCATTTGTTCAACATTGATCATAAATGCCTCATGAGATTATCTTGTGCTGGACACCGTATTATCAGAAGCGATCACGGAGTTGGCGTTTGACGTTTTATTCTCTGAGGAGTGTTCTCTATTCGGTCTAGGTCGTCTAGTTCTTGACTGTAACCAAGTGATGCACTGAGATGCCTCTGAGAAAGAGTAAGGCTGTAACACCTTGTCAATTTTCTTTTATCGGTCATATTGATGGTAACTTTTGGAAGCTCGTCATCATGATCGGTAGATTTCTTCTTCGTCTTTATTTAGATTTAGACACTTCGGTGAAGATTCTTTCGAATACCAAGACCCTTCGTGGAGCGGTCTTAGATCAGCTACACTCTAATAATACTACCCTGATTAACCTCTCACAATGACAGTGAGAGTTCGATTCTGGGATACTTCTCATTTGAGATTTCTTCGTACCCCTAGTCCGATAGTACAACTCATCGGCAATGTGGCCGGAGCAACCTATCGGTGGTTAGTCTGAATCCCTATGTTTGATGTTATCATGTAATGGACACATCTTCTTCTAGCGGTGTAACGCCTTGTTGGAATTCTTAGGAGTCGTACGTTTAGATCCACCCCCTTGCGAGTGTGGAATCTCAACAGGCTCCTGAACCTGAACACGCAACCCTAAGCTGGAGGTTACGGGTGTTTTCCTGATATGGGATAGCTTGAACTTGTTAGGAGGACATGTAAGACCCCCAGCCTAAAGAGTCACTTGGGATTTGTTTACCGGATCCAAGCATTCTTTAACTGGAGCTTTGCCTCAATCCTAGTGAAAAGGACCAAGGCGATCCGCCATCTTCATTTTGAATTTGGACAGGTCCACGCTACTATAAGGTTTCACTGGAAGTACAGGATCAGATAGGGCAGGATCAGAGACTGTTGGAGGTTGATAAATACATGTGGAGCTAAGACCAAGTGCGAAACACACTTGGTGTGTCACACTAGGTGCAAAACACACTTAATGTTTTGCACCAGGTAAAGGTGTTTTGGCTGTTTTCGGTGCTATTTTTAGCGCTGTTTTGACCTTTGACACCCAGACTTGTTTAGATTTTGGCGTTTCTTTGGCTATCTCTTCCTTCTACAACTTCTGTGCCTTCTACACAAGAATCCATTTGTGAGCGAGAAGTGCGCGATGCTTCTGGATGCGCTCCTCGACAGTTGAACGAGCTCGTTTAACACGGACCCACTTGTTGGTTGAGTAGTCCATTGCTTGCTACGGTGGTGGCTTAGTCATATGACCCCTAAATTCTAAGTCCACTTGATAATGAAGTCCGTCCACCTGCTCCAGAGCTTTGGCAAACCGATGGGAAAGACGTTAGTGCCATCTCTGACGAGCTCTCTTCGTCAAAATTAGTGAAGCTTCAATGGGAAACTCCTTGATTGATGAGGAGTTATTCTCAACATCAGATCCGGCCTACTAAGGTGGTAGAGAGGCGATAGGGAGAGAATCAACACTCTGTGTTTTCAAATACGAAGACCAACAAACCTTCTTCAATGAAATGGTCTTCCTGTGCTTGTAAGGAGAGGAGGATCTAGAGGAGGAGGATGAGACATACTCCTCGAACTTCTGCTGGTTGAACTCGTACTCGATAGCGAGGCTGTTAGCTCCTAATAAGGTCACAAGCGTGCTTGTGTTGGAAATTGATTTCTTAGTGGTTACAATCATTTATCAACTTTTACAGATTCAAAAAAGATGAGACTTTTTATAAGACTTCTTTACACAAAAGAAATAGATCAACAATTTCCTAAAATACATGCAGATGACATTTATCACCCGCTGCTTACATGAGGTCTTTACCTGTGTTTGGGTTTATCCGTGGACCACCGTGGATCTGATCTGGTTGATTTCGTTGTCTCACAAAGGAAATAATAAATTGAAGTGAATGACCTAGTAAGGTAAGACAAACACTCTTCTGGAGATCAAATTAAAGTTTGATCTCAAAGGAAGCAGGTAACGGGTGCTAAAGGGTTATAGATCTGCCGAATTCTCCCTCTATATGCTGAAGAACTTGCAGATCTCTCTTCCTCCTCTCTAAAATTTGTGCTCCTGTACTATTCAAAATAACAGGGCTTCGCCGATAGCTCCAAATTCCCACCCCCTCATTTATAGGGGCCTTAGGCTATATTTATAGGCTTCAGAAGCTCTATTTTTAGATAAGAATAGTTGTTTTGATCTCATTTTAATTATAACCACTTTATCATGTTCAAAGATAGCCTCAGATTAGTTGAGGAGGTTTTGGGGTGAAATCTTATCGAAAAATGGGCTAAAACAGCTTTACTGGGCGAGAGACACCGCTGGTGTCTCCCCCTTAGGCCGAGACACGATTGGTGTCTCGACCATTGGTTGAGACACCAATGGTGTCTCGCCCATTGGCTGAGACACCAATGGTGACTCACCCATTGGCCGAGACACCACTGGTGTTTCTCCCATTTGGACGAGACGCCGTTGGTATATTTCCCTTGTTTTGCCTCTAACTCTCCCGTCCGATCTCAGAATGAAGTGATTCAAAATGCATTAGAAAGCTGGAGAAGAGATCTACAACCTACCATGGGAAAAATATTCATAGAAGGAGTGAGACATGAGTGGTACTTCGCTCTTTATGGGTGAAACATAACTCCCGATCGAGTCGTTTCTTTGTTATTTTGCCATCCCGTTGACTCATATGCTCTGCTAACTCACTTCATACGCTTGTTAGCTTTGCTACAGCATTAGGTAATCCTCCTTGACTTAGATAATGTCATTCATTATCTTTTCTCCGTCTTGAGCTACGTGCGGGTACCTATAAGTAAATTTTGATGCCTACAATTAGCCTTGAGAGTCTCGATGTAAATGACACCGGTGATGATGACGGTGTAGTTATCTTCAATAATAATGAGGGTTTAGCTTACTTGTCGTACGTTGAATCTAATTTTGACATATTAGGTACAAGCATCGACATATCACCAAACCCTCTGTCATGGTTATATGCCGAGTCCTCATTGCACATGCCGATTAACTCATCCTTTGCAACGAGCTGATGACGCATCAAATTTTTTCAGGCTATCTTTGTGGTTCCCGCTAGAAAAAGTAACCAGGAAGATATCATCTTTAGGAAAACCGAGGTCCATTGTAAACTCTTTGGGATGAAACTGAAGAAAAGGAAGAAACTACTCACTTTTCACATTTCAGGCCAACAACACGCCGCATAATGGAGAAAATTGGGATATTATTTTTCTCATGAAGGAGGTCTAAATTTTGTAAAAGGCCGGTGCATTGCGTTTACCCCGTTTGTACCAAAAGGGAAACCCAACAATTATTACGATAGGACTCGCAGAGGATTAGGATATGTATCTCTGCTGCCAACGCAATGCTTCGAAGCTAGTGAAGAGTCGGACGACTACTCTATTAGCTCTTCTTCTGAATCAGTCTATTGGGATTCAAACGCCAGTACAGGGGCTATATTCAGGAGACTTAAGTCTAACATGACCTTAGCTCAGCCAAACAAAACTCGGGAAGATGATCAACTACCCCTATTCGAGGATACGTTGAGTTAGCAACTATGCATGCAATGGGAAAATAGCTTTGAACATTGCGAGCCACCTACTGACAACAAAGTAATTCAAGTGAACATGGGAGATGAATCTAATTTGAAACCCATATTCATAATGATAGCCTATCATCCGAAGGAAAGGAGGATCTCATTGCTCTTGTACGTGAGTATAATGATGTCTTCGCTTGGAATTACGAGTACATGCCCAGCCTTGATCCTCAGGTGGCCGTGCACCGCCTTAATATTAAACCGCGTGCTAAGCTTGTCAAGCAACAACAACGGAAATTCCACCACAGATCATGGAAACAATCAATAATGAAGTCAAGAAGCTTATTTGTTCAAGATTTATCTAAGAAGAATAACACCCGGATTGGGTGGCTAATATCGTCCCGGTTCTAAAAAAGAACGAGAAGATTTGAGTTTGCATCGACTTCCAGGACTTGAACTTAGCATGTCCGAAAGATGACTTCCCCTAACCCATTGTAAACGTCATCATTAACAACACGTGCATATTTGAAATGATGTCATTCATGGATGGATTCTCAGGATACAACCAAATCAAGATGTATCCTGAGGACGAGAAACATACTTCCTTATGAACACCTTCAATGATATACTTTTACACGGTAAAACCTTTCAGATTGAAGAACACTGGCACCACATACCAGTGCGCTACCAGTACTATTTTTTAGGAACACTTGTGTAAGACAGTGGAGTGCAACATCGATGACTTGGTTGTTAATAGCCATAGCAAAGATGATCATCTTCACGACTTGAAGACAATGTTCGATATAATGCGATCACACCAATTAAAGATGAACCCAACAAAGTCCTTCCTGGGAATGACCAGTGAAAAATTTCTTGGATTCATGGTAACAGCTAATGGAATCCACCTTGACCCAGACAAAGTTAAAGACATTCAAGATCTTTCGCCTCCCCAAAATCTTAAAGAGCTACGTGGTCTACAAGGGCATTTGGCTTACATTCGCAAGTTCATTACTAACTTGTTTGGCAGGTGTCAACCATTCTCGAAACTCATGAAGAAAGGTGTGTTATTCATTTAGGATGAGGCCTACCAGAAGGCATTTTAGGAGATCAAACTATATCTCTCTAGTTCGCCCGTATTGGTCACACAAAAATTAGGGAAGTCATTCTTGATATATGTCTGAGCTACAGAACATGTCCTAGGAGGATGTCTAATGCAGGACGATGATAATGGCCATGCACAAGCCATTTACTATCTCAGTGGTACTTTAACAAGAGCTGAGCACCTCCATCCACCCGTCGAACAGGAATGCTTGCCCTTGGTCTTCACAATCCAAAAGATGCGATACTATTTGGTCGGGCAAACTATATTTGTCATCTCCAAAGTTAATCCGATACGGGTATTCATAACATAACCCGGGGCATTGAATTGGTGATTTGTGAGGTGGGCACTGCTGCTGTCCCAGTATGACATATATTTCACGCCACAAAAGGTATTAAAAGGTCAAGTTATTTGCGAACTCCTTGCCAACCACCCTTTGGAAGGAAGAGTTGATTTGCACCAAGATATGCCGAATGAGACCTGCAAAACCAATGTGGTCTTGAAAGAACAGGTGTGGTAGCTATTCTTCGATGGCACATCAAGAACAGGCCTTAAAGCAACAATTATCGCAGATGTGGCCGTAGTCTTGGTTTCTCCGTAAAAACATGTATTACCTCGAGCCTTCTCTCTAACAGAGCCATGTTCTAACAATGTAGCCGAGTACCACGCTTTGGTTATTGGTCTCGACTTAGCCAAGAAACTGGGGGTAAAGCACCTAGAGGCATATGGCAACTCAAAACTCATCATCAACCAACCAAAAGGGGAGTTCGAAGCCAGATACGAAGATCCGGTCCCTTACCACGAAACGGCCATCACATTGGATAATTCTTTTGAAGGCTTTTACATTGATTATGTGCCTCGGCTCAAGTATACATATGCTAATGCCTTGGCATCACTCACAGCTACACTAGCTTTATCTGAGGGAACTACTCAATGAATCACTATAGCCAGCAGACAAATGTTCTAAGCGAAGTATGCATTGCAAGTCAACGTAGTCGATGAAGAGCCCAAGGTGTTCGAACCTAGAGATTGGTGATTCCCAATCATCGATTATGTGTTACACGGCATACTGCCTAAAGAAGTTAAAGAAAGATAATCATCCACAGACGGGCACCGAGATTCTATTACGATTTCCTGTCATAAACCTTGTATAGGAGGTCATACGATGGATTGTTGGTTCGCTGTTTATCTAACAAAGAAGCAGAAGAAGCCCTTAAAGAAGCTCATAATGGCATCTATGGAGCTCACCAACCAGGACCTAAACTGTGGGACCGACTATGTAGACTTGGCTACTACTAGCTAAAGATGATCAGTGATGCCGTTACCTACGCCAAAAGATGTCACGCATGCCAAATACATGCTACCTGCATGCATTAACCGCCGGAGCATCTACATCCTTCGGCTACTTCCTGGCCATTTAAAATATAGGGTATGGATATCATCGGCCCAATTTCCTCACCTTTTGTGAGAGGACTTCGTTTTATCCTGGCGATAACTAACTACATTTCTAAATGGGCTGCAATTCCATTAAGTGAAGTCAAAACAAGTGATGTGGTCAAGTTCATCAAACACCATATCATATACATGTACGATGTTCCATGACGCAACATCCATGACAACAGACCCCAGTTTGTCAGCCAGGTCTTCACACGATTTTGTGACAAGTTTAGAATCAAAAACTTAGTGTCAACAGTCTACAACCTTGCTGCAAATAGACAAGCGGAATCTTTCAATAAGACCATTATTAAAATTCTCACCAAGTTACTCTCCACAAGTAAACAAGACTAGAATGAGAAGTTAGGTCAAAGCTTATGGGCATATCGCACAATGGTTCGTACACTAACAGGTGCTACGCCATACTCCTTAGTACACGGATATGAAGCCGTTTTGCCAGTAGAAGTTCAAATTCCATCCCTTCGAATAGCACTTGCAACCGGTATGACTACGGAAGAAAGTCATCTCCGATTCCTTGAAGAACTTGAAGTGCTAGACGAAAAGCAAGTACAAGATCAACATCATATCGAGCGTTACCAGGCTCGAATCTCTAAAGCATTTGACAAGAAAGTCAGACACTCAATTTTCAAGGAAGGTAAACTAGTTCTTGCCGTCAAACATCCAATGGTTCTGAACTCCAAAAAGAAAGGTAAGTTCGAGCCAAAATGAGAAGGACCATTTTTAGTAGAAACAGTCTACTCAAATAGAGCATATCGCCTAATAGAATCAAGATGGCGACAAGATCATGATGCCTATCAATGAATTTTTTTTGAAAAAGTACTACCCATAGGCTTATTATATACCGGCTGCAACACCTATAAAGGTCTTCACAATTAACAAGGACTGCTATGCCCATGCTGAAGAAAAGGAAATCCTTCCAAATCTCAATAACGCTACTGGCTCAAACACCACAGATGAGACAATGATACCTGACCTTAACAATATCGAGGAATGCAATAGTTGGCATTATTAAAGCCATCGAAACTCTTTCAACTCCCACAAGGCCAATTAAGGTGAAAAATTTATTCCTTACTGTCATCCAAATTCTCCCACCAATCCTCTTTAACAGGTTGGTGGGTCCACAAAACTATCATGTTAATGATTACCTCTGATAGTCAATTTTTTCTAAATTCTCCCATCAATCCTTGTTAATAGGATGATAGGTCCACAAAAAACTATCATGTTAGCAATTAACTTTGATAGTCAACTCTTCAACCCCCATTGAAAATATTCCATCAAGTAGCAGCCTATCATATGATGAGCCTCTACTAATCATTCGATCAGGATAATAATCTACTATGCGACGATTCACTATCTGATCTTTTCTAAATGTTCAGTCTTAGTAGAGCGATCGAAGATAGTTGCCTACAATATGATGTGCTTCTATTCTAATTACAATAGTTATACTCTTATGTTACTGAACGACTTGATTATTTCCACACCGTCATTCCTGCAAATGATGTTGTTCGTTAATAGCGACCTACGAGATAATGCACCCCTATCTACCCCCTTATTCCCAAATAGCGACTACCAAGCGGTGAGTCACTATTCAAATTTGAGATTGTTATTGCATTAACGATATCATCACACTCCATCGGTCATTCCTGCAAATGACCTCTTCCTAAAACAGAAGGTCTACCATGCGATGAGCCTCACTTTTAAATCCCCAGGTTGAGCTGTTACACTGAATAGCACAATCAAACTTGATTACAACTTTACCATTGTAATCATACTCAACACTTATTCCAAAACCCTGAATGGCTAAGGATAGAGGAGAAATCTTAGCATTAAGCTTAAGAGAAACTTTTCGACAACTTATCATGCTAAGGGAAAAATCATGTCTAGTCCGACTCAAATGACAGTTGGTTAAGACACGTTAAGTCTGCTGATAGCTAAGGGTCTGCTAAAAATCCTAAGTTATGATTATTTACTGCGCAAAAGAAGAGGATAAGTGATGGATAAGAGGATAATTTTATTCATAAGAAGCTACAGTGACAAGAGTTAGGTAACATAAATTGAGCTCAGAGGAATCTAAAGGTGCTGTGAAGTTCTTTTGCAAGTTCACCCAATGACCTCTTATGCTTCACTTCAGTTTCATCCAACACCTTCTTGAGCAACTCACCGTTAGAAGACATCACCATGTTGTTCAAGGTATCTCCAACCTCTCTGTCACCATCCCTTTTTTGAGGACAGAAGTAATCACTTTAATCATGAGCAAGTTGTAGAGTGATACCCGTAAGAAGAATCATTATTTTACGGGAACAATTGAGCTTCAGATTTTGGCTTAAGAGCTATGACCCTGAGAATGATAAGCGTTTCAGTGGGTCTATTAAGTTACTGCATATTCTGAGACCCAAGATGAAGATTTGCATGCGTGGAGATGCTCAACATGTTAAAGAGGCAAACAATATTGGACTTGGAATCTTCAAATGAGAAGGCAAGTTTTGAACCCTGTTTCGATCAATTGTCTCCAAGGGAGTATTCAAGATCAAGTGCCTCAAGATTACATTCGAAGGCCTAACAAGTTGCCAGAGTACTTCTAGTCTTCGGCCCTAAAAGATTGGGAGATTTGAAGAATGGGATAACAAGGCTAATCCGCTCTGATCTAGGCAGCATTTGAACTAATATTTTCACGCAAGAAAATAGGAATAGGTGAATGAAGAGCTTCAAGGAGAAAAACAATAAAGTTAGCCTAATTAAGCCAAATAGGGTAAATCTTGGCTACAAGACAAGCCTCTCCTAAGAAATGGCACGAGCTTCGTCCATCAGATGAACCTCGTTAATTAGATGAACTTCGTTGAACGAGTGAACCTCGTCAGATAAACGAAGCTTCGTTAAACTGATAAACCTCATCCATCAAACAAGTCTCGCCCATCTAATTAATTTCTTCTCAAAAGAACCACACTGCGTGGTTAAAGGAGTGACTGTTCATCTCCTCGGGAGAACTAAATTATAATGAACAGTTCAAATGTTCACTCCAAGAGGACTTTACCTAATTTGATGGGTGAAAGCACGACGGCCTCACCAAAAGAACACACCGTCTTCTTGCTCTGGCCCTTGCCGACGGTGATTTTTGGGGCCATGGATCTCGACGAGATATATAAAAAAAAGCTCGAGGCTTTGGAGGAGGAAGAAAAGGAACTTAAAAGAGAAAGCTTTTCATAGTCATTTTGACTTAGAGCATGGAAAATAAGATGATTCATCTTCTCAAGAGACGGTCGCCTATTTATAGGCAAGAACACCAAATCAACGACCAAGATCTATTCTACAGATCATGAGCCTCCAGCTTGCAGCCTTTCGTTTGGTCTGAAAAAGGGTGCAATGATGAAAGTACATAGCATTTAATGCTGATGGGCATGATTGACAGTCCTAAGTAGGTCTAACAAAGCTCAAACGATAAGCTTAATAAACTATTAAACCTCACGTCAAGGCGTCAAGGCTCATCTAAGATGAGTCTCAAGGTGTAAGATTGTCAAAGCTCAGTTAGCTGTCGAATCATGCCAAAGCTCAGTAAGCTATTGAATCTCGCCTCAAAGCATCGAGGCTCATCTAAGATAAGTCTCAACACCTTAAAGCATCGAGGCTCATCTAAGATGAGTCTCAAAGCCTCAAAGCATCGAGGCTCATCTAAGATGAATCTCATAGCCTCAAAATGTCGGGGTTCATCTAAGATTAGTCTGAAAGCACCAAAGCATTGAGGCTCAATAAGGTGAGTCTCATCAAAACAGACGAACCTCATCAGAACCTCAACACTAAAAAATGGTGGATAAAGCAATGATTTTATTCATGAGTTGAAGCTTTTGCAAAAAGAGTTGGATTACATAAATTGAGCTCAAGAAAATTCGACAGCATTGTGAAGTTCTTCCTCAAGTTCATCCAATGATCTTCAGTGCTCCGATTCAACTTCTTCCAACGCCTTCTTATGTAGCTCCTCATCAGAAGACGTCATCATATTTCCCAAGGCAGTCTCCAACCGCTCCAACTTATTAAGCTCAGCCTGAAATGACGCCCCTGTTCTTCCTGTTTGGCCACAAGTGTCTGTTGCACCTCTACAATCGCCTTCAAGTCATTTTTAGTTGCCGCGAGCTTGTCTTGGATCTCAGCAAGAGGTGCCCTATAAGATTCGAACAGAACCTGATTGTTCTGCTTGGCGTAAGTGGCCTTTTGGCGCTCACTAGACAACTTCTCGTCAAGCCCTTCGAGCTCTTCGACTCTTTTCTTCTTTTCAATCACTTGGGGTCAAAGTACGAAGGCGGAGTCGTCCCTTTGCCTAAAATATTGCCTGGCTCGTTCTTCAGTAAGAGGGAGAAGAGGTTGATCATGACGAGCCTGCTATCTTTTGATGTCATGCTAAGTCTATATGGCATCATAGTTGCACCACTAGTCAAGCTGTGCATCAAGTTTAAAAGAGCTTCCATCACCACCTTATTCCCGACAAAACCATCACCGTGATCCAATACCCGAGAGGGGGAATTCTTCAAAATAGTGAGAAAGTTCTCCAAAATCTTTGACACCCCGTAATCGTTCCCTCAAGTAAAGGAGGAAGATGGTGCATAACTTGAAGAAACTATCTCAAGCCAACTAGCAAACGAAGCCGTTGCTTGTGTGGAGACCAACGACGGAGTAAATACAATGGTTATAGTGGTAGCAACAGGGTCAACAGTGACGATCGACAAGCTTAGAACCTGAATTTTTGTTACTTCAACTTCAGCAGCCGCATCGAGAACGACTACAGCTTCAACTAAAACAACTAAGTAGACGTTTATCCCAAGAAGACACTATCAGTATAATAAAGACACAAAAGGACAATGAAACACGTGAAAGTTGTTTTACCTAGGGAAAGTGGAGCATCCTCAGTGCTCACATAGGGCTCGAGACGTGACTTAATACGATGTTGAACCAAAGGAACATCATCCTCAGACTTCAACTCTGCCTTAGTTACGACATGTTCTGTCAGAGGGGCTATAACCACTTGAGATTCTCTTTGTGTTTTCTTCGAAACAACACGTTTTGACCTCCGTAGGAGTTCCTGGCTCTTAAACTTCTTCCCACTCGCCTTAAGGCTCCAGCTTCTTTGGTTTGCTCTGCGAAAGCGTCAGAAGATAAGTGCAAAAAAAGTGATAACTAGAAGTCTGAAACAATAAATTAAGGCTGGCATACTAGTGGAGTCTATAGCTAGAAGGGTTTCCTCAAGTGCAGCTGAAGTCGATATTTTCGGAGCCGGAAAAAGTTGTTTCCCAAACCAAGGACTCCTGAGGCTCCTATCGAGTAGGTGACCCCTCTTCAGAACTTGGGATGTTCAAAACTTTAGTTGGTGGCTATAAAAAGCTTTCCATAGAGGCACCAATAGGTCGGGATGTGCGCTCGGCAATGTCGTGTCGTTGATGCCCAAGCGATTCATCGACACGAGTAAGCTTCACGGGTTCACTAGTAGCAGCTTAAGCTCCAAAAGCCTCACCTTCCCTAGTAGAGTTGAGCATATAACTCCAGTATTCTTCGATATAAGGAGACCCCTGAAGTGTACTTTCACCAAGTTCCATGAGTACCTCTTGATAAGACTTGTGGGGACTCGAAGTCTGAGCCTCTTCTTCTCCTGCAGCCTCCTCTGCACGTTGGAACTCCTTGAAGCCTGGCATGCGAGTCCTTTTTGAAGCATCCCCAAATCTTAAATGGCCTCTAATAAGATGTAATCCCGAGGAGTTGACATTGAATCTTGTAATCAGCGCATTAGTGGTGCAGTGCTACTTGCAATAAGCAAGTGTCTTTCGGAGTTAGGGGCTCTGGTGCGAAAGCGAGAATCGAGCACTCATGCATCTCGCAATCATTTAAAACCACCCTTTCACCCCATTGATTAGACTCCCCTTAGGCTACAAGTGAGTATTGTGGTTTACGACGTACAACTGGTCATAACCAAATTGATGAGAACATCCGCAAGGCAAGTAGGGCTTGAAAGTACCCTATTACCACTAGGAAAGAACCCTTGAGGGGGATGAATAGGGTTTATGCTAATCTAATCTGATTTATGCTAATTTAAAACTAATTAACAGTATATCCTAGCAAGAATGATATTCAACAAGATATGAGCAAGTGTATATATAAGTAACACAAGGGTAAAATAAATAATAAACAAACAAGAGTGATAGTGCGCAAAAAACAATGCAAACACATAATATGATCATGGAGTTCGGACCTTCCATCCTACGTCTCTGCTCCCCACTCCCGGGGAGAAATCCACTATCACACCGGGTTTTCAACGATCACCTGAAAATGTTTACACCACACAATATCGGTTTTTAACGCTCACTGATCAACATCCATAGTATCACAATGTAACTACACCAACTACTACCTCAAGTGTTAGTCTCTAGCCCGTGTCTCCCTCAAGTATTAGGAATTACAATCTCTCTCTAGGCATTACCATCTACCCCACTCCTCTTGGGATGACCCCGTCTCTCACCACACACTCCTCTTAGTGTACAAGTGTAATACAAAGTGAACCTCATAATTAAGCTCGCTAACAACAAATGATTTGTTCTCTAAACAAGGTGAGAACTCAATTAAGCACAACTCAAAGTTATAATCTCTCACAACCCGAATATACTATGTATGTAAATACTAAAAGCTCAAATGGGTGTGTGTAACAATGAGATTTAATAAAATAAACTAAACTCAAATAAATCTAGCTTTAAGGAAATAAAAAACAAACAAATACATAGCTAGATAAGAGTTTAGAAAAACTTCTTTATAGATAACAAGAGAGTGGGAGAAGAGTGAATGCTCAAACACCAAATGATGATCTCCTCTTTGCTCTTGTGAAAATTGCTTCACAAACTAAACTCAAACAAACTCTTAAACACTTTTAAGCAAAACCCTTGTAAAACTTGTTTAAAATATTCTTAGGTTGTTTTTAGTCTGAGGTATGAGGGGTATTTATAGTGACCCCAAAACACAAGAAAACAAGGAAAAAAGACCACAAACTCAAATCTGTAAAAGGCTGAAAAAACTAGCCGTTACAGTATCAGTCGACAGACGGTTTTCATTAGTCGACTGATGAGCTGACCGTTAGAGGCGTTTTCCAGCTCATCAGTCGACTGACGGACCTTATCAGTCGACTGATTAACTCATCATTCGACTAAAACAAAACAGAAACTTTTTTGAATTGCAGGCACTTTCTTCAATCGACTGATCGGTCGACTGATTTCATCAGTCGACTGACCAGTCGACTAATAACAGATATACAACCTGTTTAAAGCAAAAATCTGATTTTTAAACTACCTTTAAAAATAGGAAACAAATTCAAAAAAAATATAAAACTTTCGGAAATGATTGTAGACATGATAACACACATGTGAAAACTCTTCAATTTTCAAATATATTCAAAAACATGAAAACTAAACATACATGTTTTTAACATTTGACTTAACAAACTTTTAAAACTTTGTGAAATATTTTTATAAACTTGATAAACTATGTATGAAGTGATGTTGAAGTCTATAAACTCATAAAACAATATTTTATCAAAAACACCTATATTTTGATAAAATCAACAAATACGTGTGTGTGAATAATGTGAGCTTAAAGCATTAACACGCAAGTATAAACCTAAAACTAAATTACCCAAGCTTGTGATCTTCAATGAAGCTCTTCTTGGTAAACTTGCGGATGAAGCTTGAACTTGGATCTTCAACTTGAATTATATTGCTTCACTCCATGATTCCGCCAACCTCCATTGGATATGATCGTGAATGCTCGATTCCATCCATCGTCTAACATAGTATTTGCCTATAATGGATACAGAACACAAATACTAGACAAATAATATTAGATGTAAATTGTTTGTAAATCATCATCAAAACAAAAAGACCCAACAGGTCTCCAGTCGGCACACTTGACCATTGCGTTAGATTAAGTACCCAGAACTTATATTCACAAACCATCTAAAGCAGCCAATAGATAGAGAAGTGTAGCCGTAGCCATTCGACTCCATAAATGTTTGGCCGTAGCTGGTCCCGAGAACGTGAGGAAAGCATCTGAAGAAGTAAAAATTGTTGTGATCTCTTAGAGAATTCCTCATCATTGCCAAGAGGTCATGGGGACAACTTGGTCTTCATCGTGAGCGAAAGGTGCAGTCATAAGGATGGGGTAGTGCATAATAAACCACGTCATAAGATAGGTGTAAGGGATCTCTACTCAAGGACTCTCGATGCCTCAGCAAAATTAGGCACACAACCACCGCAATCCTCCGTGAATGCACATGGTCATGGCTGGAAGGAGAGCATATGAGTAGCCGTGCGTCAGATGAACGGCTAGGAACACCACTTCCATCAGCAAGGTGTTAAAGCTGTGAGTGGGAATGACGATGTGTTTCATCCATAACATGAGGAACCCCGCCAATAACGCCTTGAGGGAAATTAGCTCTTCAGCTTGGTGGAAGAAGCTCTCAAACTCCACACCAGCTATATAATTGCATTCGTCTGAAGGCGTCATGTAGGAAGTAGGGGGATAAGCAAATATAAGTCGTGCTGACTCATTCTTCTCGTAGGGGTTTAGCGGCGCTACCGGGACCTTCTTTTAGTCTAAGTGCTGAAATAGATAACTTGCCCAAATGCTGTGGCTGAGAGACACACCCTTCTTCTCTACATGAACCTTAATGCTCAAGCAAATATGATAGTGACACATCAGTTCCCAAACATCTTGACAACTTGGGGGTGGCTCCTCTCCAGGACCATCAGCTCCCTGTGCTCTAGGATGTATTCTTCATAAGGGTACCCTCCGAGCGACAGTCCCGAGACTTCTACCATCTCGTGTAGTGCTATCCCAAACTCTCCGTCAGGGGTGAAGAATGTTCGTGTGTTAGGGTTGTATAACTCCAACACACTGAAGAATTGTTGGGCATTGTTCTTCAGCTCAAACTGAGTGACCCTGATCAGTGCGAGAAGGCTATACTCTTGCAGGTCGTCATAATTCTCCTGCAAGATAAATTTAGCCATCCGGGGCCACCATTTTGTAGCACTCCAACGTGACTATCTGAGAGTTCTGAAGTCCTTGGCAGAAAATTACCCCTCAACCTTGAAGAATGAGTGGCAGAAAGTGTTTTCCTCTACAACCATCTCACCAACAGGTAGCTCCTTTTGAACTAACCCGAGATGTAAACTAGTAACATGACGGCTGCCACTATCTACTCCGGTGCTACCTTAAAAAAGTATCCACATGTGGCCCCATCCTGTGTCGGGGTCAACTCTCAGTCTATTTTTTGGGAGACTAAAGTTGCTTTGAGGGAGGTGAGGGAATAGTCACGCGGCATAGGAGGTGTGAAGAAGCGTCAGTCGCCCACCGTCCTGAGTCACTGATATGTCCCGAGATCCAACATATCAGGAATGGGTGTAAAGTCACCAAATAGGAAAACATGCATTAGAATCCTGCTTCAATTAGCTATCTCTAAGAAAGCATCTGTAATAAAACGCCTTAGTGTAGCATTCGAGGGCTCAGAGAGTTGACGAAACACCTCCTGACTTTGATTCTAAAAAATGGAAAGGTTCTTGAGCACAAGGTAGCTGGGCTAGTCCGTTCCCATCTGAGTGTTATCAGATCCAATGTTGCAACATGAAGAGATCGGAGTAAAAAAATGCAGAACTGCAAGAGGAAAAATAGTGAAGTTAGCCCAATAGGGTAAACCTTAGCGAAAAAGTGAGCCTCGCCCAAGAAATGGCATGAACCTCATCAGAAAGACGAACTTCATGCAACAGATGAACCTCGTCCAATAGACGAGCCTCGTCCAACAGACAAGTCTCATCCATTAGACAAACCTTGTCCATGAGACGAACCTCATCCAACAAACGAACCTCATCCATCAGACGAACCTCATCTTAAAAAAGGAAAATGTTTGTATCCTTCAAAAATCAAGCCCTAATAGGCAAATTTCAACTGTTCTAAACACAAATATTGTGTTCAAGTGAACTACCTGAGATGATAGGTATAGTGGCAGCATCGCCTGAAGAACTAGCAGCTTTCTTACCCTTGCCTTTGCTAGCGATAGCGTTTCGAGCCATGGGTTTGAAGTTTTGAAGGAAACAGGTTAAAAAATCAAAGGCAGAAGCTCTTTGCAGATGAAGCGCCTAAGGTTTTTGAAATTTGAAGAAGATGAATCAACGTCGTCGAAGGCAGTTGCCTTATTTATAGGTAAGGAAACTAAATCAGTGGCCAAGTTCCGCTCTACGAATCTCGAAGCCCTAGCTAGCAACCGTTTATCGAGCCTGAAAAGGCATCATGATGGAGGCGTACAACATTTAATGCTAACAAGAACTAATTGTCAGTCCCATGTAGATCTGACGAAGCTCACATAGGAACGACGAGACTCAACGAATAGCGAAGCCTCATCCCGAAGCATCGAGGCTCACAAAAAAAGGACAAATTTCAAACTTTGAAGTTCACCCTGAAGCACCAAAGCTTGCCAAGGGGCCAAACTCACCAATGGGCCAGGCCCGCCAAGAGGCCAAGCTCGTCATGTAGACCAAGCTCATCATAACCAAGTGAGTTCAAAGTATTCCAGACCCATGCAACCCAATTTGGGTCTGAAAACTTTGAAGGGGGTCTTGAAGGCACTAGATATGCCAATAAATAAGGAAGGGTCGAACCTCACTACAAACATGATGAGGGTCTTTACAACAAAGAACCACAGCTTAATCAATGAAGTTTGTCTCAGCTAGATGAGACTTACCGTGCATTGTTCCTCAGAAGTCAAAGTTCATCATTTGAGATGAAGTTCTCCAAGAAATGAAGTTTGTCATTTAAGATGAAGTTCGCCTAGAGAAGAGGCTCTCAATGCCTTATCATTCAGGAGACAAACCTCCTTCAGGAAATGAAGCTCGTCAGTGAAGACGAAGCTTTTGTAAAAGACGAAGTTCGTCAAAAGAAGTTCACGAGACTTGCTACACAGTTGGACTCAACCATCAAAGATGAAGCTCACCATATAGTGAACCTCGTTTGTCAAACGAACCTCATTGTGTATTGAGGCTCGACTCATCTAACAAACCTCACCGAGCAGTGAGGCTCATCTCACCAAGTGAGGCTAGATTCTAATGGCCTTGAAGACCTAGTCAGCCTACGTGGGCTAAATTCAAGGAGTCAGTTACGCTCCTCAACCTTACGATCAACATGTTAGTTACGTGCTAGAGGCTTATAAATAGCCCCAAGTAGTTATGAAGAAGCAAACGGAGTTAGCTCAATCAGAAATTGAATGCAGAGTTCACACTCAAGCTTGGAGAAGCTCTTTTGGAGATCCGAACCTTAGTTCTTGTGATCTAAAGTTAGATGTGCGGCGGCTCAAGCACCCAACAGAGGTTAACTTTCTCCTCGAATTGAAACGATCTTGCTCCGATCATCAACAAGAAGTAAGCTCGACGTGATCATCGAGCGAGACATTTCATCACCACACAAAACCCATATTAAACAAAGGGAAAGTCAAATCAACCTTCTCCTCTTCTGTACTTGAGAAAGAACAATTGTAAAGAGATATTTATGAGGTGATAGAATCTTTTCTCAAAGCAAAAATAGTTAGAGAATCAATCATTTCGTCTTTTTTGGGAACCTACAATCAGGTCTCTGAAGGAGATCCCTAGTTGACTCCTATTATGGCTGAGTAGCATGGACTGTTGTGGCAGTCACTAGTGTGGTCGGTGCAATAGGAGTTGCTAAAGTTGGGACTACTGCTACTACTTGGGTTGCCGGCGTCACTGCTACTGCCACTGCCATTTCTGTCACCTTAGCAACATTCTTATAGGCTCATGCATCCTCTATGTCTATGTACCCATGAGCCCTAGCTATCAATTGATTGTAGGTGGAGCACCACTTCTTGGTGAGTGAGTTGACTATCTCATTGTTTGACATGACAGCTACAACGGTTGACATGGTGACCGCATTCCCTAGGTCGTCGACCTCCATTCACTTTAATTGGAACCTCTTGAAATAGATTTGGAGGCTCTCTTCAGGCTCCTGCCTCATCTGTATCAGCACATGAGCATGTAACTTCTACTTGGTGTCAACAAAGATGTGCTGCACAAACTTCTGGCTGAGTTGCTCGAAGCTACCGATGGACTTTTTCTCCAGGGAGTTTCACCAGAGCTTGGTGCTTCCCGATATGGTGATTGGAAAGAATAGGCAGATAATGGCTTCAGGCTCTTGTAGCATGCTCATCATGTTATAATAATTTTGTACATGCTCCGTAGGGTCTCTCTCACCCCTATACTTCTCTACTTAGGGCATCTTAATACAAATAATTGTTTCCTTATTTATAGCAAAAGTTGTGGGGTAGTTTGATAACTTTGGCCGAATATGGGCTTGTAGCTAAGTTAGCATAGGCTTTGCAGGTGTCGGCCGATGAGTGGAGGAGAGGTCCCTTAGCATTTAATGTGGTGTTATTAAGGGTGTACGGTGCCGACGTGGTCTATGTGTCTTAATGACTATTAGGGGTAGGGGAATGATGGTACCGATTATGCATTTAATAGCATTTAGTGCAAGGTGGTCAACTGTCAGCGTGTGAGAAGCGGATCATGGCTCGAGGTACTTTGTCACCTTCCTACTCATTTGGAGGTCGATAAGTATCGCCTTTCGAGTTGCCTTCGCGAGATGTCATCCTAATAGTCAAGCGAGGAGGTCAATAAAGGAGTCGACCAAGTCTTAGGTTAACATGCAGCGCCTTTTGAGTCATTCTCATGAGATGTCGGCATGTCGAGTCGTCCGGGCTAGGCCTTGGGTTATCTTGAAGTGAAGAGCTGACTTGATTACGCATAATGTGAGACACTTAGATGCTCTTGATTGGAGATTTCTTATCAACACTAGAATGGTTATAACAAATATTACATGTATTATTAACTAATAGTATTAAACATAGTATTAATATCTTGTGAAACTAATATTATAATGTATAATATTAAATATTATAATATAATTTAATATTATTAAATTATATTGTTTTGTTATTTAACAAATATAATATATCTTATGTTATTATTGAAGTTTTAAAAATATTTTATTTCTTATTATTTACTATTAATATAATATATATAATAGTATTTTAAATATAATTATTTATATTATATCTATTATAATATTATATGTATTAATGATATTAACATAGTATTGATATATTTGCAAACTAATGTTATAATGTAATGTATTTTTATAATGTTATATTATATTATATTATGTAACATATATATTATATTAAATATATTTTTCATATACTATGTTTGATATTATATTAACATGTAAACTCAAAACACAAACACCAAACTTGAAACACCTTTTTGGTATTTTGACATAAGTGTTGTGTTTTTTTATTTTTAATATTGTAGCGCGACGGAAACACCATACTTTTCAAGCACATAGTATTTTGTTTTTATCAAAAACACCACTAAAACACTAAAAACACCATGGTATCCAAATTTAATCAATCAAGGAAAAAGTTATTGATGCCTTGTAAAGTTCCTCTACAATCAGGAGTGAAGAAGGATCTCTAGCTAAGTCTAACTGGTGTGAGCCTAAACAAAAGCCTCAAAACTACTCTCGAACTTCATCTTTCTTATGAATGGCTCTAACATCCAGAGACTTGCAAAATTGCTAGTATTATAGGCAAACCAATTGCTACGGACTAGCTTACAGCTAATAGGCAGAGACTTGCATATACAAGGGTACTGGTTGAAGTAAACATGCCTTCTACACTTCTAGATCAAATTTCTATTTAGGGACCAAATGGAAAGAAGTTTCTTCAGAAGGTGAATTATGAACTAAAGCCTAGATGGTGTGACATTTGTAGAATGGTGGGTCATGAAACTAAATTCTGCAAGAGACATGCAAGGATTCAGAGATGGATTCCCAAAAATACAGGTTTTCTTGTGAACACAGGAATAACTAGAATAACAAATACTAAAGTAGCAATTCCAAAGCAGAATACTGAAAAACCCACCTTTGCATGTTGTGCACATTTAGGATGAAGCTATTCTGGCTAAGGAAAAAGAGGTTATGATGTATGATCTAAGTAATGTCAGTAGGCATGACTTTGTGCACTAGCCTATGCATTCTGTGCATGTTCAGGGTCTGACTAATGGGGGTTTTCTGGCTAAGGGAAAAGAAGGTAATCATCAGGACTTATGCTTGCGAGGCATTGTACACTAGCCTAAGCATGTTGTCCACATCCAAGTCCCTACCTATGGGGATACTTAGTCTAGAGGCAAAGAGATATTACAGGAGGACCAAAACTTTAGAAATCATAGTGAAAAAGAAAATAGTAGTCCTGTACATGTTGTGCATGCCCAACAACACAAAAAGGATGATTCCTGATACTTGTTCAAGGTAGCAAAGAGAGGAAAGCTATTCCAGGCAATTCTTATGTGGATAATGGTAAATATGATTCCTCTACAATTGACAGAGGGGGACTCTTTCAATGAACTTGTCCTTCTGGAATGTGAGGAGATTGAATAAATTCTCAAAATAGCATTTGGTAAGGAATCACTTATTGCAATATCATCTATCCTTCATAGCTCTCCTTGAAACTAAAATTAGGGAATCTTTGCTACCTACAACTGCTAAGATGAATACCAGCAACGAGAATTGGATGTTAAATGTTAGGGATTATGAGAAGGCTAGAATTCTCATCCTATGGGATCTTAATATTTTTGATATTTAAGTTATTAAAGTGTTAGGACAACATGTTACTTGTTCAGTCAAGTCCTTAGATGGTAGGCTGGACCGTGTCATTTTAGCAATCTATGGTTTCAATCAATTGGAAGCTAGGACAGAGTTATGGACTGATCTTAATCATATTTTTCAAAATATTGGCAACATACCATGGCTTTTATGTGAGGATTTTAATGCCATGTTAAGCAATGAAGAAAAGCTTGGAGGAACTAATCTTACTAAGGCTGATACTAGAGACTTCAACAAATTCATTGAAGATTGTACTCTCAATCATTTGAAAACTCAAGGATGTTTTTATACCTGGAATAATAAGTAGGATGCTAATACTAGGGTTTGGAGTAGGCTTGATGGAGCCTTGGTCAATAATGCATGGATTAAAATGTTCAATTTCAGTCATGTGGAGTTTATGCTCCCAAGCTTCTCAGACCACTCTCCAGCAATAGTATTAGTATATGATGTAATGACCGTAAAATTTTGATACTAGTTAAAATAAATTTTTGGTATTTTAAAATATTTAATTATGATTTTTCAAAGAGTATTTATATTTTCTCGATTTTCTAGAAATTTTCTATGATTTAAAGTCTAAGTTTTATATTTATTTAAATGGTTTTGATATTTATAAATTAATTTACTGCAATGAAAATTTTTGGGATTTATCCATTGTGTTATTGATACTATTACATATTATTTTAAATAATACGTCGTATTATTATTACTATTACGTAATAAGTCTTGTACTATGTTAAATTATTAATTACGTATTAATTGTGTAAATAATTGTATTATTTTAATCAGCTGTCGTATTAGCATAACTGGTATGTTTTATCGTGTAGATAATTGTCACATAATTATTTGATTTTAAATGTAAGTAAATATATTTTTACTATTATTTATTCTCGTTTAATTATACAATGTGTATATTTCGACTATTTCGTATCAACTGTTGTATTAGCACAACATGTATATTTTTATTTGTAGATAATTATTCTGTAATTAGTTTAATTTTTTTATACCCGTAACTATTTATTTAATAATTTTCGTTTAAATACCTGAAACTATTTGAAAATAATCCAAAATTTTGCTTCCCGCGTCAAACCCCCAACAACCATTCCCCTAATCATGTTTTCTCTCTCCTCATTTTTCTAAGAAAACGGCTGTCCACGCGCACCGTAAACTTAGACTAAGCAGCGCATCATCAATCAAATCTTAAATTTTTTTATTATTATTATTTTTATTTAAACCCTGCCTTACCCCTCTCTTGTACGCACTCCCTCTCTTTCTCTCTCTTTCTCTCTCTCTCTCTCTCTCTCTCTCTCTCTCTCTCTAGCTCGAGCTCCGCCCAACCTCTGCTCCGCCAGCACCATGCCGACGAGCCCCGCAGCCAGCCTTCGCCGCCTCCTCCGTTGCCGCCCAACCTCCCCACGGCTCCGTCTCCAGACCCCCCAGCTCCAGCTGCCGCCCCGAGCGCTGCCCTCAGATCCGCTCGCAGCCCCTCTCGCCGTCGCCTCTCCGACGACGCCCCGACGCCGTAACCTCCTCCTCCCTGACCCCGACACAACCCACCGCCGCCAGGCTGTCATCCTCCGCCACCCCCGCCTTTACCTCCGCCTCGATCTCTAGCCAGATCTGTGCCGCCCTTAGCACCGCCGCTCACCGCTCCTCCTCTCAACCGCGCCAATCGCCGACCGTTGCCTGCACCTCGTCCTCCTCCCAGCCTCAGCGCCTACACCTCCACCCCATCTCCCGTAGTCCCAAACAGCCAGCTCGAACGCCGTCAGCCGCCGTCGCCGAGCTCTCCCCCGCCGCTCGAATCTCGTCACGCCGCCTCGAATAGTACCACCATGATGCCGCTGTTCAGCCGCCTGCAGCCCTCAACCTCACTCAATCGCCATCGACGCTGAACTCCCTAAGCTCGAGCACCCCGCTATAGCCCTATCTCTCTGACGTCGCCCTGCCCGTTACCGCTCGTCATTGCCTCCTCGAGCTACGGCATACGTCGTCGAAATAACGAACAACAAGTAGCCGTCGCTGCCTTATCCACGGACCCGTATCCTCACACGGTAACGACGTATCGATCGAGAATAACCCGAGGCAAGATCCCGATACTCTTTTGACTTATCATTCAATTCTTAGATCTGCTGTGAATTAATTAGTTGCTTGCAAGATCCCTATTCTTGCTCAGTACAATTTTAGATTGATCACAGATTAATTATGCATACGAACTCGTTACCCGAATAATTATTCGTTACAAATATAGAACTGTCGTGAACATATTGAACTGAGAACTATAACGTATAGAACTGTTGTGAACAAAATGGACTGTGGACAATAACGTATGACCATTCACATTGTAATACATATACTGTGACGACCTGCATGGATTTATTTGACGAATGATATTAAAAAGTACAAAAAATAATATTGTGATAATAGATATTGTAAAGATAAAATAAAATAAAATTATTTTAGATTAACTTATAATTTTAAAGAATTTATTGACAAAATAATCAATTTAAAATAATTACTATTTTGGTGAAAAATAATTTTAGAGTAATTATAAAAATTAATAGAATTTATTTGATAAAAGGAATTATTTTAGAACATTTATAAATATTTTTAAAGGATTTATTTTAGAAAAGGGATTATTATGAATTTTTCATGATTTATGTTTCTTAATTTTAATTATGTGATATGCTATGATCTTGTTGTATATGATTAGTTGCATTTATTACTCTTTGTTATGCTTGAAAACCGTTAGAAATTCATGACTAGTGTAGCCTGGTGTGTCCTGTTTAAGACATAGAAACCTGTGTGTATGTTAACTTAGAAAAACAAGAGAGTTGGGATGGGGAAGTTAATGTTCATGTGATCGGATAAGACTGTTGATGTATCTTCTAGGCTCGCTCCCGTGGTTGGTGTCGCCACCGGGGTTGGTTTGTAGGGCTAAAGTGAAGTGTGTACATCACTTTGGTCAGTTGGAATTTATTTCGTCACTCGAGTTCTGTTTGAAGTTCGGGCAAAAACGGATTGCGTGCAGTCCTCTAGGCCGCATGTGTAGCAGGATTGGATGCACGTAGAGGATTTGTGAATAGTCAGTTATCCGATGACAGGAGCGTTGACTCTGTGTGAGATGTGACCAGTGACCTGTTATACAATGGCTAGTAGTATGATCTCGTTACTTGGATGATTAGTCTGATCGCTAGCTGCATGACCTCGTTACCGATCGATTTTAGATTCTTCTGATTATTATATTCTAGTGGTGGATTTCATTTAGATTATTATTATTATTATTATTATTATTGTTCTTGCATTGGTCGTTCGACCGTTTCTACTTTCCTTGTGGGATCTTGCCGTGTGCCATACACGCTGACGTACACCTGTTTTCTCTGGTGTATGTCAGATCTAGAGGACGGACAGGTCCAGTATGATGATACATTAGAGTAGGAGTATGTCCAGCCGGAGTGTCTTCTAGGTGGAACAGAAGAACAGACGGAAACTTAGCCTTTTCGTTTACGTAGTCACTGATGGACACTAGATTACTTATGTAGTACCTTATCCTTTAGTCTTCGAGGGACTTAGTTATTTTCCAGTACTTCCTTCTTATTTTTTTGGACTATATATTTTCTTATTTTAGTTGGACTGTTTTATAATAAGGGCATGTTTGACCCAAACTTTGTATCTCGGATGATATTCTATTTGTGATATGTCTTTTTATTCTGAGTTGTTCATTATAATCTCGCCACTGTGATCGGGGACCTGTGCCTTTGTATTGTATTTATTTCCAGGCTCTTAGCATATTAGATTGAGAAAAGACGGGGTCTAGCACTTATCTCTCCTCAGTCTAATACGTCGCAAGCTTGCTCGCGTCCCGATTCCCTGGTATTTTAGGAAGCGGGGCATGACATATGATGTTAGCCCTTATGTTTTGATGATGATTTACAACCACTATTATCGGTACTAATTGCTTTTTGAGTGATATTGTAGTTAATATGAATATCAAGCTCGTTAGTACCATAAATGGAGGATTGGATGGAATATGAGCTACAACGTTAATATCTAAAGGAGGTGGAGGCAAAGTGATAAAGCAATGTTTATCAAGAGCACTTAACACAATGAGAAGCTTCATCAACTCTAAAGCAATATCAAGACTCAAGAAAAGTATTTCTATGAGAGAGATATTTGCTATTTTATTTTCTCTCTAGTATTTAAATGTAGGCAAGTAGTTGTAGATTTCATTTGAAGCTATTTGGGATATCACACACACTTGCACTGTTTCAAAACTCGTATTTTGGTAAAATAATGTTTTTCAGAAATACGAGGACCTTTTTGCAAAATCTTTTTTCAAACATGTTTATCAAAATGTTTATAAACTATTCTCAAAGCTTTACATTTTTCTGAATTATTTGATAATATTTAACAAAGTTCAAATTTGATATTTTTAGTGTGCATGTTTACAAGTCAACTCATGAACAATTTTGAGTCGACTCACAAACTGCTGTGTAGTTGTCAATTGTTTCTAACAAGTCGACTCACAACATCATGAGTCGACTCATCAGGTTGAGTCGACTCATGCCTATCATAAGTCGACTCATAAGCTATGCTGGAAAATGTGTTTTGTTTCTGCTAAAGCAGAGCCATGACTTCATGAGTCGACTCATGAATTTTATGAGTCGACTCATGAATTTTATGAGTCGACCTATAAGTTGATTTTTAGCATGTAATGGCTACTTATGAGTCGACTCATGAACAATACTGAGTTGACTCATAATACTGTAACAGCTATTTTTGTATAGTTTCAGAAATCCTGTTTTTAGGGGATTTTGTCTGATTCTTTGGAGCTTTGGCTGCTATTTTCTTTCCTCATAAATACCCAACACCCCGACCACTTCAGACTTAAGCTTTAATTGCAAAACTCTTGTTTTTAAGTTTATTGTTATAAAAGAGCTTCAACTTTCATCCTATTATTCACTGTTTCGTTTTCACATCCATAGCTTCAAGTGCAGTCTATCTTCTTGCCATAGGGCTATTGTAAAGAGAGTGTGTTTCCTGTGATTGTTACTGTTGTGAGTGTGATCTCGTGGAGGTTAATTGTGTGGTTGTGAGATCTCGTGGAGATCATTGTGTAGAAGAAGTTCTGGCTTCCAAACCGGGTTGTGTAGTGGATTCTCCTGGAGAGTAGGGAGCCGGGACGTAGGTCAGCGGACCGAACCTCATGAACATATAACGCGTCACTTGGATAACGATTTCTAACTTTATCTCTTTTACTCTTGCTTTTCATTTTATGGTGTATTGCCTGTCATAATTTTTATTACACTATTATTGCCTCTATACCCTAATCACCCCCTCTAGGTTCCAACAATTGGTATCAGAGCTTGGTCTCTATATTAGTTTTCGGTCTAACCACCTTAGAGGAAAGATCCTATGGGGGCTTCATTGAATGTGCATATGCTTGAGGGATAATCCACCACTAGACCCCCACTTTTCACTGGTAGCAATTTTGCCTATTTGAAATCTAGAATGAGGATCTACCTTCGTTGCATTGATCTTGACATCTTGGATATCATAAAAAAAAAGTATGTAGAAAAGTCCAAGATTAGTACCATGACCGATGGAGAAAGACACCAAGCTAATCTCAATGGAAAGGCCATGAATGCCTTAATTTATGGTCTTTCCCCAAATAAGTACAATAGAGTCTCCACGTGTGCAACCGCACATGAAATTTAGGTAAAATTATGTATTACACATGAAGGAACCCCCAAGTTAAGAAGTCCAAAAATTAGTGGGCTTATTCATGACTATGAGTTATTTAAAATGCTTCCTAATGAATCCATTAATGCTATGTTTTCTCACTTTACTAATATCATCAATGAATTGCATAGACTTGAGAAGATATTGATTATCCAAGAGATGAACTACAAGATCCTTCGCTCATTGACTCCAGCATGGGAGCCCAAAGTTACGGCCATAGAGGAGGCTCATGATCTTACTACTCTATCTCTCGATGGCCTCATCGGTAAGCTTAAGGTTCATGAGAAGAAGCTTAAAGGAAAGGAGAAGGAGGAAGTGCCCCACGGGAAATTAAGGAGCCATCCCTAAAAATTAAGACCATAGCTCTCAAAGGAGCTAGTGATAACTCATCATCTTCGGATAGTAAAATTGATTTTTCTAGAGAAGTGGCTCACCTCTCTAGAAGAATATCAAGACCCATAAAAATGAATAAGATGTTCAATCCTCGATCTAACAACAAATTTTCTTCGCGTGTAAAAAAATATTTTGAATGCAATGAACCAGGTCATATTGCTAAAGATTTCCCTAAGTTCAAGGAGAAATATTTGAAATACAAGAAGAAGAAAGCCATGTATGCCGGATGGGAGGAATCCGAACCATGCAATTCGGATAGCAATAAAGAAGGAGCAACGATTGCTATTCACGATCCCAACATTTGCTTTATGGCTTATGAAAAGGAGGTAATATCTGATACCGAAAGTGAATCTTTTTATATGCAATGTGATCTAGCAACCGCATTAGAAGAGTTAAACATTGAGTTTAAAAGAATGGCAAAAGAATACTCTTCCTTTAAAAAATTGCATACTTCTTGTGATTCCAAACTTGAGCAACTATAATCCTCACTTGCTCTAAAAGATGAATTGTTAGGGGATCTCGATTTTAAAAACAAACAACTGAGATCTAAAATAGAAAGACTTGAAATTGAAAGTGGTAGAATTAAACTTACTCATGCATATTCTAATCATCATCGCATTGAAAGAAATAGGTTTTATAGATCTTATGCTTCTGCACACAAGAGAAATTTTGTGTGCACATATTGCATGAAACATGGTCATATCTCCACTCATTGTAGGATTAAAACTAATAATGATTATTATGGAATGACATGGGTACCCAAAGGTACCGAGAACACTAACACCAAAGGATCCAAGATTTGGGTACCTGAAGCTTCAACGTCTTCATCTTATGTAGGGAACATCACAAACACGACGTAGAGAGATGTGGTACCTTGATAGTGGTTGCTCACATCATATGACGGGTAACAAAGAGCTATTTACAACCCTATCAAGGATTGAAGGAGGTAACGTCTCCTTCGGTGGCGGTAAGAAAGGTAAAATTATAGATATTAGAAACATTGGTAAGATACCTTCTCCCGTAATAGAGGATGTTTATTTGGTTAGAGGCTTAAATCATAACCTTCTTAGTATTAGCTAATAAAGTGATAAAGGTTTTGATTTTTCATTCAAGCCGGATAAGTGCAATGTTAGCTCAAATGAAAAAATTATTTTTATTACTAATAGAAAATCTAATGTGTACATTTTTGAGATGAATGAGCTAGTGGATCAAGATAATAAATGCCTTGCGGCGGTCGATGAGAATCCTTGGATATGGCATAAGAGACTTGGTCATGCCAATATGGAATTGATATCCAAGTTATCCAAAAAGAATATTGTAAAAGGGTTACCAAACTTACATTTTATCAAAGATACCATTTGTGAAGATTGTGCTAAAGGTAAACAAACCAAGTCTACCTTCAAATCCATCAATAAGGTATCAACTTTTAAACCCTTGCAATTATTATATCTTGATCTCTTTGGTCCTATGCGTGTTACCTCACTAGGAGGTAAACACTATTTTTTTGTTATCATTGATGATTACTCCCGTTTTACATGGACAATCTTTCTTAGTAGTAAAGATGAATGTTTTGTAGATTTTTCACATTTTGTCAAAAGAATTGAAAATGAAAAAGATTGAAAGTTATTAAAATTATAAGTGATTATGGTGGTGAATTTAAAAATAATTTTTTAATGATTTTTGTGCGCATCGTGGCATAACTCATGTATTTTCCACTCCAAGAACACCACAACAAAATGGTGTTGTTGAACGGAAAAATCACACCATACAAGAGATGGCACGAACAATGATTAATGCTTTTGATTTACCAAAATATTTTTGGGCGGAAGCCGTCAATACGGCTTGCCATGTTTTGAATTGTGTTTTGATTAGACCAAAGCTTAAGAAAACTCCTTATGAACTATTTTATGACAAAACCCCTTTTATTGGATACTTTCGTATTTTTGGTTGTAAATGTTTTATCTTGAATACCAAAGTTCACCATGATAAATTTGACTCAAAAATTGATATTGGTATATTCTTAGGTTATGCACCTAGAAGTAAGACTTATAGGGTTTTCAACAAAAGAACTCTTGTTGTTGAAGAATCTATAAATGTTACTTTTGATGAGACTAACATTGGTTTACAAGGTGGTTTACCTAGGAAAGATGATGATGATGTTGAGGGAAGATTTGAACATTTGCAACTAAATGAAACACCCTCAATAGATGCACAAAAGGTTGGAGAAAATAACAACATTCAAGAGCAAGAAGAACTCTCCAAAGCGTGGAAATTTGTACCAAATCATCCAAAAGAGTAAATAATAGGGAATCCTTCACAAGGGGTTCTAACACGCTCAAAAGCTTTGAGTGAGTGTGGTAATGTTGCCTTCCTATCTCAAATAGAACCTAAAAAGATAAATGATGCTTTAAAAGATGAGTTTCGGGTTCTAGCAATGCATGATGAATTAAACAATTTTTAAAAAAATAATATTTGGAAATTAGTTCCTAGACCTAATAATGTGATGTTATTGGAACTAAATGGGTTTTTAGGAAAAAAACTTGATGAACATGGCATCGTCACGAGAAACAAAGCTCATTTAGTTGCCCAAGGATACAATCAAGAGGAGGGCATAGACTATGATGAAATCTTTGCACCGATTATAAGGTTAGAATCTATTAGAATGTTTTTAGCCTTTGCTAGCTTTAAAGATTTTAAATTATTTCAAATGGATATAAAAAATGCATTTTTAAATGGTTTTATAGAAGAGGAAATATATGTCGAGCACCCCCCGGTTTTATGGATCATTCATTTTCTAATCATGTTTATCGGGTTCAAAAAGCTTTATATGGGTTAAAACAAGCTCCTAGAGCTTGGTATGCTCGCCTCTCTAGTTTTCTTTTTGAAAATAGCTTTTCTAAAGAAAAAATTGATAATACACTTTTTGTGAGAAAAAGAAAAAATGATTTTATTTTAGTTTAAAAATATGCCGATGATATCATATTTGGTGCCACTAATGAAACTTTATGCAAGGAATTTTCTAAAGTTATGCAAGATTATTTTAAGATGAGCATGATAGGAGAGCTCACTTTCTTTCTCGGGCTCCAAGTCAAGTAAACTAAGGATGTGATATTCGTTTCTCAAAGCAAGTATGCTAAATAATTAGTGAAGAAATTTAGATTGGAAAATTCTAAGCACGCACCAACTCCCATGAGTACAAGTATCAAGCTTGATGCGGATGATAGTAGTGACGATGTAGACCAAAAACTATACCGAGGTATGATAGATAGTCTTCTTTACCTTACCGCTAGTAGACCCGATATCATGTTTAGTGTGTGTTCATGTGCACGTTTTCAAGCCTCTCCTAAAATGTCCCATTTGATTTCGGTTAAAAGAATTATTAAATATGTTAATGGTACAATTGATCTTGGTTTATTTTATCAAAAAACACCTCTTTTGATCTTTATGGTTTTTGTGATGCCGACTTTGTCGGATGTAAGGTAGATCGTAAGAGTACGAGTGGTACATGTTAATTTTTGGGTAACACTCTTGTCTCTTGGGCCTCCAAGAAACAAAATTGTGTTGTCTTGTCCACTACAGAAGCAGAATACATTACCGTCGGCCTATGTTGTACCCAACTTTTATGGATGAAACAAAGTTTAGTTAACTATGATTTGTATTTTCAAAATACAAAATTTTTTGTGATAAAACTAGTGCTATAAACATTTCAAAAAATTCCATTTTGCACTCTAGAACCAAGCATATTGATTTGCGCCATCATTTCTTTACCAAGCCTCTTAGTGAAGAATATTTTTGTCACATAAGAAATGGTTTGGTTTATGGTCTTTATAAAAAGTTTTGCTTGTTTGCTTGGTTAGTTGCATCTCATATGTATTTTTGCATAATTGCTATTTCCTATACCCCATTTTGATGGTGACAAAGGGGAAGAGAAATCTCCTCATTTATGCACATAGTTAGGGGGAGCTACTATCTATAAGCTATATTTATTCGCTCCTATATAATGGTTGGTTGTCATCATCAAAAAGGGAGAGATTGTTAGCCCTTATATTTTGATGATGATTTACAATCACCATTATCAGTACTAATTGCTTGTTGAGTGATATTATAGTTAATATGAATATAAAGCTCGTTAGTAGCATAAATGGAGGATTGAATGGAATATGAGCTACAACGACAATATCTAAAGGAGGTGGAGGCAAAGTGATGAAGCAATGTTTATCAAGAACACTTAACGCAATGAGAAGCTTCATCAACTATAAAGTAATATCAAGACTCAAGAAATGTATTTCTATGTGAGAGATATTTGCTATTTTATTTTCTCTCTAGTATTTAAATGTAGGCAAGTAGTTGTAGATTTCATTTGAAGCTATTTGGGATATCACACACACTTGCACTGTTTCAAAACACGTATTTTGGTAAAATGATGTTTTTCACAAATACGAGGACCTTTTTTGCAAAATCTCTTTTCAAACAAGTTTGTCAAAATGTTTATAAACTATTCTCAAATTTTTATATTTTTCTGAATTTATTTGATAATTTTTAACAAAGTTCAAAGTTGATATTTTCAGTGTGCATGTTTACGAGTCGACTCATGAACAGTTTTGAGTCGACTCACAAACTGCTATGTAGTTGTCAATTATTTCTGATGAGTTGACTCACAACATCATGGGTTGACCCATCAGGTTGAGTCGACTCATACATGTCATCAGTCGACTCATAAACTATGCTGGAAAATGTGTTTTGTTTCTGCTAAAGCAGACCTATGACTTCATGAGTCGACTCATGAATTTTATGAGTCGACCTATAAGTTGATTTTAGCATGTAACGGCTACTTATAAGTCGACTCATGAATAGTACTGAGTCGACTCATAACACTGTAATGGCTATTTTTGTACAGTTTCAGAAATCCTGTTTTTGAGGGATTTTGTTTGATTCTTTGGGGCTTTGGCTGCTGTTTTCTTTCCTCATAAATACCCAACACCCCAACCACTTCAGACTTAAGCCTTAATTGCAAAACTCTTTTCTTCAAGTTTATTATTTTCAAAGAGCTTCAACTTTCATCCTATTATTCACTGTTTCGTTTTCACATCCATAGCTTCAAGTGCAATCTCTCTTCTTGCCATAGGGCTATTGTAAAGAGAGAGTCTTTCCTGTGATTGCTACTGTTGTGAGTGTGATCTCGTGAAGGTCAATTATGTGGTTATGAGATCTCGTGGAGATCGTTGTGTAGAAAAAGTTTCGGCTTCCAAACCGGGTTATGTAATGGATTATCCTCGAGCGTGGGGAGCGGGGATGTAGGTCAGCGGACCGAACCTCGTAAACACATCGCGCATCACTTGGATAACGATTTCTAACCTTATCTCGTTTACTCTCGCTTTTCATTTTGTGGTGTATTGCCTGTCATAATTTTTATTGCACTATTATTGCCTCTAGACACTAATCACCCCCTAGGTTCCAACATATGATGATTTGATACAAGGCGAAAAGCCATTCAAATTTTTTAGAATGTGGACCAAGCATGCTAGTTTTCTTCCCATGGTCTCCAACATCTGGGAATCCTCTTTTCAAGGATACACTATGTTCTCAGTATATACAAAGCTTAAAATGCTGAGAGGTGCACTGAAGGATTTAAATAAGAAGCATTTCTATGACATAAATGAAGAAGTTCAAAGAGCCATGACTGCCTTAGGATGCTCAGAGAATTCTACAAACTAACCCTCTCAACCCTGCTCTCATCAATCAAGGAAAAGTGTGCTTTTCTACCTACAACAAACTCCTAGACCGTGAGTTGTCCTTTTATATGCAAAAAGCTAGAATAGCTTGGAGTGTGCATGAAGATAGGTATACTAGTTTTTCATGCTATTGCAAAAACAAGCAAGCATAACAATAGAGTGGTGGTCTTCTACAATAATAGGGGAGAAAGAATTTCTAATGGTGAGGAAATTGTGAAGGAGTTAGTGTCATCTTATAAAAGCCTGATGGGCATGGTAGTTGACACATCTCCTCCAGGTATTAACATCATAAAATCAGGACCTTGTCTGAATGATTCTCAAATCAGGGAACTACCAATTCCAGTTTCAAAAGAAGAAATTTAAGCTGCAGTTTTCTCTATGTCTGAAGACAAAGCTCCAGGGCCTGATGGTTATAGCGTGTCTTTTTTAAAAATTGCACGGAGAAACGGTGCGTTGTTTAAATTAAATGATACGAAACGAAACATGGGGTCTATCGGGATCAGCGATTTAATTTAAACAACGCACCGTTTCGCCAAAATTCATAATATTCGGTAGGAAATTAATTAAAACAGTTAACGTGACAGATGGATTTTAATAAGATTTGCAACGATATTCATAAACAATTCCAATCTCGAGTAATTTATTCGCAATATCAATTATCATTTCGTAGAGTTCTACAATCAATATCAAAATTAGTCAGTCACATGTTCAGTTCTCTCTAACTCACAAAATAAATTAAGCAGCGAATAGATGATAATAGTTTAGAGATTTAATACACATGAAATTAACTGATGATTATGAGATTAACAGAAAATTATACTGAGTTGAGAGTTTACTATCCGAATGCTGAAAGAAATCCAAGAGCCCATTAGAATAATTTCTTCAGTGAAGCCCAAACCGATCAACTGCTACAGTAAAGCCCAAAGCCCATAACATCAACAAATCAACAAGCCCAAACACATCATCAATATATCCTGATCTGTTCTTCTTCGATCTCAGGAACAAAGGAGAAACCCGACGCTGTTCGGTGCGGTTGTTGGGGAAATGATGGTGGCGCTGATGATCGGAGGAGAAGAAGAGATAGGGGCCGGCGGCGGCTAATGGAGGAAGTGAAGGTGAGGGCTTGGTCGCTGTGTTGATCAGGGAAGAGGAGGAGAACTAAGGAGGGGTAGGCGTGCTTGGGAGGAGTTAGGGTTAGGGTTCGTCAGGGAAGATGAACGGGGGGTGGTGAAGGGTGTTCGGCTGCTGTTTGTTGACATGGAGGAGATCTGCGGGTCTGGGGTGTTAGGCTGATCGATGGGTGGGGAAACAAGGAGAGGAGGCGGTGCTTGCGGAGGTTGCAGGTGCTTGTGGAGGTTGCAGGCGGTGACAAAGAAAATGATGGGGCGGCACTGTTGATTTGATCAAGAGGGGAGATGGGTTTGGAGATTGTCGCTGTTTGTGGAAAGGGGGAGAAGAACGGAGGGTCCTGGCGGCTGAGAACAATGAACAGAGAAAACAAAATTAACCTAGGGTTTCACACTCATTGGTTTCACACCAAAGTAATTAGGCTAACAACATATTTTCATTTCCTCATTCATCTTCTTCATCATGATTACAGCATGGTTTATAAAGAGAGAAAAATTACAGATTTGGAAATCTTACATAATCAAATCTCTCATAAAATCAAATCCCTCAAATCTCTCACAATTATTAACTTCCAAATCTCAACTTAATTCGAAATTCAAATCTAAACTACCAAATTTAAATTGCAATTCAAAATTCAAATTTTAAAATTAAGAAAAATTTAACTAATCAGATATTGCATTTCTTGTCCTCATCACTATTATTTTCAAGGATGTATTTTTGAGGATTTTATTCATTTTTTATTTTTTATTTTTTATTATTTGATTTCCTTTAGGATGTCGAAGCATCAAGCCTATTGAAGGAAAAGCAACTAGTTTCCCCCAAAGAGTAAAATTAAACTCTAACAAAAATCACATGCTTCACACATAAACAAAGTACAATAGTGGGTTCAAAATTAAGTACGAACAACTCTATATCGTATAGAAAATAATAGATATTTAAAACTTATTACTGTAAAAAAGATGAATGCACATACTTATTAAAGGAGAAGAAATTGCTGTGAAAATTGTTGTAATTTCTTGATCTAAAAAAGAGAACAAACATATAATATAGTTAACTTCTTTACATAATCAAATCAATAGAACATTAAGGATCTAACGCATCTTTGACAGCAGAATCCAAAGTCAACTTTATGCAAAACCTGGTAGAAATTTACCCAGTTCTCATATACTAACAAACAACACTCAATCAAAAATTATAATTTATACAATAGAAGCATATAATGAGGGATGAAATTATCTGCTGCCTAATTATTTGATACCAGTTCTGAAGATTTGTGAAATAATGATACCTTGTGCGATGAAAATCAATGGGAACGACGAGGAACGAATGTTGGCCAACTCGACATTATATTTGCTTCAGAACTTGAGGCAGGAACCTGTACCTGTAAATAAACAAAAAAGATGAGCATTTATAACTATCAAATGTTCCAATCGCTCTCGAAATTTTTTTCACATGTTGGCATTAAACAAATTATAGCAGATATATCTATCGGTATTCTGATAAGCAAATGGCTCAAGAATTTGACCTGTCGATGATGCACAGTACAAACGGGGCGTGCAACTTCCCTCATTCGTCTCCCAGATCCATCTGAAGACTGGCGATTGCTTTTGATTTCCTCCTGTTAAAACCCATCACAATTTAATCATAAAATAGCAGAAAAGTTACCCATATAAAAAATAAAATTAATAAAAATAAATAAATTACATACATAAAAATAAATAACATAAAGACCAAAATTTCAATATGTATTTTTGTAGATACTCATAGAAAGCTGATGGGAAAGTAATCTGCTAATTTATTAAGTAGATACATTAGTACATAAAGGATATGTCACTAAAAAAAACATAGTATCATTTGCTTGAATGAGTACAAATAAGAGAATCATAGGCCAACATGAAGAGCATTTGTTAAGAGCAAGGAAAACATAGTTCAACTCAGTGAATCTAATTGCCACAAGTTAATTTGCACAATCCAACCCAAAAAGTTAATGATAAAAACTTTGTTGTTGTGTACTTAGTTCATTCGACAATGATGCCACAATCTTGAATACGACATGACAAGCAACCAGGAGTTCAAGAACTTGTCATAGCACTTTGGCACAGCCACATTTTAAATAAAAATAATTGAAAACTAGTAATAAAACATACGTCTTTAACAAATTTGATACAACCTGGTTTCTTTAATGTTTGGAAAAGAGAAAAAATAATGACATCAAATTTCTAGTATTCACGCACCTTCATCTATGCAGATACTAGTAACTAAAAAGAATTCAAACAATTATAAATATGCAATTTATTGCAATTTCTTGCCTTATATATATTGATATGCGATATTGTATGTGAAAGGATTCTAATTGTAAATAGAGTTCTATTTAAATAATGATAGCATAATTTCTTAAACTTTGAAATTATTACTACTTATCCCTATACATCTCTCTTTGAAATATTATTACTACTTATCATCAATATTAATAAAACGTGATAATAGAATCTGAAGAAATTACTGTGGAAGAATCAGAAAAACCAGATTTTCTGATATAAGTCGACCCATGCACAGAGGGTAAGTCGACTTATGGTAAGTCGACTTATCAGTGTGCACAAGTCGACTTACGAACTGCGCTGGAATTGTTGATTTTTTCTCTGCCAAGTCGACTTATGATGACTGTTAAGTCGACTTATGAAGTGTGCTCCAGTTGCTATTTTTCTCTCTGCCAAGTCGACTTATGATGACTATTAAGTCGACTTACGACGGGTTTTTTGCATAATCAGGTTTCCTGTTTGCACTCTGATTGGGTTTTTGTTTTGATATAAATAGGGAAACGATTTGTTAGGGTTTTTTATCAGAGATTGAGGAATCTTTTGAGCATTGTGAGAGGAAGATATTGTGAGCAAGGTGAGATCTTTGGTTGAGGGTTATTTTGAGAGAACTTGTGTGATTGTAATCCTTTGTATTCTACTTGATTTAGTGAAATCTCCCCATCCTCTCCCCGTGGACATAGGCAACTTGTCGAACCACGTATATCTCTGTGTTTGGTGTGATTTGTCGTAATTGGCTTGGTTTGTGCAAGTGTGTGGTTCTCTTCTACTCGTGATCACAGGTTCGTTGTGTGTTCGTGCAGCGCTTCAGCATAGGCGCGCGACAAGTGGTATCAGAGCCAGGTTTCAGATCTGGGGTTTTGAATTAGGTGGAGGAAGATTCAGTTGGAAGCCTGGTTCTTGGAGTTCTAGGCTTTGGTGGAGTTAGGGTTTGAAGTTATCGTTGAAGATCTCGCTTTCCTCGTGTGGTTAGGAGTTCTATTTAGAATCCAATCTAGGGTTCAGTTGGGTAATTTCTTATTCTTTTTAAAGTTTGAATCTTTCTCTACAATTTGGATTTTGTGATTATGGGTGAAGAAGTTGGTGAAAGCAGCAAGATGACAGGCATAGTTCAAGTGGGTTTTCAGAACACTAAGATTAGTGTAGTAAAATATGACGGCAAGATCAATTTTGGTTTGTGGATGAGCGACGTACAGGATGCGATTAATGCTCAAAATCTGGAGGAGACCATCATGGTCGATGTGAGGCCACCTAAATATGAAGAGGCGATATGGGATAAGATGAATCGAAATGCTTACGGGGTGATCAGGTCCTGTTTGGAACAGGAGCTAAAATACGATGTGATTGGGGTGACGTCTGCGATGAAGATGTGGGAAATTCTTAATAATAAGTATCTCACGAAGAGTGTTGAGAACAGGTTGCATTTGTTGCAAAGATTATTCAGATTCCAGATGTCCCGAGGCACCTCGCTTGCGGCTCATGTGAACAACTATACTAAGTTGTTGTCGGACTTGGCGAACGTGGATGAGAAGATCACAGATGAGTACAACGCTATTATTCTTTTGGGCTCCTTACCGGATGAGGAGTATGATACCTTCATGCTTACGTTGCTGAACGGGAGATCTTCTATCACTTATAGTGAAGTGACTAACGCATTGACGAACTACGATTTGAGGAGGAAGGATAAGGAGACTTCCCGCGCTAGTACTTCAGGAGAGGCCTTGTCGACGAGAGGTAGAAGCTCATATCAGAAAGGTAGAAATAGAGGGAGGTCAAAGTCAAGAGGTCGTCACCAGCTTGGAAAGAACCAATGTGCATTCTGCAAGGAGCAGGAATATTGGAAGAGAGATTGCCCGAAAGTCAAAGAAAAGGAGAATAGCAAGAATAAGGGCCCGAAGGCCAATGAGGTGAATGTTGCTAGCGGCAATGATTCCGATGATTCGAGCTTTTCTCTTTTGATTACTCTGGAGGTGAACCATTTGGATGCATCAGAGTGGATGCTTGATTCTAGCGCTACTTATTATGTGACTCCTAAGCGAGATTGGTTCTCATCATTTGAGAGACTCGATGGGGGTGTTGTGGTCATGGAAAATGATCAATCCTGTGGCGTTCGTGGGATAGGTACTGTGAGGATTCGGATGCACGATGGAGTAGTCCGTGAGTTGAAGGAGGTGAGATTCGTTCCTCAACTTAAGAAGAATCTTATCTCAGTTGGGACTTTATAGGCAAAGGGATTCAGGGTGACCTTTGAGGATGCTGTAGCGAAGGTTACTAAGGGATCTTTGGTGGTGATGAAGGGAGTCCGCAGTCATAATTTATACTATCTGAAGGGGAGCACCAAGATTGACCAGGTTGCTTCGGAGATTTCAGAGGCGGACATGAGCAGACTTTAGCATTACAGGCTAGGACATACAGGTGAAAAGTCACTGCATGCATTGTGCAAGCAGGGGCTTTTGAAGGGAGCCAAGAGTGGTAAAGTGGAATTCTGTGAGCACTGTGTACTTGGCAAGAAGACAAAGGTGAAGTTCGGGACGGCCATTCATAGGACGAGGGGCATCTTGGACTACGTGCACACAGATGTTTGGGGTCCCATCAAGACGACATCACTTGATGGTCGACATTGGTTCGTCACGTTCATTGATAACTATTCTAGGCGATGTTGGGTCTACACCATGAAGCATAAGATTGAAGTCCTAGATTTGTTTGTAGAGTGGAAGAAGAGGCTGGAATTGCAGACTGAGAGAAAGATCAAGACGTTGCGATCCGACAACGGCGGCGAGTATACTTCAGACCCCTTTCAGCAGCTATGTCGAGACAAGGGCATAGAGAGGCACTTCACAGTTAGTCATACACCGTAGCAAAATGGGGTGGCAGAGAGGTTAAATCGGTCTTTGCTGGAGAAGATTAGATGTTTATTGGCGCATAGTGGTTTAGGGAAGATCTTTTGGGCTGAGGCACTTTCTTATGCGAGCCACCTCATTAATAGGCTGTCTTCATCTGCGATTGAGAGGAAGACCCCTATGGAGATGTGGTCGGGAGAGACAGCACATGACTATGACCAGCTTAAGGTATTTGGTTGCCCTGCATATTATTATGTTAGAACTGATAAGTTGGAACCTCGAGCTAGGAAGGCCATATTTGTAGGATTCAAACGTGGTGTCAAGGGATACAAGCTTTGGGATCCAGTTGATAAGAAGATTGTGCTGAGTAGAGACGTCACATTCGATGAGGCTTCTATCTTGAAGCTTCCTAGCTCTCATCAGGTGGAGAGTGACCCGACAGAGGAGATTTCGCAAGTGGTGGAGATTGATACAGCTCCACAGAGTCCTGATAGTGCTGTATCCATTAGAGTGCCGACTGAGGTAACGCCAGGCGAGCACGACGATGATGCGGAGGATACGAGTACTCATGAGCAGGATCAGGGGTCGACGGCTCAGGTTTAGGATTCTATTACAGTTCGGAGACAGAGGAGAGACATACGGGTGCCAGCACGGTATGCCGACACAGTTGCATATGCACTTCCGGTGGAGAGTATCGATGAGATGGTGCCTACTACATTCAGAGAGGCCGAGCAAAGTTCGGAGGCTGATTCGTGGCAGGTGTCTATGCTGGAGGAGATGGAGTCTCTTCACAAGAACGATACATGGGAGCTTGTTGAGCTTCCAAAGGGGCGGAAGGCGATTGGGTGCAAGTGGGTGTACACGAAGAAGGAGGGCATTAAGGGCACTCTAGTGAGATTCAAGGCTAGGTTGGTTGCAAAGGGCTATGCACAGGAGGAAGGTATTGATTACAATGAGGTTTTCTCTCTGGTGGTGAAGCATTCGTCGATTCGGATTTTGCTAGCTTTGGTGGCACAGCATGGTTTGGAGTTAGATCAGCTGGATGTGAAGATAACATTTCTTCATGGTGATCTTGATAAAGAAATATATATGACTCAGCCATTGGGATTCCGAGCTACAGGGAAAGATAAGTTGGTTTGCAGGTTAAAGAAATCGCTATACGGTTTGAAGCAGTCTCCTCGACAGTGGTATAGGCGATTTGATGGTTTTATGCTTGGTCATTCGTACACTCGGAGCCAGTTTGATCCTTGCGTGTATTTTCATAAGTTGAGAGGAGGTGCGTACATTTATTTGTTGCTTTATGTCGATGACATGTTGGTTGCTTCTAGTTCCAGGTCAGCTATAGATGATTTGAAAGTTCAGCTTTCGAATGAGTTTGAGATGAAGGACTTGGGTGAGGCGAAGCGCATTTTAGGGATGGAGATCGGTAGAGGCAAGAAGAAGGGCATGATTTGTTTGACACAGGTGGCTTATTTGAAGAAGGTTCTACAGCGATTCCATGTTAGCATGGATACGAAGCCAGTTAGTGTACCGTTGGGAGCCCATTTGAAGCTTTCAGCTGGCCTTTCACCGAAGTCAGTTGAAGACCGTGAGTTGATGTCGAAAACTCCATATGCGAGCGTAGTTGGGAGCTTGATATACGCGATGGTATGTACGAGGCCAGATTTGTCACAGGCAGTGAGCATGGTGTCAAGATACATGCACGATCCAGGAGTGGGTCATTAGGATGCCGTGAGATGGATTTTGAGGTACATTCTAGGTACGCTCAATGTTGGTTTGGTTTATGAGCGGGACACTACAGGTGGGCAGCTATGCATTGGCTATGTTGATTCAGATTATGCCGGGGATTTGGATAAGCGCCGGTCTACTACGGGGTATGTGTTCACTTTGACCCGTGCACCGATGTGTTGGAGATGCACCTTACAGTCTACGGTGGCTTTGTCTACGACGGAGGCAGAGTATATGGCAGTTACAGAGGCTGTGAAGGAGGCTATTTGGCTTCGAGGACTTTTGGAAGAACTTGGTATATCGCAGCGATCCGTCACTATTCATTGTGATAGCATGAGTGCTATATATTTGGTGAAGAATCAGGTTTTTCATGCGAGGACGAAGCACATTGACGTTCGTTATCACTTCGTTCGGGATGTTCTTGAAGATGGCGATGTGGAGATTGTGAAGGTCCACACGAAGGATAATCCGGCGGATATGCTCACTAAGGTGGTTCCGAGCAACAAGTTTGTTCATTGCAGAAACTTGTTGAATATTTGTGATTGTTGAGGCCGTTGGCGGCCATTTGGATGAACTACGGGCGGCTTAATCCCTTGGGAGAGGGGGTACGTAGGCAACCATGGTGGTGCAGCCGTATTTGGAGAGACGACACAGTGATGCTCTTGGTTTGGTGTCGGCTCAGTTTTGGCAAAATTCGCCGAGGTGGAGAATTGTGGAAGAATCAGAAAAACCAGATTTTCTAATATAAGTCGACTCATGCACAGAGGGTAAGTCGACTTATGGTAAGTCGACTTATCAGTGTGCACAAGTCGACTTACGAACTGCGCTGGAATTGTTGATTTTTTCTCTGCCAAGTCGACTTATGATGACTGTTAAGTCGACTTATGAAGTGTGCTCCAGTTGCTGTTTTTCTCTCTGCCAAGTCGACTTATGATGACTGTTAAGTCGACTTACGACGGGTTTTTTGCATAATCAGGTTTCCTGTTTGTACTCTGATTGGATTTTTGTTTTGATATAAATAGGGAAACGATTTGTTAGGGTTTTTTATCAAAGATTGAGGAATCTTTTGAGCACTGTGAGAGGGAGATATTGTAAGCAATGTGAGATCTTTGGTTAAGGGTTATTTTGAGAGAACTTGTGTGATTGTAATCCTTTGTATTCTCCTTGATTTAGTGAAATCTCCCCATCCTCTCCCCGTGGATGTAGGCAACTTGCCGAACCACGCATATCTCTGTGTTTGGTGTGATTTGTCATAATTGGCTTGGTTTGTGCAAGTGTGTGGTTCTCTTCTACTCGTGATCACAGGTTCGTTGTGTGTTCGTGCAACGCTTTAGCATAGGCGCGCGACAATTACACGAGTTAATAGGATAAGGATTCCTAGGTAGTAATTAAATTGATAACCCTATCTCTTTACATCTCTCTTTGAAATTATTACTACTTATCAACAGTAATGCTTCGTGATAATAGTATCTGAAGGAAGCACATGAACTAATAGGATAAGGATTCCCAAGTAGTTAGGACAACAATGAGTGCTTAATTAAATTGATAACCTTATCTCTATACATCTCTCAGCCAATAAAAATATAATAACAAACCCAAATTAATTTTACATGTATATTGAAAATTTAAAAATTAGAATTTGATTAGTGATAGGATAGTTCAAACTTATAGGGGTATTTTTGACTACCGAAAGATTTTCCCAAACTCGTGCTTTTAAAGGGAGTATGATTTTTTACTTTTTATTGGGGGTCGGTTCGGTGCCCCGTTGGGGGGGGGGTGTTGTAAAAATTAATATAGAGTATAGATTTTAAAATTAATGATTGCACTGAAAGCAACAGTTTAATAATGCTAATATTAATAATTGGAAAAATTGCTTGGAGGAACTAAATATAATTGGGCTATGCATCCTCTCCCCCTAACTAGAGTCAACCACTTGTAAGCACATCGAACCAAGTTTTCATGCTTTTACACCCTAGTCCAACATTGTATATGTACTTTATAGTGTATTTTTAAGTATTACCCATTTTACCCTTTGTACTCATTTGTGAAGGGAGTAAAGTATTTTGTCTTATTGGCCAGCATAGCAAGCCATCATGAATTCGGAAGTCACTTCCGATTGGGAGTTATGGCTGGAGAGGTTTTTTGGAGGGAAAGGGAAAATTGGAGGGAAATCTACAAAGTTCCCTCCAAAATAATGCCTCATATCAGTGTATTACATTCTTCCCTCTTTAGATCTACTCCTAAGACCTTCAACCACCAAAATTTTATTAACTTTTTCCTCTTAACTTCTTCAACAACCAAAATAGAAGATTCTTTAATGTGTGTAATTTCATTTAACACTAATACAACCCTCATTAAAGTCAATTCGGCAACAAGTTTAGCTGAATTGAAAATGCAAGATGTAGAGAATTTTAGAGTATTCTACGAAAGTTTCCTAATGTCTCGTTTGAGAATTTTAGAGTACCGTACGAAAGTTTAGCTGAATTGATAAGTTACTCTATCGATAAGTTTCCTCATGTCTCGTTTGAGCTTTTAAAAGATGAAGATATTCTCAACATGATAGTTATCATCGTCCAATAGGGTTAAATACGAAAACCATGACTATTACTAAAAGAAATAAAGGATCCACGCATGCCATAGGGACAGAAACAGAGCTTAAGTAAGTATTCAAAAATATATTATTAGGTTCTGGATACACGTTATAATGAGAACTGTGATATTTACATCTTTTATGTGACCTGGAGACATCACACATGATATATTGCCTTTATTTATGACACATTGATGTAGGTGTCAAAAATTACCTATGAATCCCCGTACGCAGCTGAAAATGGAGAGAAGACGACGAACGTCATTATCCGAGTTAAAGAGGTTTATCTGACGTCGATAAGTGCATACAGTGAGTTGACGAACCGTATGAAGCAACATAATAGCAGAATAACGAAGATACGATTAGATCAGGAGTTACGTTTCACTCACGAAAGACGAAGCACCCCTTGTATCTCATCCATTCTGAATATGATCTACCCATGGGAGATTGTAGATCTCTTCGTCAACTTTTCTAGCACTTTAAATCACACAATTCCGAGTTCGGACGATGAAGATACGGCAAAAACAGACGGAATACAAAAAAAAATACCCTGGGCCTTTGTGGAGACACTACAAGTGCCTCGGCTATGGTCGAGACACCCAAGGTGTCTCGGCCGTGGCCGAGACACCTCGGGTGTCCGCAGACCAAAAAACATAGTTTTGAGCTGTTTTCGATCGTTAGTCATCTGCATTTTGTTCCAAATGATCTAATATTACCCAAGAACATGATAAAGTGGTTATAATTGAGGATAAGATTGAATCGGTCGTTCTTGTCCGAAAACGGAGGTTCCAAAGCCTATAAATATAGCCCTAGGGCCTTCATTTGCACGGATCTAGAATTTTCGAGCCTTGGCGAAACCATGTTAAATCAGAGACTGAGGAGCATGAATTTCAGAGAAGAGGAGGAGATCGGATCGAGTTTTACGACATAAGGAAGAAGAGTTCGTCAGATCTATAGTCCGATTTCTTCCCTTGAGATTGTACCTAGCTGTGATCTCGAGAAGAGTAGTTATCTCGCTGTTGCTGAGATAATTGCTTTGGTTTCTTGATTCCTTCACGAATCATTGAAACTGCGGATTGATCTGATCGCTTGGTAGTCCATGGATATTAACGTCCCTGGCACATGCAAAGATCACACACAAGCTGCGGGTGATAAACGTCTGTTGTGTTTGTTTGAGAAGAGTTGTGATTTTCGTTTTTATTGTGTAAGAGTCTTATAAAAAAACTATCTTTTTTGTTTTCATTGTAATGACTAAAGTTGTAATGAATACATCAATAAAAACATTAACTTTTCACCCAAACTAGCTGGCGACCATAATGGGAGCCAACAGCTTTGCTGCCGAGATTGTCGTGCCGTAGCCGTCGATCAAGATCTTCATAGCTGAAGAGGTCGAATACGAGTTTGACCAACAGAAGTTCAAAGAGTACGTCTCCTCCTCCTCCTCCAGATCCGCCTCTCCTCGTAAGTGCAGGAAGGTCTCCTCCTCCCGAAAGATCCGCTGGTCTTCAGATATGAAGACCCAAGAAGGTGATCTCCCTGCTATCGTTGCTACTGTTGCACCTCGCATGATGCACTGGCGTTCGATGAAGTCAAAGTCACAGATCTGGACACCGCCTCCATTAAGGAGTTGACTGCTGAAAGTGCGCCTACTTTGTCGAAGAGGCCTCGTCAGAGGCACCGCAAACGTCTCGCCAGCCAATTTGCTAAGGCTTTGGAGCAAGTGGATGGGCTCCGCTACCAAGCGGATCTGAAGTCTAAGAGAAGACAAGTGGCTAAGCCGTCACCACAACAAGCATCAGGGTCCTCCCAACCGTTAACTGACAAATGGGTTCGTGTCAAACGAACCTGTTCTACTCTCGAGGGGCACATCCAGAAGCACCGTGCACTTCTTGCACACGCCCAGATCCTTGTGCATAAAGCACAAGGATTACAAAAAGAAGAGGTGTTCAAAAGGCCACCAAGATCTAAGTAGGTTTGGGTGCTGAAGGCCAAGTCAACATTTCTACCCGACAAGAGACACCAGTCGTGTCTCTCACTCGATTACAGATCCAAAGCTGGTTCCTAGTTTTTGACAAGTTTCGATCTGGTTCCTTCTAATCTCGTACATCCAGTGAAGCTCCATGACAGTATAGACATATCTAAAGGCAAGAAAACAATGGCGAACCACCTAGGTCCTTTGCACGAAGATCGAGGCAAGGTTCTTATTAGAGAACGCTTGGGCCTAGTGAATGAACCCTGGATAACTCATCGAGCTGGGAGTCATACGCGCTTTTGTAAAATTTGAAAGCTTCCTATAATGGTAAGACCCCCATTACTAACCGCCTCGGATTGCATGTCGAAGTCCAAGAGCTCATTGAGGTCTCGCGCTTACAAAGGCGTAACTCCAAACGTGTGACTCTTGAAAATGCTAAAAAAATGTTATATCCCCAGAAGGAAACGTATTCATCTGACGATGATAACGTTATACCTAGGAAGTTGTTCCAGCACATGACAGACTGCTCTGGTAATCATGCCGATGACTTATACTATCGGGCTGGGGGTACAAACAAATCTCGAAACAGAAGTACTCGGGAAGCGTACTCTTACTGTCCGTGTATCAAAATTATCCGGGAAGTATTATTAGAATGTAGCTGTCCCAAGACTATTCTACAGAGGGTCTCCGTATTCCAAAGGTTTTCCCCTGAAGCGTTGAAACCATGTTTGACAGGGGGTAAGTCAAGGCGTTTCCGTAAAAGAAAGTCAACCGGTCAAGATAACGAATTCCCTAAAGCCACTATCAATATGGTTGATAGAGGAAAGTCTGCGATTGTTTCAAACAGCTATAATCTTAACTTTTCTCCAGGAAGAAAAGTCAATTTAGGAATAGCCCAACAGATGTCTTAGCTCCAGCTAGAAGCCATCAAACATAGGGTTGACCCAAGGATGCACGAAGGACTGTCTTCAGAGGACGAACTTTCAGATACTTGCTCCGCAATCACCTCCGACAACACAATGTCTAGCGTGGGACAAGATCGGGAAGTGTTCATGATTAACACCGAGCAAATGACCAAAATCATCGAGGATGCTTTGGCTAAGCAAAAAGAGAACTTCAAGTTCGAATTGAAAATGTCCATGATGTGGATGAAGGAAGAACATGACCAACAGATTCAGACTCTGTCCAATCAACTTGGTGAATCCATCCCTCACAACATTGCTAACAAAGCAGGTAGTGATTCAGATGTGGATGAACATCTCAATATTAATAACCCTCTTGTTGACCAGAACGCTAGTGGGCCTCACTAAAGACAATGACGCTAGGGGTAGTCCCACCGAAGGTGACAATGCCGGGGGTGGCTACGTTATTCCTTTTAGAAATCGTCCAAAGCATGATGCAGATGAGGATGAAAAGATAAAAGAGATCAAGAGCAAAATTAACACTCTGATGTCTACTTGTGAGGTGAAGAAGACTGGTATTCCGTGTCCTTAACCAAGAGAGTAGGAGTTGATCCCGTATCCTGCGAAGTTCAACCTGATCAACTTCACACTGTCGATGGGCAAGGCTCGTCCATTCAGCATCTGATCTACTTCATGTCTCACGTGGGCATGATCTCCAGTAATTAAGCCTTGATGGTTCGGTCATTCGTTGGCACCCTTTGCGGGCCTGCCTTCGATTGGTACCATCATCTTAAACCTGAAAGCATCAATAGCTGGGACGATATGGAAAGCTTATTCCTTAGGAATTTTTTGATAATAACACCAAGGTATCAATCAGAATGCTCTTTGAGAAAAAACAGGAAGACAAAAGAGACGGCCGACGACTTTGTCAAGTGCTTCTGGAATAAGGCAATGAATTGCTGAGATCCGGTCACAGAGGATTTCATCCTCCAAACCAATCATAACAACATGTCCATTGATATCATGAAAGTTATGGGAGTAGCACCATCCAAGACATGGAAAGAGTTGAAGGTGCACGCAGAGCAGGTCGAATGCTTCATCAGAAGAAAGAAAGCCGAGAGAAGCCAACCAACAACTACCCCTCCAAAATAAAACTTTGCCTCCCAAGGAAAGGGGAAGGCACCTGAACTAGCTATTGATGTTAATCAGACGTCACAGTAGCAACCCCGAAGACAACAAAAGACTTCAGATATGAGACTCCAAAAAGAGTATTCCTTCAATGATGAAGATGTTCCGGCCATTTTTGAATCTCTCATCGAAAACAACAAGATCAATTAGCTACCTATCACAAATCAGGAGAAAGCTAATAATACTTCGGATCTAAAGTACCATGCGTACCACAGGAGGATCCTTCATCCCACCAAGGCTTATTTTGCCCTCAAGAATAGCATTCAACTCTTGGTTGAAGCTGGCATTATAACGCTAAATTAATCCGTATCAACACTCTGAAGAGTATACGAGTATAAACTGCTTCTCAATCCTCCAGCAGGTGTATGAGGTTAAACTACTCCTTGCATACTCTAATACGTATATGAGTATAAACTGTTTCCTACCTTTGACGGAAAGTTCCTACAGAATCTTATATTCTTAAGGATAACCCGAATATGCAACTGAGGATAATGTGCTACCCATTGGACCTAGTATTTGCAAAGAAATTCGGGGGGTGGATAATTCATGTAATGAGAAGTTCCCGGAAGAATGTTACATGTAATATTCTTAGGGATAAACCGATCATTACAAACAAAGTGATAAATGCTAAACTCTCGCTGTTAAAGTCCAAACATAGCACAGGAAATTTTAATTAGAACAGTCTATTGCGATTAGAACGGTCTCATCATTTGACATCGAAAATCACCACTGAGTGATTCGTACAAGTCAACACTCCCACTGTGATTTATATTTTTACTCCCACTTGGTCAAACCTTTAAATTGTTAGGACCACAAACAAAATCCCCTCTCGATTCTTTCTATGAACAAGAGGTCCACAAATTGAACGATCAAACCTTCAAACAGTTAGGATCTCTCAAACCTCCTATTTGGTTAAGCATTCCTACAGTTAGGGCCAAAACAAAAATTTTCTCTCAATTCCTTCCATGAACGAGAGGTCCACTTTCAAATTGAGTGATCAAACATTTCTACAGTTAGGGTCACCTCAAACTTCCGCTTGGTCAAACCTTCCTACAGCTAGTGCTAAAACCATAATTCACTCTCGATAAAATGAGAAATTCATATTTAGTTCGCTAATCAAACCATCCGACAGTTAGGATTATCTGAATCTTTACGATTCTCGGAGTGAAGATCCCACTCTTAGTTTCACTCTTCAGATTCTCGAAGTGGAGATCCTACTTTGAGTTTTCTTTGTAACTGGAGATAGAATATAAAATTCTTCATCTCCAGCATCGGGTTCGTCTTTGCCCCCAGCGAAGACACTACTTTACAACTCCCAAATTTTGTGCCTTATACGCGTGGGGAATTTTATCCCGAATTCTAAGTAGGGATAAGTCAGCGCCTAATACGTGTTGTCGGTTTAGTGTTTTACCAATTGTAGAAGATACCAGAATCCAAGTCTGGGGACTTTTATCACGAAGCCTAAGTAAGGATAAGTTAGCGCCTAACACGCGTTGCCGGGTAGTCTATTTCCGTAAGAAAGACGAAGTCTACGTATTCAATATCGCAGCACTAAGAGAGTTAACTCTCTTAGCGTAACATCACATATAGAACGAACTTAAACAATCCGCATGCAAGCCCGATTCAAACGGTAATCGTTAAAGGCAAGCCAAATCCGTTAAAGGCTGAGGATTTACTAAAAATCCGAAGTCTACGTCTAATACACGTTGCCGTTTAGTCTTTTCATAGGAGAAAGATGAAGTCTACGTATTCAATATCGTAGCACTAAAAGAGTTCACTCTTTTAGCACAACGTTACGTGTGAAACAGATTTGAACAATATAAATGCTATCCCGACTCAAATGGTAGTCAGTAAAGGATAATCAAAACCTTTGATGGCTGTGAATTTATCCAAAATTCTATAAATGTGATAGTTATTGATGCACCAGCTCCATTATTAGTCTCGTGACTCAAGGATCCGATAATTTTAGGATAAGATCCATTCATGTAGATGAATCAACTTCAACAGTTGGTCCTATAACCCTAACATTTGGGATTGCCACGTTCCAACGCCTTAAGAGTATAAACTGTGTAGACACCGGTCAACGTGTTGTGATGAAAGACAATGTCGGTCAATGCATTGTGATGAAAAGTTAATATCGGTCAATGTAAAACCCTAAGGTCAACACCGGTCAACACCGGTCAATGCATAGCCCTAGGTCAACGCCGATCAACATGTAGCCCTAGGTCAATACCGGTCAACGCATGGCAATGACGGTCAACGCATGGCCTCCGATCAACTCCAAAGTTCAGTTATGAATTTTTGATGAAGATAATAAGTTCAAAATCAACTCAACGACACGCGCTAGAACCAACTCATCAGTTTCAATTTGAGACATCGACAACGGCTAGACGATAAACGCAGTTCCGGAGAAATTTTAGTTGTTTGTCAAAATATTGAATAGACTAAAAATTAAAGAAGTCAAGAATTGAAGCTAACTATAGGTCCTTTTATACCGACTGAAGGTTGAGCCTAGCACATCCAAAATATTTCAGGCTCTTCTATAAAAGAAACGAGACTGAAACACTTTGGTGGGGGTATCTATAGGTGTCAAAAATTGCCTCAACAGCTTACAACCCTTCGGCTAATGGGCAAGCATAATCAGCAAGACCATTGTCAAGATTCTTACTAAGGTGGTCTCGATAAACAAAAAAGATTGGAATGAGATGTTAGGTCAAAACTTGTGGGCTTATTGCACAACGGTTCGTATACCGAGAGGTGCGACACCATACTCTCTGGTATACGGATGTAAAGTTATATTACCACTCAAAATTCAAATTCCATCTCTTCAGATAGCACTTGAAACTAGCATTATGATGGAAGAAAATCATCATAGACGTCTCGAAGAGCTGGAGCTACTAGACAAAAGCGACTACAAGCTCAACAACACATTAAATTCTATCAAGCTCAAATTTCCAGAGCATTCAATAAGAAAGTCAGATACTGCATTTTTAAGGAAGGTAACTTGGTTCTCGCTATCCGACGCCCAATGATTATGAACTACAAAAGAAATGGAAGTTCGAACCAAATGGGAAGGAGCATTTATAGTTGAAACTGTCTACTCAAATAGAGCATATCGTCTCATTAATCAAGATAGCGATAAAATCATGATGCCTATCAATGATAAATTTTTAAAGAAATATTACCCGTAGGCTCTAGGTCTGTTGTATCGTAATAAAGGAAGAAGCCAACTGAGGTAATAATATGCTTACTTGTTTTTTTTCCTCCAAATTTCCTCATCAATCCTCTGCAGTAGGATGGCGAGTCCCCAAAACAGATAGTCTATGTTTAACCTTTATTCAAAAATATATTTCAAAGATAGCAACCTACTATGTGATGTGTTGTTATTTCATCATTTGTTGTCATACTTCTATGTAAGTAAAACGACATGATCTCCTAACATTGTTATTTTCACAAATGACGTTCGCTTTCCAATAGTAACCTACTATGTGATGTGTTGCTATTTTATCATCTGTTGTCATATTTCTATGTCACTGAACAACATGATCATCTTAACATCATCATTTTCACAAATGACATTCATTTTCTAATAGTAATCTACTATGTGATTTGTTGCTATTTTAATCATCTGTCGTCATACTTCTATGTCACTGAACGACATAATCTTCCTAACGTCGTTATTTTCACAAATGACATTTGTTTTTCCTATAGTAGCCTGCTATGTGATGTGTTGCTATTTCTTCATCTGTCATCATACTTCTAAATCACTGAACGACATGATCTTCCTAACGTCATCATTTTCAAATGACGTTCGTTTTCCCAATAGTAACCTACTATGTGATATGTTGCTATTTCATTATCTGTCGTCATACTTCTGTGTCACTGAATGATATGATCTTCCTAACGTCATCATTTTAACAAATGATGTTCGTTTTCCTAATAATAACCTACTATGTGCTATGTTGCTATTTGATCATTTGTCGTCATACTTCTATGTTACTAAACGAAATGATCTTCCTAACGCCGTTATTTTTACAAATGAATTTTGTTTTCCAATAGTAACATATTATGTGATGTGTTTCTATTTCATCATCTGTCATCATACTTCTATATCACTGAACAACATGATCATCCTAATGTCGTCATTTTCACAAATGACGTTCATTTTTATATAGTAATCTACTATGTGGTTTGTTGCTATTGTCATCATCTATCGTCATACTTCTATGCCACCGAACGACATAATCTTCCTAACGTCGTTATTTTCACAAATAACATTCGTTTTTAATAGTAACCTACGATGTGATCTGTTGCTATTTCATCTCCTGTCGTCATACTTCTATGTCACTGAACGACATGATCATCTTAACGCCGTCGTTTTTATAAATGACGTTCATTTTCTAATAGTAACCTACTATGTGATGTGCTGCTATTTCATCATCTATCATCATACTTCTATGTTACTGAACGACATGATCATCCTAACATCGTCATTTTCACAAATAACGTACGTTTTCCAATAGTAACCTACTATGTGATGTGTTGTTATTTCATCATCTATAGTCATACTTTTATATCACTGAACGACATGATCTTCCTAATGTCATCATTTTCATAAATGATGTTTGTTTTCTAATAGTAACCTACTATGTGATGTGTTGCTATTTCAATCACGATCGTCATACTTTTGAGTCACTGAATGATGTGATCATTCTAACATCACCATTTTTTTAACAAATGATGTTTGTTTTCCTATAACAAGCCTGCTATGTGATGAGTTTCGTTTTCAAATTCCCAAAACTTGAGTATAACTTAGTCATTTTCATCATACATTTGATCTAATACCTAGAAAGGCTAAAGATAGAGGAGAAATCTTAGCATTTATGTCTAAGAGAAACTCTTCGACAACTCATCATACTAAAGGGAAAAAGTATGACTAGTCCAATTCAAACGGCAGTTGGTAAAAACATATTAAGTCTGTTGTTAGCTGAAGGTTTGCTAAAAATCCTAAGTTGTGATTATTAATTGTACAAAAGAAGAGAACAACATGTGGATAAAACTACAAATTTTATTTATATAATGATCAAAGTTACAAGTACAGAAAGTCGAAGTACATAGAATGTACTTGGAAAAATCGAACTAAACTACAATGTTCGGTTACAAGTTCTTTCGACGACCCTCGAACTACACTACGAGGTTCGGTTACAAGTTCTTTCAAGGACTCTCGAACAATACTACGAGGTTTAGTTACAAGTTCTTTTGATGACCTTCGATGACGTCTTCTTATGCAATTTATTGAGCCTTTTACAATAGCGTTGAGCTTCGTCTTCAAAAACATCACGGAGCTTTTTGTTGAAGTTCCATCTTTTGTTCCTTGGCATGAAGTCTTCCCCATGCCCGACTTTCAACTTTGGTACTGGTAGCACCCGCCCATCTTCTTGGGTAAACTAAGTACTAATAGAAACACCACAACCTCTGAACATAGGATCAGCATCTTCCTCATTCCAACAGAACGTGGATGAGTTATAGAGTAAAGCGGCACCTTTAAAATAGTTGTTGATGCTTGTGAGAAGAAGCACAAGCTCTTCAATAGGTCCGTGAAGCTACCACATAACCCAAGGTCCAAATGAAGGGTTGCATGCTTAGGGGAGCACACTATATTGAAGGAGTAAAGAAGATTGGGCGTGTGATATCTATTTGGGGTTGCACTCGAAAGTCCAGTAAATTGTTCCTGACTTTTGTTCCAAAAGATTGAGAAATTCCCATGTGAAAGAGCCCCCACAAAGAGCAAAAGGACAAAGTTAGCACGAGGTTCATCAGACAAGCGAAGCTCGTCAGGAAAATGAACTTCGTCAAATGACTGAAGGTCGTCAGACAAGTGAATCTCATAAAACGAAGGTGCCTCATCAAACCAACGAGTTTCGTGGGAAAGATAGGTATTTTTCAACCGAGAAATAGGTTTCACTAAACTAATAAGTCTCATCATCTACCCAACAAGGGATTAATTATTTCAAGCACAAATTTTGCGCTGTTGGAGAGACGTCCAACTTAATTAGAGTTTACCTGAAGCAACGGCCTTGATCAAAGGGACCATGATATCAATTTTCCCTACCTCACCGGCGACAATCATGGAAGACAGAAAAGCTTAAGCATGTGAAACGAATAAGGAAGGGAACAATGAAAAGAGGAAATTCCTCTAAGTCATTTTGCCTACCTCACCATGTGCATGATGCTCCATTGGAACTTGAAGAGGAAGCCTCCAAAGCTTGTCGGATAGCCTCCAAGTTCCCTTGATATTCTTCAATAAATTTTCATAAGGTGTAAGTACTATCAAAATGAACAAACTTGTTAGACATAGATGAATCAAAATCATTTAGCAAATATTCTAACAAAATCTTATTCATTGTAAATATTCTTTTATCATTTTTACTCCACTTGGATTTATCCGAAGTGGGTACAATATAAGCACTATCAATAATTTTTCATAATTCAAAATGTCTAGATCTAACAAATATATTAAATCAAGAGCACCATTGGTCACAGGAAAAATTATCTATTCTAGGAGCAATATTAAGATCATAGCCTAAACAATGTGCACAATGAAAGTCCATAATATATATGTATATGCAAGCAAGATACAAACAATCTCAAAACTAGATTAGCACAACAAGCAAATTTGGATCTTTAACTTAAGGTGATTAGAGCTTAAATCAAAGAGCACCAAGCTCTGATACCAATTGAAAACCCTAATGCCACTAGGAAAGAACCATAGAGGGGGGGGGGGAGGGGAGGGTGAATAGGGTTTATACAAATCTAATCCGATTTAATGCCAATTAAATCTAATTAACAAATATCCTACCAAATTAGATATGTAATACTTAATATGCAAGGATATGAAACTAAGGGTGATATAAGCACAAAGCAATATAAACAAGATAGTGGACAATATAAGCAAATGGCATTTGACAATGGTCACAAGAATGAAATGAACAATAAGCACAAGTGAGACGCCAAGGCAATCACAAACACACAAAGATGATCACAGAGTTCGGACCTTTTATCCTACGTCTCCGCTCCCCACTCCTGGGGAGAAGTCCACTATCACACCGGGTTTTTAATGTTCATCCGAAAACGTTTACACCTCACAATCGGTTTTCTACGCTCACCGACAAACGTTTACAACTCACACTTGTAACTACACAAATACCATCTCAAGTATTGGCTTCTCACGTGTCTTCCTCATGTGCTAGGAATTATGACCTACCCTCTAGGCATTACCACCGACCCCACTCCTCTTGAGACCGACCACGTCTCTCACCTCTACACTCTTCTTAGTGTATTTGTGCAATACAATGTGACCTCACAAATTAACGCTCAACAATAAATGATTGTTCTCTAAACAAGGTGAGAACTCAATTAAGCTTAACTCAATGTTACGAACTCACAACCCCAAATATACTATATATGAAAATACTAAAAGCTCAACTGGGTGTGTGTGACAAACAGATAAAACAAATATAAACTCAATGTAAAACTAGCTTATGAAATTATGCTCAAACGTATAAAATAGCTAGGATTGAGTTTAAGAAAAACTTCTCTATAGATCAAGAGAGAGAGGGAGATGAGTTGAATGCCCAAACACCAAAGATTATCTCCTCAAGCCTTTGTGAAAATTTCTTCACAAACTAAACTCTTAAACACACTTTAAAAACAAACTAAACTCTTGTAAACTTGTTTTTAAAACTTCTTGATTAAATTCAGAACTGAGGATATGTGGGGGTATTTATAGGAAACCCCAAAACCAAGAAGAAACTAACAAAACCCAGCAAAAAGATAAAAATAACGGAAATAAAAAACTAGTCATTACAGTATCAGTCGACTGACGAGTTTCATCAGTCGATTGATGAGCTGATCGTTGTAGGCATTTTTTAGCTCATCTGTCGACTGACTACCTTATCAGTCGACTGATGACCTCATCAGTCGACTGGTCAGTCGACCAGAATTAAAATAGAAACTTTTGATGATTCCAGGTGATTTCTTCAGTCGACTAAACACATGTAGCAGTCGACTGATAACGTGTTATCAGCCTGTTATGAACAGTGAAACTGAATTTCAAACCTCTTTAAAAATTAGAAAATAAATTCAGAAAAATGTAAAACTTTAGAAAATAGTCCAAAACATAAAATGAGACACTTGTTTTTGACATTTTGACTAAACCATATTTTGAAACTTTTTAAGATGACTATATAGACTTAATAAAAGATGTATATAATGATTGTTAAGTTCATAAATAAATAACTCAACATTTTCACAAAAATAATGTTTTGCATAGTATATGCATTTTTCAACAAACAAAACAATAAATATTGGAATACATAATTTCATATTAATAAACATGAAAACCCAAAAAAACTTGTGTATATATATATGACTATATATATAACAACCAAATACGTGTGCGTGTATATATGAGCTTAAAATATCTATACACAAGTATAAACCTATAACTAAATTACCTAAGCTAGATAGATCTTCATTGTAACTTAACTTGATACACTTGCAGATGAAGCTTGAACTTGAATCTTTAACTTGAATTGTATTGCTTCACTCTATTATTCTGGTAACCTCCATTGGATATGATTGTGAATGCTTGATTTTATCTAACCTCCAACATTTTGTTTGCCTAGAATAAATACAAAAATACAAACACTAGAGAAACAATATTAGTAGTAAATTGTTTGTTAAACGTCATCAAAACAAAAAGGCCAACAGGTTGAGACCAGTTCGAACCTCGTCTTTTAAGTCCAAAATAATGAAGGTCGCTATTTTAACCAAAGTTCGATCAATCGATCCTTGTTTTCAATTTCAAAGCAGACGAAGGTTGTTATCTCAATCAAACTCAGATATCGAGGTTAAATTGAGATGCTTCGAACCTCGTCCTATAACTCGGTCGAGATGTCGGCTCATGTTGATTAACACCGCTTCGAACCTCGTCTCAAAATACTAAGACTTGGTTGTCGACAGTTGTCCTACAGTTTTTGAAATAATGAAATTTGATGAACCTCACGTCAGAATTTTGGAGTTCGTCATGACGTCTTTAAAAAGTTCTAAGTGTTGAGACTTGTTATGACAAGTCTTGTGTATTGCGCGACTAATGAACTTTATTAAAGAAGAAACAAAAATGCACAAAAGTGAAAGTTGACTGATAAAAGCACAACTGTATTGTTAAAATATCATTACAAATGATCAACAATTTGGCAAATTTCCTTAGCAAGTTGGCTTATGGATTCTTGGTGTGCCGTTTCAACCTCAGCCATCGTTTGCTTACGCAGATCATCATCAGAGGGTGCTTTTACATTACTTACTGCATTTCTTAGCCTCTCCAAATCATCAGACTAAATCTGAAGCAGTGTTTGATGTTATGCATATTGGGTTGCCAAGGTTTGCTGCATTTTTTTGTGCTCTTCAACTCATCCTCCGCTTCTCTCAGCTTAGCCTGGAGGTCAGCAAGCGCATCTCTATAAGATTCGACTAAGCGTTGCTAGTTGCGTTAAGCGTTAGATACTTTTTTGTTCTCGTTGGACAATTGTTTGCTGATTTCCCCAAGATATTTGACCTTCTACTTCTTCTCAAGCACTTGGCATTCAAGCTCAAACAGAGAATCATCCCTGTGCCTCAAGAGCTGCATAGCACGTTCTTCAGCTATAAGGAGTAGGGATTGATTGTTGTGATCTTGCCACTTCTTGAAAAGAATTTCAACCATTGCCAAATGTATCCAATAGGGCAACGTTGCTATATCACTAGTCAAGTCCCGCATATGATGCAGAAGAGGTTCCAGCACCGCCTTAATCCCAACAAAATCCCCTCCATGATCTAATACATGAGTAGGGGATTCCTTTAGAATGGTGAGGAAATTATTCCGGATCATTAACACTCCAAATTATTTTGAAAAGTTAAAAGAAGAAGAGGGTGTAACATGAGAAGGCACCGCTTCCGACTGGCCAGCAAACATAATCATTATTTCTGTGTAAATTGATGACGAGGTGAACACAACAGTTGCTGCAGTGGTGGCAGGAGTGGCGATAATGGTTATAGGAGCGACAACGATAGTGGCTAGGTAGCAGCAAACATGGTTGAGGCTGGAGTTAGAATTTTCATGGAGGCGATAGAGCTGTCGGGTACAACACTCGTAGTCATTTCAGTCTTAGTTCTAGAAGATACACATGAAGCAACTTTGGTTCCAACAGTTGTTTCGAGAGAAATGGATGTATCCGTAGCTGCTCCAGTTTTAATATTTGCGCTTGGAGCGACCTCAGCTTTGGTCAGAATAACAGGGGTAATGGGAGCGTCCTCAGTAGTTACACTTGGTTTAGAGTGTGGTCTCACATGGAGTCGAGATAGTGGAACATCATCCTTAGACTCTAACTCTGTGTCGACTACAATTCGTTCGACGGGAGGAGGGATCATTACTGGAGATTCTCGCCTTGGCTTCTTTGCAACACGTTTGAATTTTTGCATTAATCCCGATCCCTTGGACTTCTCTCCCACTTACCTTGAAGCGTCAGCTCCTTCAACTTGTTTTGTAGAAGGAATGTCAGACGTTAAACATCAACAAAGTAAAGCTTACGATAAGCAATGATTAGCATACCGGTGGGTCCCAAGGCAAGATTAGGTTCCCCAAACACAGCTTTAGTGGGTTGTCGAGGATAGGGTATACTCTCATAAGCCTCATGTTGAAAGTGCTCAAATGGCTTATCAGCACGAGCGGCGGGCATATTACTCCCGTATTCATCAACGCGAGAAGATCTCGGAAGGGTGTTCTCGTCCAGAGCTGCATCTACTTCTTCCTGAGTTTCATGAGGGCTAGAAGGTCCGGATTCTTCCATGCTAATGTTTTCCTTGGCATATAAGAATTCTTTGAGTCCCTGCATGCGACTCCTATTAGAAGTGTTCTCGGATTTTTAGCGACATCGAATGAAGCATAGTCCCGACGAGTTGATATTGAAGTTTGGGACCACCGCATTAGCTAAGCAATGACACTTGCAATAAGCAAGTGTTGCCCGGGGTCGAGGATCTTGTTGTGGGAGTGAAAAGCGAGCATTTGTACCTCCGGTGATGGTCCAATACCAAGCCCTTGCTCCAGTTAGACTACAACCCTCAGATTACAATTGAGTGTTTGGGTTACCAATATACAATAGGTCGTAACCGAATTGGCGGGCAAAGCGACAAGGCAAATAAGGTTCTAATACACCCAGGACTGAAGCGATAAATGAGATACCCGGGATGAATGCCTAGCAGCCACGTGAAGCAACCGAGTGACAGGGCAGTGTAACCCTGACCATTCGATTCGTCTACTACTACTTGGCCGTAGCTGCTCCCGGGAAAATGAGGAATACACTGGTTGAATTCAAAACTCTTATGATCTTAGAGAACACGTCTCACTAAGGCCATATAGTGCTTACTCTAATCTGAGTTTTCTAATCTCTGAAAGGAGTAACCTATCCCTCTACATGAGCAGAAGGCGTGCCTATAAGTTTGGGACAGTGCATGATGAACCACACCATGGGATAGGCGTAGGGCAATTCTACCTTTAGGTTCTCAATACCGTTGCAAAAAGCATAACATAAGCACTGTAATCCCCAATGAATATGGGCTATCATAGAAGAAAGAAGAGCATATTGACAGCCGTGTATCAAACAAACAGCCGGGAATACCACCTCTCTTGGCAAATCATCAAAGCTACTGGACGGAACGATAATATGCTTGAGCCATAGCATGAGATATCCCGCCAGTAAGGCTTTAGAAGAAATCAGCTCCCCACATTGGAAAAAGTAGCTATCAAATGTCGTGCTCGCCGGGTAACCATGCTCATTTGAAGATGTCATATAAGACGTAGCTAGATTAGCGAGTATACGTCGATATAGTTTGCCCGACTCACAAGGACCTAAGGGTACTATGGGGTCCTTCTTGTGATTAAAGTTCTGAAAAAGGTAATGCGCCTAGATTTTATGGCTGACGAGATTTTCACCTTTCTTATCAGCCCATCTCTCCATGTTCGTGCAAATGTAGTAGTGACACATTACTTCCCAGAAGGTTTCCACCACTTGAGGGTGTTCCTTCTCCAAATTGGTTAACTCCCTGTACCCCGAGACATATTCCTCATAAAGGTATCTTCTGTATGGCAACCCAGAGACTTTAGCCATCTCATGAAGAGGAATTTCCAATTCACCATATTGAGTGAAGAAGATACGGGTGTTAGGATTATACAGCTCCAACACACCGAAAAACTGGAGAGAGTTATTCCTTAACTTGAGTTACGTCACCCTGATGGGCGCATAAAGCCTAAATCTCCACAGGTCTTCTTGATTTTCCTATAAGATGTATTCGATAACATGAGTCTACCATTGCGTAGGACTCCAACGAGACTAACTGGGAGTCCTGAAATCCTTAGCTGGGAATTGCCTCTTTAAGTTAAAGAAAACATGACCAAAAGTATTAGCTTCCTCAGCTATTTCACTGACGGGTAGTTCTCTCTGGAATAGTCTGGGGTGCAATCTGGTTATATAGCGGCTAGTTCTATCTATTTTGGTGTCATTTCTAGAGAAATGACCACATATCACCCCATCTTGTGTTGGGGTTAAGTCCCAATCTATTTTCCTTGGAGTGAAACCATCTTCAAGGCGATGAGGGAACAGTCACGCTCTATCTGGGCAAGAACATGTGTTGCCCGTTCATAGTTCTAAACCACCGATAGGTGCCCAATTCCAGTAAGTCTGGATCCTCTGAAGACTCTCCAAATAGGATATTCATGATGTGACCACGATTGACTGATTCTAAAAGAGCATACGTGATCAAACACCTAAAAGTAAAAATCAAAGGCTCTGAAAGAAGTTGAAGCCCTTCTTGTCCTTGATCCCAAAACATATGGATATTTTCAAGGGAAGAATAATGTGAATCATATTCTATTGCTTGACTACCATCTGATCCAAAAGCACACGTGGTGGAATTAGAACAGAGGGATGGAAAACTGCACAAGAGACAAATGAAGTTAGTCTAGAAGATGAGTCATTGCCTAATGATACGAAGGTAACTCCAACAAAAAACTTCGTTAAATAGACGAACCTCGTCTAATAATGAACTTTGTTAAATAGACAAACCTCTTCTAATAACGAATGTCGTTAGATAGACGAACCTCGTCCAACAACGAACTTCGAGCCCTGTTAGTTAAACTAACTTTGTATGTTGGATGAACCTCGTCAGTGAAGACGAAGTTTGTTGGTCAAACAAAAGCTCATTTAACATACATCAAGGATAAACCTCATCAGAATAGCCAACATAGTTGGACATATGAAGTTCAATTGGCAGACGAGGTTCATCAAAAAAAGACAAAATATTCTAAGACGACGAACGTCATCAGTTCAAAAAGACGTCATCTTTCAGATGAATTTGGTCTCAGAAAGAGGGAAAATGTTCATCTCCCTCAAGAAACCCAAGTCTAAAATAGACAAGGTTCATCTGCGTTGAAACGTAGATCTTGTGTGCAGATCTATTACCTGAGAAAGAAGATGAAGCTGTGGGATCATCTGAAGGACCGGTGATCTTATTACCCTTGCCTTTGCTTACAACAGTTCTAGGAGCCATTAGTCTTAGATTGGAAGCTTTCAAAGAGGAAAAGTTGAAAATTTGGGAGATGAAGGGTTTTGAAAAGTCAAGTGATCAGAAGAAGAAAAGACTCTCCATACATATATATATATATATATATA
>BQKN01000232.1:186078-201931 GCA_022839385.1 Asparagus kiusianus
TAGGTCACGAAAGAGATATTCTAAACATAGTAGAAGTTGTAGATAATATAAATGACGAATGACCATGATTGAAAAACATTACATTAACTGACTCTAACATTTATGATGCCTCTCGAACATCGATGGTGTCAAGAGATTGAGAAGCTCATTGATGATATTCATGTATTTGAACTTTTGCACCATTAATGGGTCATAGTACCATCAATGGTCCCTATGCACCATCAATATATTTTGGGTCTTTTTGGTATTGTAATTAGCTTAGATTACAAAAAAAAAATACATTGAAAGAAAGAAAAAAATTATTGTCCTGGGTGTTTTATTTTGTGTGCTGATAGAAAGTCGATCTTATATTCTGGTAAAACACCGATTTAAGACAATGAGTCTCCTGCGTTGATGAGAACTTGGTGGCGTAGAAAATGGCTCAGTATTCTCTTAGCACTTATATTCAAATTGATCGCAAGTGCGAGATTAGTAATCTCTTTATGTGTGTGTGTGTGTGTGTGTGTGTGTTGGTCTCTCTATGATCTAATTCGATACCAAAAAATGAGCAATCTTCCCTCATTTTATATAGGCTAAAAGGGAGAGTTAATAGCATTTAATTATAAAAATGGCCATTAAAATAGGAGATTGTGGGGAGCTATTATTCCCTTGAAAATACCTCTTAAATAGCTGTTTAGTGAGGTTTGCTGATTTGGCAAAGCTCGTTGAAAATGTTTAGGTGAAGTTCGCTGAAGACATTTAGGCAAGGTTCACTGAAGATGTTTCAGCAAATTTTGCTAAAGATGTTCAGGCGAGGTCCACTGAAAACATTTGGGTGAAATTTGCTGAAGACATTTGGGCAAGGTTCATTGAAGACATGGGTGAATCTTCTTCGAAAGTAGATGACTTGGTCCACTTAGGTTGTTATGAGCAAAGTTCCTTAGTTGGTGAACTTCGTTTATGAGTTCAAATTTGACATAGAATTTAACTGATGATTTGGCCAACTTATGATACCTTTTGAATTAGTTTGAGGCATGACCTAGGGGTCGACTTGCTGATGACTTGGTCGAGTTGAGTCGAGGTAGTCTGAGTGGCGAGGTTCGTTATAGCTATATGAAAGTTGACTCGTTCTTGACTTGGTCGGGTCGAGTCGAGATGGGCTGCGTGGTGAGGTTTTCTTTCATTATCAATCGACCTTTGCTATAGCTTATTGCGGGCTCGGTTTTGGGCCCATTAGAAGTGTTTAGCCTATAGGCGTTCACTTCTTCTATCCAAGCTGAACATTAGCTTGGGTAGAAATAATTTTTAACCATCTACATGATTCACCCAAAGTTTTCAAGATCTTGCATTTTTGACTTGTATATAGGATTGAAACACTTTGGGTAATAGCTAGAGGTGTACTATTGAACATAGCTTGAGTCCTTTTGTTTGGGTTTAAAGGTCATCTTTAGTCTATTTGGTGCCTAGAGTTATACTATTGAACATAGATTCTTTTGTTGTACAATTGTATTGAAGGCTCAATGATGCTTGTATTCATCCAACTATGTTGGTGGAAACGAGGTTCACCTCCTTTACTGTTGGGGTAAAGTTGAGAAGTCAGTGAAGTTCAACTGATTCTGGATATCAGCGAAGTTCTCTTAACTTTGAGTTGTGTTGGCGAAGTTTGTCGATTAGTGAAGTTCGTTAGATGACGATGTTTGTTGAGATTTGCCTTTGAATTTGTGCCATAATCCATGGCTGAGATCTTTTGATTGTAGATTTATGAGATCCGCTGTGGATTTGACCGAGTTTTAGGCTAAGATTTAGCCTCTTTATCCAGTTCAGTCGAATCTTAAAAGATGTGATTTTCTCAAAAGTTTGGGTTTGAAAAAGGCTATAAATTCAACCCTTCCCTTCCATCTTCACTAACTTCATCTCCTTGTTCATCTCTTTCTCCATGTCTAAGTCTCCATCATTTAGATTTGAGATGCTCCTCGACAGGGGAGCTGAAATAAAACAACCACAATAGGAGCAGGAGCTTTTGCCGACTGGCGGATCTATTATCAACTGTGAAGACGAAGTTCGAGTTGATCATTGAGAATCAGTCGATCGCTTGGGGCCTGTTGATCCATGATAGTGATGTGTGGATCTCCAAGTGCCATGCTCTGCTAAAGACTGTTCAACAACTAAGATGTTGAAAAAGAATCCTTGGAGATCCACAAACGAGGACTCCAACAGCAACTAGGTCTCACAAACATGATCCTAGATCGTAATTAGATGTCGTGTGGTTGACTCAAGCCTGATGTCGAATTTTGGCTGCAGGAAGTGCTTCTTCCCCTTAAAACATTTCAGTCCCATGCAAGGTGTTTTTGGTTCTTTTGAATTATATTACAATAAAAAAATGCAATGAAACAACAAAAAAATTTATATTTCCTAGGGTTCTTTTCTATGTGCCGGTGGAGCGTCGATCTTGTACTCTGTTGACTCGCTGACTAAGATGATGGGTCTTTTTGTTGTTGATGAGGATTAAATTACTTAGAAGCTAGCTTAGTCTTCTCTTAGCAATATCTCTCAATGAAATCACAAATGTATGCCTTTTCATGTGTGTACGTATCTTTGCGTCCACACCTGTGTCTCTCCCTCCTGTGTGTGTCCGTATCTGCAAAGTGGATGACCTTCTCTCCTTTTATAGGCTAAAAGAGAGAGAGTTAATGGTTCCCTTAATTGTAGAGTGTCCATTAAAGTTGGAGTTAGTGGGGAGTGATTATCCCTCGAAAATAGCTCTGAAATGGCTATTTGGGCGAACTAAGCAGACTTGGTGAAGTTCGCTGAAGACGTAGGTGGGGGCCTTCTTCGGAAGTGGATGACTTGGTCCATATGGGCGAAGTTTGTTAGTTGGTGAACTTCACCTACGAGTTTGAATTTAGCTCAGAATTCGACTATAGGCTTGGCCGATTGATGACGCCTTTTAACGTGATCTGAAGCATGTTGCGAGGGGGGGGGATCTACTCGTATCTGAGTTGGTCAAGTTGAGTCGATATGAGTTGCTTGGCGATGTTCACTTTAATCATCAGGTGACATTCACTACAGCTTGTTATGGGTTTAACTTCGGGCCCATTCGAAGTGTTTAGCCCATGGGCATTTACTTCCTGGATCCTTAGTGAAAATACATTTTAACCATTTTGCAAGACCCCTCCCAATGTTTTTAAAATCCTACATTTTAATTTGTAGCTAGGATTTGAAATACTTTGGGTAGATAGCTAGAGTTGTAGTATTGAACGTAGCTTAAGTTGTCTTAATTAGGTGAAAATTTGTCTTCATCCGCCTCCCTCGTTGCTAGAGGTGTGGTGTTGAACGTAGGTTCCCTTGTTCTAGACTTGTATTGAAGGATCAATGATGCTTATATTCATCCAAATCCATGCTTGAAATGAAATTTGCCATTTTTGTTAATTGGGCGATGTTGAGAAATCAGTAAAATTTTGACTGATTCTTGGGTATGAGCGAAGGTCATTCTACTTTTGGCTGCTGAGCGAAGTTTATCATTTGGCGATGTTCGCTAGCTGGTGAAACTCAATTTGTTTTGAGCTATGTTGGCGAAGTTCATCATTCTGATAATGCTCACTGGCTGGCGAGGCTTAAGTTATTTTGAGTTGTGTTGGCAGAGTTCGTAGTCTAGCGATATTCACTGGTTGGTGAAGTTTGTTAGGATTCACCTCTTGATTTGTACCATGATTTGTGGCTGAGATCTTTTGATTTAAGATCTTGCATGATCCGCTATGGATTTTATTGAGTTTTAGGCTAAGTTTTTGCCTCTTTGTCTGGTCCAATCAAGTTTTAAAAGATATGATTTTCTCAGGAATTAGAATTTGAAAGAGGCTATAAATAGTAGCATCCCCATCCATTCTCACTGCCTCTATCTTCTTCTTCTTCCTCTTCTTATGCATGCCTACGCCAACATCTCATAGACCAGAGATGCTCCTCGTAATAGGAGCTGAAATCAAAAGACTCTAATAGGAGTTGGCTCGAGTTATGGGTAATCAAGCAGATGAACTCCACATACCCCGTCACCTGGCAAAGCTGCTGTTGGCTAAGAAAGAGATGCTCGAGCAGATTGTCGAGAATGAATCAGCTGCGTGAGGAAAAGTGAATCGCGATAGAGATGTTTAGAGCTTCGAATGCCTCGCTCTGCATAAGATCATTCAGTGACTGAAATGGCGCTTGAAGAAAGATCCTTGGATCTCCACAAGTGAAGACTCCGATAGTAACTAGGTATCACAAACATGATCCTAGATCGTAATTAAACATCGTGTGGCTGATTTAGCCCCAACGTTGAATTTCGGAATAGCAACGTGCTTCTTCCCATTGATATGCCTCACTTAGAGGAATAGGTATAGTTTTTGTATTGATGGGGAAACGTTTAGTTCCCCAAGTCTTGTAGCATCAGAGGAACGAGGGTTGTAGCTTGGTGCAGCTCGTGTCCGTTCCTCAAGCTTCACACTACCCATATCTTAGGAAGATAGGGTAGTAAAAAATAGCAGCAAGTACCCATCATCTTTATAATTGGGTAGCCTTGAATGTTGCCTTTATGTACTAGAGTCTTCGATCAATAAAAATAAACTTTCTTCATGTTGTAAATTTTCCATCTTTTGTGTGCTTGATTTGTTCGTACTTCTATAGCGAATTTGAACTCTGCATAGCTTCATCTCTACATGGAGTTGTCATATTTGGAAGCGAAGCTCAGGTTTTCTTATGATAGTGAGAGTCAGTTGGAAATCTAGCAAATGGGTTTACTATGTAAAGTCTCAAATGAATTGAGTTAAAATTTTACTCAACTTGGAGCTTTAGTGACTTTTGCCAACTCATTTTAGCGAGGTTCACTATGTAATGCCACGAACAAATTGAGTTATAATTTTCTCAATTTGGAGGCTTAGTGAAATTCATCATGATGTTTAGGCGAGGTTTGCCTTTAGTGCCCTGTTGAATTGAGCGAGGTTTACTTATTGAAGAAACAATCATCTTGGCATGCCTAGATTTACAGCAAAGTTCGTTCGAGGAGAGATTCCAGGCGAAGTTTGAGGCTAAACTCATTTGTGATGTTTTGGCAAAATCTTTGATGTAGTTCGCTGGCGAGATCTTCGGAGAAGTTTGGTCGTGAGATATTTGGCGAAGTTTAGGGCGAGAAATCTTGGATGAAGTTTGGGGGTTTTAACCTATAAATAAGATTGTTTGCTTTCCTCTTGTTCACTTTGATTTTAAAAATTTTCTTATTCTCCTTCGAACCCTAACTTTCTGAGAGATCCTCAAAGTTAATCATCAATGGCTCCTCGTCACACTATTTCTAAGAGAAGAGGTTCTGCCCGAGGGGCTAATCGGCCGAGAACTGATGAGGTGCCAACACAGCTAGAGATAGCAAAGAGTAAGGGTCAAACTTATCAACAACGATCTTCGGATCAACCTCAGTCTTAGCCCATTGGGCTTTAAGCAATGCCTTAGAGCATCTTGAAACTTGATCCGCCGGTGAAGGCGAGATCTTTATGAGTTTTCATCATTGGTGGCTGGGTCTTGTCAGCAGTCATTAATGGCGCTTATGGTGGGAAGCTTCATGATTTGGGCTAGGCTTGCTCAGCCCTTTGGGCTCTTATTGCAGAGTTCGTTTAGGCAGAGCTCTGTTTTTAGTGATATTTTCTAAAGTAATATTCACCAATTTGGGTGATCTTCGCTTAAGTGATATTCGCTTAATTAAGTTGGATGAACTTCACCAACTTGGATGTGAAGTTCGCTTCCTTTGGTTGACCTTCGCTTCATTTTATAGGCACTTAGTCAATATAGGTGACTTTTGGTTGTGAGCGACGCTCACCTTCGCTCGTTTTACTAACAGATTTCCCGTCTATTTTCCTTCTTATTTTGTGGAGCTGTGTTATGTTGTTTTGAGATGCGTTTGTGGAGTTTTGAGCCGCTTGATATTATACGTATAGTTATAAATATATTGTGTTACGCATTTGAGAATCCCAAGGGGATTATGATGAGTTTTGATTTGATCATATTTGAATTAGATATCATTCATACACATGTTGGATGTCGATGATGAGCACAGCTCAGTACTATATGGAATAGTACGTCGACATACCAGATATACACAGTTTATATATGAGGTGGATATCGTTGATGAGCTCAGTTGGTACTACATGAGGTAGTGCGTCGATATTCCACATGTACAGGCTATTGAGTCAGATTTTAGGAGGCTTGATCTAGCCGTCTGTCCCTCACTAGTGTGCGATGAGGCTCGTGAATCGTATTTCTAGGATGCCTATTTGATAGTCTGTCCTGCACTTATGTTATGCACTGAGATCACGATGAGACTAATGAGCCATGTACACAGTTCAGGATATCTACAGGGTAGTCCGTTGCACTGAGACAATTACTTGATGGCCTAAGTGTGCCAGATGTCGGTTATGAATAGGACCTATCACTAAACTATATGACCGAGATACGTTACTTTTGAAAGTATACAAAATTATGTGTTGGTATTTTATTCTATCTTCCTGGTGATAGTGGAAGATATTATAAATACGATGTGTTGATGTCTTAATTCTTTTACTGCTTTCTTTACTTATAAGTTGGGATCAATGATTAGAGATTCACAACTTGAGACATATAATATATATAAGAGGGTTTCCTTGTTTGGATTATTTCGCTCGTTGTATCAGTCTCGTGTTGTGGATTTCCAATTGTTGATTTCATTAGATTGTCTTTTCTTAGTTCGGTATTAATGTTTAGATATCTACAATTTGAGAATTATGGTATATACATGAGGATTTCTTTGTTTGGATTATTTCGCTCGACGTTCTAAGTCTCGTGTTGTAGGTTTCTAAATATTAATCCCACTTAGATACGGGAAAAATAAATCTAGGTAGACTATGCTTAATAGATAGAGCCTTCACTCCATCTAGCAGCCCTTCCCCTGGGGGCAGATGGAGGTAATCTTGATGCAGCGCTCTGACGCTCTTGTTGTTGTTCTTTTTCTTTTAAATTATTTTTTAGATAGTTCGGAGTTTCGGAGAGTCGCAGGGTGACAGAGTTCTAGCATAGTCGCCGTCGCGTATTTTTACTTGTAGAGACTCCACTGTAGTTTTGAGTTTTATTCAGACATTAGAGTTTTATTTTCATATTGTAAAGGCAGTGTGCCTTAGTATGATTTTTAGTTGATTCATGTTGAGATATTTTTATTATTCAGATATCAGATGTATTATAGTTAAGACATGATTCTTTTTATTTATGAGATATCTCTTCTATATCATGTCTATTACATTTATTCTCTTTATTTTGTCTGTTTTGTGCCTGTACTTCTATTTTGATCCACTAAAGAATATTGTTGTGATTGGTGAAATGTGTTTATGCAAAGTGTGGGTGCAAGGCAGGTTTGACATCTCTGGTTTCACCTTAAATTACAGCCTTGTGTGAACCCAGGGGCGTCACATATAGCATGCTTTCGATAAATCGAACATAAGCAAGAAGAACTTTAATAAAACAACTACATTATTATTTACTTTATGTCAAGATGACAATACAAGTATTTCTACAATTCTAATAGCACCAACAGATGAATGAGAGCCAAAGACATGAGAAAAAATCAAATAAATCCAAAAAAAAAAAATTGAAAGAATCTATTTTCTTTTATATGAGCATATGCGCTCTATGGTTGGGCATGCTTGCTCACCTCGATAGCATGTCAGCTAAGTTCTAATGGCAAATTAAAAATCATCAGAAATCATCTTTGAAAAATATGTTTGGGCACGTGTACTCATTATTTTGGCACTTAAACTCGAACACTGCAATTAAACTGTTCTCGAGATTTCTCACTAAGCACTTGCACTAGACAGATTAAACTTCTTTGATTATTTTGAAATCCATGAGTTTCAAGAAACTTTTGTCTCAAAACTTTCTCAATATAAAACCAAATCAGAAACAAACTTCAACCCCAGTTTTCTACTACTAAGAAGAATCTATCCCATCAAGTTTTATACCAAATAACAAAGTATATCATCACCATTATAGCTCTTGAGGTCGTATATATCAAGCCCAAAATGGGGGTAACCCCTCATCTAACCCACTCATAATGATCCAAAATCAATCAAAGTTTACAGAGAACAAGATCTACTCGAAACCTTCAAAAAACTTCATCAAAATATGGATTGAGATCCACCTCTTAGAGATATTCTTCCCTTGATGAAATCCAATAAAAATGGGAAATTTAACCTTTAAAAAATAATTTATATCTAAAGAAAGAGGAGAATTTAATCATCAAAACCCATAAATTAAAAATTTTCAAAAGACAAAGACTTGAGCAGCAAAACACTCATCTTGAGTTTATGATGCACTCTCTCTTTGGTCCCCAAGATAACTGATTAAGGTAGAGATTTGATGTTTTTATGTGAGTGTTTAGTCAATGATTTGGGTCTAATATGTCACCATTCAAATGGATCTGACCCATTATGCTTAGTTGGCATAAAAGCCCATTAATCTTTGTCGTAAGTTGCAAAATATTATGAAAACCAAAAATCACTTATTAAAAATAAAAAGACCAACTTGAAAAATCATAAAAGCCATAATTTAAAACCTCTTGAAGCGAAAGGCATGGTGGTGCGAGTAATGATCTCATAACTCAATGAAATGTGTGGCTCAAAATTATTCGATTAGGATTTGCAGTCCACTCGGCACGGCAAAGCGACACTATGATTGTCTTGTTCTAGTGGTAAAACTTCCCAGAGGTAGCTGACACTTGAGGTTATCACGAATCTAACCTGCTCGCTCACTAGATCGAAGAATATGAAGTGTATTTTTGTTAATATCTAATAAAAAGGCCTAATTCAAGGTCTAGTTTATTATGTCTCTCGGGTTGCGACAAATATCACTAAGCGAAGGTTCAAAGCCAAATGCTACATTTGTTTAATTCAAAATATCAAGCTCCTTGACCTTCTTCTCTTTATTGATTTCTTTGTCTTTCTTAATTCTTTGTGTGTGTTATTTTTAATATCTAATAAAGAGACCGAATTGAAGGTCTAGCCCATTATTTCCCTTAGGTTGTGACAAATATCACTAATCAAAAGTTCAAAGCTGAAAACTTCCTTTACCGAATTCACAATATCAACTTGTGTGACCTACTTCTCTTTATTGATTTCTTTGTCTTTCTTAAAAAAAAATTCGTTTCTTCTCGATACTTAACCTTCTTCTGGAGGGGTGGTTTAAGGGAGGATTCTTAGAAATTCTTATTAGAAAAAGCTTGAGGTTCTCGTATATCTTTGTTTTAATTTTTTGTGGATACTTAACGGGTTTAAACCTGTATCCTATAAGATTAATTTATTTTCATTTAAATCTAGGGTCCTTACACCAATTGAAGAAATAATTATCCACATTCAAAACATTGAGAGCTCCCTCCCTTGATAGCTCTAAAAGCAGTAAGCATTAACTGATTTGTTCATCAGAATTTGACTAATTATGTACATGTATCCTATGCTTGAAAAGAGATATCTCCATGACTTCCTGCTTATTGTATATTGAAACGTCCTTGGTAGATAATAAAACAATGTTCACAATAGAATTCAAAGACTTAACTGGTTAATTGCCGATATACCTAATGTACTATTGTCGAGTTGCTGATAGCCATAGAACCACTATAGATCTATTATTGTAGATAGGCTTCTTGTAGTTCATTCTATTGTTGCGGACAGGCCCCTTGAGTGAAATTTCTTTTCATGTACTATAGGATCTCAATCCGCAATTGGGCAATAGTACGAGGGGATTTTTTGAGACACTTAGTATCATATTACAACCAAATAGCAAATACGCATTAGATTTGCTCATTTAAAGAACTCCAATAATCAAAGAGATTTTTGTACTCAGTTAAAAACTGTAGTACATACAACCTTTGAATTTGTTTTGTACATGATCAAAAATCAGTAAATATAATATGCCAAAAGTTTGAGTTTACACCCCTCAAGCAACTTTACACCCCTCAAGCACAACTTTGTAAACAAGAGAACTACATGGGAAATTTTCTCAAGAACATCAAACTGAGTGTGTTGCATAGTTGTCGTAGCAAAATAGTAAAAATGGATGTTGTTCTAAGCTTTGTTCAAAGCCAGAAACAAAAATCGTAGTCTCAAAACAACGTTCAAAACCAACAACAACGAACTTCGACCTAAGTACGCTCACACATTTGTAACAGCAATTAAATTTAAAGGTCTACTAATAGAAACTCCACCAGGCCGCATCTTCCTTCTGTGATGAAACAGAAGGGAGACATCCGAGAGAGAGGAACCAAAGAGACATTGGTGCCCACTTTCTTATTAATAGAGAAATTTCTCCATCATCTTTTCTGTTTCGATATTTTTTTTCTCAATCCCCATCATATCTTGCACAACTTTTAAAACAACTGGATGGATAGAAAGTTTGTCAACAATTAAAATCGTTAGGACTCTGAGCACCTCGTAGTGGGTTTGGTACACCTTGTCTCATCGAGCTATTAAAAAAATATGACCCCTAAGTTTTGATTAATGAACTAAATTAAATCTTATGACTTTAATGAAAAGTTACTGTGTCTATAGTAAACACCTATCTGCTACAGTAATCACCAACCGGAGGCTCACTAAATGTTATTGTAGCAACATTGCAACAACATTGTGTAGAGACAAACACAGATGTGCAACCATCTCACAAAGAAAAGGCAAGGATTAATCGTGGTTCGGCAACATGCCTACGTCCACAACCGGCGAGATCGACAATTCGCTATTTATCAAGAGGTTACAACGAAGACGGAGAAGATTAGAAACTCTAATCTCTCTCCCTTACAAATTTAAAACAAATATCAATTTTTCTTGTCAAAAATACATAGAGAAATCCTAGACAATCTTTATTTATAGTCTCCCTCAAATTTGAGTCTGACTATCCAAACAACTCCCCAGTACGAATCCAAACAGTAGTCCAACTAGCCAAAAAACTCCCCAATCCGAATCTAAACAGGACTCGAAAATACGTCCAAATCATGTGGGACCCATTAGTGTGTTCAAACTCTATTGTCGACAAAGAGGTCTGGCAATTTATGGCTCAATATGAGCCACCAGTGGGTGGCTTTCAATACAGCCAACTTCACAAATTTCCACCTTGGCGAAATTGGTAAGCCATCAATAATCTTCATCACCCAAGTAACCTCTGATATCTTCAACCATCAAATCGCCCCGAAGGGCCTCAACATCGAAGAACATTGATCAAGTTGAGACAGTGCTCAAACTTGACTGTTGGAACAACCTTTGTCAACACGTCCATCGGGTTCTCCTTAGTGTTAATCTTCATCTGTCGAATCTTGCCACTTTCAATTATCTCACGGATAAAATAAAATCGGACGACAATATGTTTGGTGCGAGCATGATGGACTTGATTCTTCGAAAGATGAATTGCTCTTTGACTGTCGCAGTGCACTTCAACAACCTCTTTAGTTATACCCAAGTCACCAACCAAGCCATGTATCCACACTGCTTCCTTAATCACCTCTCTTACTGTCATGTACTCTGCATCTGTAGTAGATAACGCCACAGTAGATTGTAACATAGATCCCCAACTGATCGGAGTGCCAACAATAACAAAACAATACCCACTGGTGGACTGACGCCTTTCCAAATCACCCGCATAGTCCGAATCCATGAACCCTCTCACATGTGACTCTCGAGTCTTTGAATAAACCAAACCGACATTCAATGATCCTTGAGGATACTATAAAATACACTTGATAGCCTGCCAGTTTTGTTTATCCAGATTTGCCATACACCGACTAACCAAGCTGACCACATGTGCAAGATCTAGAAGAGTGCAAACCATAGCATACATAAGGCTACCAATTGCACTAGCATACAGAACTTAAGACATGTACTCACATTCCACCTCAGTAGTAGGAGACTACAGACCTGAAAGCTTGAAGTAAGGAGCCAACAGAGTACTAACTTGATTCTTGTTTTGCATCCCAAAATGAGCCAACACCTTCTCCACATACAGCCTTTGAGAAGGCACAACCTCCCCTTCTTCCTATCTCAAAAAATCTCTATCCCAAATATCTTCTTCACAGGACCAAAGTCATTCATCTCAAACTCGGAACTTAACTTCTTCTTCAGCTTGTTGACTTCCATCATACTATGTGAGGCAATAAGCATATCATTAACATAGAGAAAAAAATGGATGAAAAAACCACCAACCTGCCTGAAGTACACACAATGATCAAGCTCACTCCGTGTAACCTTCTGTAGTATCATAAATGTGTCAAACCTCTTATACCATTATTGTGGCGATTGCTTTAATTCATACACTGATTTTTTTAGTTTGCACATATAATCCTCCTTACCAGCAACTGTAAATATACTAGGCTGTGACATATAAATATTCTCCTCCAAATCTCCATACAAGAATGCAGTCTTGACATCTAATTGCTTGAGCTCCATGTCATACTGCGCAACCATCGCTAAAATGGCCCGAATAGAGGTGTGATTCACGATTGGAGAGAAATCTTCATTATAGTCAACACCTTCTAGTTGTGTATACCCTTTTACCGTCAATCTTGCCTTGCACCATACACCTATACTTCCACCAGAACTTGGAAAATCATCCTTCACCGTATAAACCCACTTGCACCCAATCGGCTTTTTCCCATTTGGTGCTTCCACCAAATCCTAAGTATGGTTTTTATGGACTCCATCTCCTCCTTCGTAGCCGTCATCCACGCCTTGCTATGATCACCTCTTATAGCCTCATTGTAGGAAATGGGCTCATCTCTATACACAGATAAAGCATAGGCTGCCATATCTTTACAACCATAACGAACTGGTGCCTTCCCCATATTGGTTCTTCTCTCTATCGCCTGCCAAGGACGATTGTTGTTGTTGCTGAATAGGCCCCTCATCCGAAACCTCCAATTCTACTGTTGCCTCATTAGTAGACATTGGTGGAGTTGTGAATTCCACCTCCAAAAAATCCTCGCCACTTCCACCCAACCTGATTCCCTCCGAACTGGTGTTCCCAACTTAGCTGATATCTCCCACATCTACACTCTTTGAGTTTAGCATGGTAGACTCATTGAATGTTATGTCCCAACTGATTACACATTTCTTCCACTTAGGACATAACAATCTGTTTCGCTTCACACCACTTTGATAACCCAAAAAGATACCCTTTCAGGATCCCACACCAATCTTATCTTCTTGAATGTGAAAATAAGTAGGGCAACCAAAGATTTTCAAATGATTGTAATCAAAGAGAGTACCAGACCATACTTCAATAGCTGTCTTCGAATCAATGGATATATTCGGTGAACTATTCACGAGATAGAATTTCGTGTTTACTACTTCAGCCCAAAAACACTTGTCCAAACCAGAATTTGATAATATGCACCATCTCTCTTTAGTAGGGTGCAATTCATACGCTCTGCTACTCCATTCTGTTGAGGTGTTTTCACTACTATGAAATTCCTGACAATGCATTGCTTCTTGTAATACTCTTTCAATGGATCAGAGGTGTACTCACCCTTGTTATCTAACTGAATCCACATGACAACTCTGTCGGTCTGCTTCTCGACCATTGACTTCCATCTAATAAACAAATCGGTGACTTTAGATTACTCCTTCATGGTGTACAACCAAACTCTCTATAAGAAGTCATCGAAAAATGTCACGAACCACCTAGCTCCACTCAAAGACTTAACTTTTCTTGGACCCTAAACATCCGAATGAATGTAATCCAACGTACCCTTAGTGCGATGCTTCGTAGTGCCAAACTTCATCTTACACTGCTTCCTAAAGACACAATGCTCACAGAAGTCAAGCTTTTATATCTTCTCACTGCCAAGCAGACCACGTCTGCTGAGAATGGTCATACCCTTCGCACTCATATGCCCAAGGCGCATATGCCACAATCGAGTAGATGTCAAATTAGATTCCTTAACCTGGGACACCGTAAAAGCTCCTGTAATCACCTTTCCCTCAAGAAAATATAGATTACCATGTCGTTTACTTGTCATCATCACCTTATTTTCATGATGAACTGTTAGAATCACATTATCCCTTACAAACTAGTAGCCGCTTGACTCCAAAGTTCCTATAGAAATAAGACTCTTACACAAAGCTGGAACATGCCTTACTTTTGTTAGAGTTCTCATCACCCCATCTAACATCTGAACTCAAACTGTGCCTACCTGAACCGTCTTGCAAGTAACATCATTACCCATCAAGACGTTTCCATCTTCAACCGGTTTGTAGATAGAAAATCACTCCTTGTGAGGACACATATGGTAGGATGTGCCCGAGTCTAACAACCAACCGTCTGATAAATAACAATTTGAAGTACTCGTCAGAACTTCCTCTGGCTGATCATCGTAAGAAGCTTGAGCCACCTATGCTTCTTCCTGCTTATTTGATTTCAAAGTAAATTCTAAATATAAGATTTTGGAGTAGTTATAATATGCCGTTTAACATTCGATATATATTTTTAATACTCTTAAGCTATTAGTAGATTTAACTATAGCATACGTAATTTGGGCATCATTTATATAAATAGGTATATTATCTCTGTATATTGCTTTGTTAGACAATACACTATAATGACCGCTTGTTTGGAGATGTGATCTAACTTAGAGATTTTCTTAAAATTATAACTTGTGCTTAGCCTATAATTAGTGAAGGATAACTTTTTTATAATATATTATTATGCATAACACCTACATGTGACATATAGTGGTGGGTCATGGCTATCGGGAAAGGGCACTCTCTAGATCTATGCAAGCAAACATTGAGATGTGCGTAGTACTAGAATGCATTTGGATTCTCTAGGAAGAGTTATCTAAGAGATAGAAATTAAATTGTTGCATGGTCCATTTGACTTGATAATATTGTTATTTCCGATTTGATAATTTAGTCTATTTGATAGTTTAGTAGGCTTTCATGTGATGATTAAGCTTGTTTTGTAAGTGTTGTACAACTTAAAATGTTGGGTTGCTAGATTTAATTTATGAAAATGATGGATTTCTAGATATGAATAAGTATGGTCATTATATTGAGTTAATTTATTATGCATTTTCACAAAATTATTAAACTCTTGCGGGCAGGTAATTTTGAAAAATGTTTTTCAATATTTATTTTCTTATAAAAGAAAAATGTTTTTCAATATTTATTTTCTTATAAAAGAAAAATATTTTGATATCTCAAAATGTGGCCTTACAAAGATAAGAAAAAAATCATGAGAAGAATAAAAAAATACAAAATAGAGTACTTATCTCTCAATATTATTTCTTTTTAGTGACGAGTAGATTTCAGCCAGAGGCTTTTTCTCTTGAGAAAGCTTTTTTTAGGTAGATCTTGGGAGATGAAATTGTAGAGGATCGAAAAGCGTTTTAGGTATTTTTCTAATTTTGATAAATATTCATGTTATGCATATTACGCCTTGTTGCATATTGTGTGTTTCTAACAAATGGTATTAGAGTAGGTTTAGAATTTGATCTGTAGTTTTAACTAGATTTATTTATTATGATTTGATTATAACATTTGATTATTTAATTTAATTAAGAAATATATTTTATGTCATGATATTAGGGTTCTTGATTAGATCAAATTAGGGGTTTAAATTTTTGTAGTCAATCTCTTTACCAAGATGTTGGTGGCCCATCGAATGGGTCGTGGAGGCAGCTATAACGGCAACAACTTGAGTTCAGTTTGGTTCACAAATAAAAATAAAAAAAATTCATTATCGACCGCCCTCACCAATAGCGTGTTTGACTATCAGATGCGCTAATGAGGCTCTTGTAAAACCCCAAAAATTTGTGATATATATATATATATATATATATATATATATATATATATAT
>BQKN01000233.1:0-20163 GCA_022839385.1 Asparagus kiusianus
TTAGTAACGTGATTCATGAAGAATCAACACCTCCTTTTCTTCAAGTTGTAGAGATCTGTAGAAAAAATTTTAAATGTTGACTATTGATTTTAAAAATATTACCATTTTCAGGTTCTTTATCTTTATTGCTCTGTGAGAGAAAATATATTTAACAACATATAAGCATGTCCATCATGATCACAATTTTCCAAAAAAAAAGATAAAGTTTTGACTTATAAAGTAGTAGTTTTTGTCCTGGAGTAAAATTCTTCCGTATTATTGAGCTATTGTGCAAAATCTTTATTTTCTCTTTGTAAAATTTTGAATATATATATGTATCATTCATAATTTCTTCTAACTTATCTACTCAGACAATTCTTGTCTTTGTCACGCCCCGCTTCCCAAAATACCGGGGAATCGAAATGCGAAAAAGTTCGCGACTTATTAGATTGAGGAGAATAAATTAGAATAAATATTTCTTCTCAACCGAATATGTGAAGCATCAAACAATATACAATGCAAAGTCATAGGTCCCCGATCACATATATTAAGAATATAATGAACAACTCAGAATGGAAAAGAGACATATCACAAATAGAATATCATCCGAGGCATAGAGTTTGGGTCAAACATACTCTTATTATAAAATAGTCCAAATAAGTACTAAAGAAATATGAAAATACACCGTTCAACAAGAATAGAAAGGAAGTACTGCAAAATAAATTAAGGACCATCAAATAACTAAGGAAATAGCTAAGCTTCAACTTGTTCTTCTGCTCCTTCTGCAAGGCACTCCTGTTGAGAATCCTCTGGCTCCTGTATGATTCCCAACTAAGGCTGTCCGTCTCCTAAATATGTTATATACCTGAGAAAATAGGTGTACGTCAGCGTGCATGGCACACGACAAGATCCTACAGAGAGAAATAGAAACAGTCAAATGACCAATACAAAAATAGTAATAATAATAATAGAAGCACGCTACTGAAATACTAATAATCTAATTGTAATCTATCACTAGAATATAATAATCAGAAGAATCAAAGAAAATCAACCAAGTAACAAGATCATGCAGCTAGTGATCAGAATAATCATCCAAGTAACAAGGTCATACAACTAGATGAAATTAATACTTAAAAATCTATAACAAGATACGTAGTCTGTCGAACGAAATAATCCAAACAAGGAAACCCTCATGTATATACCATATGTTTCAAATTGTAGATAATTAAATATTAACCTCAATCTATGTATGAAAAGAAATACAACCGACATACATCTCACAAGAATTCATACTTAGGCAATAAACGAGTTCATGTAACTAGCCATCCTATAACAGGTCACTGGTTCACATCTCACACAGAATCAATGTTTATATTATCGGATAACTAACTGTTCACAAATCCCTTATGTGCATCCAGTAGGACTACACGCAATCGGACTCCGACCTGGTCTGAACTCAAGCCGACTCGGGTGAATATCAAATTCACGGACCAAAGTAACGACACCGATCCATTTTGACCCAATAAACCAACCCCAGTAGTGACACCGATCCACTGGTGCGAGCCTGAAAGATATATCAATAGCCTTATCCGATTACATGAACAGAGACTTTCCCACTCCAACATCTCTTGTATTTCTAAGTCAACAATACACAAGCCTCTAGGTCTTATTCTTGTCACACAGGTCACTATAGTCATAAACTCCTAACGATTCTTAATCACAAAAAGGAACAATCAATAAAACTATTCATGTGCAATAATAATATGGCATATCACATAATCAAAATTAAGAATTATAAATCATAAACATCGTCTACATAATTCAGAATATAATCTTTTTCTAAATTAATTCATTTTAAATTATTTCTCTTAACAGTTAATCTAAAATAATTTATTTTCCAAAATAAATTCTTTTAAATTATTATAATTATCTAAAAATGATTCTTTTGTCGAACTAAATTCTTTTAATTCATTATAGTTATTTTAAAAATACTATTTATCATATTACTATGATATATTTAGTATTCTTTGTCAAACAATCCCATGCAAATAGTTATATCATATACTAATATATGTAATCAATAATAACAAATATGAATATTAAAACAAAGTGTCAATGAGCAAGAGGGATCTTGCCTTGGGTTTTTGTCGAACGTATCGACTTTGACGTGCAAGTCCTCGGCGAGCGTCAGTGTTGGGTGTCATGATCGTAAATTTTTGATACTAGTTAAAATAATTTTTTGGTATTTTAAAATATTTAATTATTATTTTTAAAAGAGTATTTGTATTTTCTAGATTTTTTAGAATTTTCTATGATTTAAAAATATGATTATATATTTATTTAAATAATTTTGATATTTATAAATTTATTTAGTGTAGTAAATTTTTTTGAAATTTATCCATTATGTTATCGATACTATTATGTATTATTTTGAGTAATACATTGTATTATTATTACAATTACGTATTATTTCGTATAATACGTTGTATTATTAATTATGTGTTATTTTGTATAATTTGTTGTACTATTACTACTATTGTATAATATCTATTGTATTAGTACAACTGATACATTTTATTGTGTGGATAATTATCCCATAATTATTTGATTTTAAATATAAGTAATTATATTTTTTATTAATTATTCTCATTTAATTGTACAATTTGTTGTATTATTTTTACTATTGCATATTATCTTTTGTATTAGTACAACTGGTATATTTTATTGTGTAGATAATTATCCTATAATTATTTAATTTTAAATATAAGTAATTATATTTTTTATTATTTATTCTTATTTAATTGTACGATTTGTTGTATTATTTCTTCTGTTGCATATCAACTATTGTATTAATACAATTAGTACGTTTTAATTTATAGATATTTATCCCATAATTATTTAATTTTACAAATATAGGTAATTATTTATTTTAATTAATTTTTGTTTTAAATACCTAACCCTAACCCTATTTCATACCTATATATACCCCCTGTGTATATGATTCTCCAGTTCACAAAAACTCGCCAGCTCCTCAGCCCTTAGTCGTCGCTCCCTCCTCGTCAGCCGCCTCGAGATCCCCTCGTGCCGTCTGTTCTCATCATTGCCCCACCCGAGCTCCCCTCCATCTCCCCTCCTCTTCATTCCCAGGCTCCGACCACACCAGATCCGCCACCTCCTCCTTGCGCAGCCCCGACTGACGTCCCCCTCCCGTGCCGTCTAGCCCCTCCTTAGCCCTAAGCACCGTCGCCGCCCTCTCCGCCCGCTATCTTTCAGACCCACAGCCCCTTCCCATGCCGCTCCTCTCCTCCACCGCTCGCCGTGCCCAGCTCCACCTCCCCTCGTCGCCGTGCCTAGCTCCACCTCCCCTCATCGCCGTCCCGCCACCAGCAGCGATGTCGGTCGCCACAACCACCTCTAGTAGCCACTCAACCAAGCTTCGACAGCCCCCATCACCCCCCAACACCCCTTGCTTACAGCCCGACCACCGAGCTTGAACTCCGACAGCCCTCCCCTACTGTCCCCTTTAGCCTGACGCCCAAGTCAATGGCCCGCCACAGATTCTCAACCGCCGTCATCAACCGTAGCCACAACCCCCGACCGAACCAGAGCCGCCTCCCATTCAAATCCAACATGCCGTGTATGTAGCAGCGTTGCCGTCACGTCATCAGACCTCTTGGTCTTGTAGGTAAGATCCCGATATTCTTTGACTCGTCATTCGATTTTTAGATTATGTTGTAGCGTGTATATTGTTATTATCTGCATGGATTTGTTGATGATTAATATTAAATAAAGATATCATGATAAGTAATTTAAAGGTCAATCACTTTGTAAAAGGGTTATTTTGAGTTGTTTTTAAAAGAAATAATATATTTAAGGGTTATTTTTAGAATTATTAGGATGAGAAAGAAATTATTTGAAAAATGGGTTAGTTTTGAATAATTATTACAATAGATAATTTAAAATTATTTACTTCGAAAAAGGGGTCATTTTGAGTTGTTAAGTTATTTTTGACAAAATAATTATATTTTTGATAATTATTATGATTAAAGGAATTTATTTTGCAAAAATATTATTATTTTTGGATTTAAATTAATTTATGATCTTGTGTTGATGATTACAGACTGTGACATTTCATGTGCAAAACAATCACGGTTTTTAATTTCCTCTTTGACCGTAGTTATGTCAGATGTTATCTAGCTGCTGATATTTTTTATGAGTAGTTTAGGAGTCTGAATAATAAGATATTAATGAAACCAGACTACATGCATGGTTTTACTATTCATAATTATATTTTATGTTTTGCGATTTATTTTAATGTATTTGACTTGTCATAATGTTATTACATAGAATTAGTTAGACTTATTTATTGTTCCTTGTTGTGTTTGAAAACCATTAGTAGTTCGTGACTTAGGGGCCTTATGCATCATGAACTGACCTAGTGACATGTGTGGGTTCATTGATTGAATTTAGGTGGTGTACCAGGGATATTGTGGACTTTGATTGTTGACTTAGAAAAGCGAGAAGAGTTAGGATGAGAAAGTCTTTGTTCATGTGATCGGATGTAGCTGTTGATGTATCTTCCAAGCTCGCGCTAGTGAATTCGTGTTGTCACCGGGGTTGTCTTGTTAGACTAAAGTGAATTCGTGTAGTCACCTTAGTTCGTGACCTGTTTCGTCACCTGAGCTTTGCTTGAGTTCGGACCAGGCCGAGATCGGATTGCATTTAGTCCTCTAAATGATTCATGTAGCGGTATTGGATGCGTATAGAGGATTTGTGAACAGTCAGTTATCCGGTGATATGAGCGTTGACTCTGTGTGAGATGTGGACCAATGAGTATCAGGATGACTAGTACTCGACCCAGTTACAGTGTGCAGTTAGTCTTATGGTTATCAAGTTTTAGTAGTATTCTTGCATGTTGATTTTGTTAGATTTCTAGTTCACATCCTTTTGTCATTTCTGTTATTGTATCATTTTCCGTTTGGGTTTTCGTTCGCTCTATTTTTATGGGATCTTGCCGTGTGTCATGCATGCTGACGTACACATGTTTTTTCTGGTATATGTCAGATTTAGAGGATGGACTGGTCCAGCTTAGAGATGTGCCAGAGCCTGAGTATTCTCAGCAGAAGTGCTTTGTGTTGGCCTTCTTGTTTTGATGATGTTTAACAAACAATTTATTTCTAATGTTGTTTGTCTAGTGTTTGTGTTGTCGTATTTATTCTAGGCAAACAACGAGTTGGAGGATGGATGGAATAGAGCTTCAACGATCATATCCAAAGGAGGTTAGCGGAATGTCGGGTTGAAGCCTTATAATTCAAGTTCAAGATCCAAGTTCAGCTTCATCCGCAGTGTACCAAGTCAAGCTAAATTGAAGATAAAGATTGCTTGGGTAATGTAGTTTAGGATTTATATTATGTGTGTTAAGTACTCTAAGCTCAATTATCTATACACACACATTTTATTGATTTCCTTGTATATATATGTAGTCACATATATATACAACACAAGTTTTGGTTTTTATGTTTATAAATATGAAATTACATGTTTCATATTTATTATTGTGATTTGGTTTAACTACTTAGATATGAAACATATGAGTATTTGTGAAAGCAAAATGGTTTCATTTTCTACTGTATTTGTGAAAATATTGTTTTCTTAGTTTATGGACTTAATAACAATCATATACATATTTTATCAAGTCTATAAAATTATTTTGTAAAGTTTCAAAAGTTGGTTTAGGTCAAAACATCAAACTCATGTGTTTACATTTTCATGTTTTGGACTATTTTGTAAAATTATGATATTTTTCATTTGGGAAGTCCTTTTTAGAAACCAGTTGTTGTAGCATGTTTATTATCATGTCTACAATCATTCCCCAAAGTTTTATATTTTTTGGAATTTATTTGATATTTTAAACAGGATTTTAAAATTAGCAAATCAGATTTTGATGTATCAGTTCTCGGTCGACCGCACCGGTCGACCGCCCCTATGTTCTTTCGTCAGTGGGTAGCAGAGAGTTTGTCGGTCGACCGCCGTGGTCAACCGAGAGCTCGATATTTCCATCGGTCGACCGCACCGGTCGACCGAAGAAGTCCCAGCTTGTTTTCTCCGTTTGGAACCTGGATCGCGGTCGACCGCGAGAATTTCCGGTCGACCGCCAATGTGACCGTTGGTTCCCTAACGGCTATTTTCTGAGCTGATTTTTCTGGGGCTTTTTGGACTTTTACTTAGGGGTTTTTGGCTGAGATTTTGAATGGGTATAAATACCCTATTGCTGTTCTCTTTCAAGTTTATCCAAGAAGTTTTTAAACAAGGGTTTAAACAAGGGTTTGAGTTTGTTTAGTTTGTTTTTGGGGTTTGCTATTACAAAGAGGAGTTTGCATCACCTGTTAAGGATTTCGTCTTCAATATCTTCTCATCCTCTCTTTGTGTTTATAGAGAAGTTTTTCTAACTCTTTTCTCTAGCAATTTTATTGATTTTCATATTCTTATTATTGCTAGTTTGCTATTTGAGTTAGATTTGATTTCACTCATTGTTTACACACACCCACATCAGCTTATTGTATTGTCATACATAATATAGTTGGGTTGGTGAGAGTTGTAACAATTGAGTGTGAGCTTTCATAGAGTTCTCATCCATATTAGAGAACAATCATTTATTGTATTTGTTCTTAATTGTGAGATCACTTTGTAATACACTTGTACACCGAGTGAGGAGTGTGTGGTGAGAGTCGGGGATCGTTCCAAGAGAAGTGGCGTCAGTTGACGAACCTAGGGAGAGGTTGTAACCGAGCACTTGAGGGAGACACGGCTAGGTCCAACACTTGTGTGGGTGTAGAGTGTGATTGCATAGTGTTTGTTATGTGAGAGTTTTCGGTGAACTTGTAAACCGAGTGTGTAGAAGTTTCGGTTTCCAAACCGGGTTGTGATAGTGGAGTATCTCCTCGAGGTGAGGAGCGGGGATGTAGGTCGTGGGGACCAAACCTCGTAAACATATCCTTTGTTTGTGATTGTATTGGCGCACTTGTTTTCATGTTCATATCTTACATCGCCATTGTGTATTGTTTGTTGATCATTTTGCCCTATCACATTTGTAGTTAAATTGTTTACCCATTGTGTTAGTTTACATATCCTTGCATATATCATATTGTATATCTCTTTGGTAGGATATATCATCTTGTGTTAGTTTATATATCCTTGCATATATATTTCATCATATAGGATATATCTCATTGTTCATATTGCTTATCCTAGCTCATATATCTTGTTGTATTTCATACTTGCTAGGATAACTTGTTAATTAATTTTAATTGGCATTTAATCGGATTAGATTAGCATAAGACCCTAATCACCCCCCTCTAGGGTCTAACACTTTGCAGATCGAGTAGAAGAAGCCGAAGCTTAGTTATTCCCTCTAGTAGTTCGATGGTCTTAGCTTATTTTTGTAGCATTTTCTTTTCTGCTTGATCATTGTATTTTATTCTCTAATATTTCATTCAGATAGTTTTGTATAAGGGCATGTTAATCTGAATATTATGTCTTAGATGATATTCATTTGTGATATTTATTATTTTATTCTGTGTTGTTCATTATATTCTTACGAACTGTGATCAGGGACCTGTGCCTTTGCATTTATTTCTTGACGCTTAGCGTATTAGGTTGAGGAAAAATGTTTATTTTTATTTATTCTCTGTGATGCCCCTGGGTTCACACAAGGCTGTAGTCCATGGTGAAACCAAGAATGTAAAACCTGCCATGCACCATACAGTGCAATAACATGTTTCACCATCACAATTATTATCTCTCTAGTAGAGTCAATAAAAGGTGTAGGTACAAAAGCAGGAAAAGATAATATGGAAACTAACAGATGAAATAATAGAGATCAAAATGATATCCCATCATCTAGCATACGGAAGTACGAATCAATGTCTGAAATAAATAAACTGAGGTACTCAATAAGTCTCAAATACAAAAAATATCCAACAAGAGAAAATAAGGGGCACAACCTTTACCACTTCTAGAATAAAACTCTCATATGTCTAAACAAAAGTCTACAGTGGAGCTCAAAGAAAAATACAACTAAATGGACAGCTGAAGCTAAAATACATCGCCATCAACCTGTGACTCTTCGGGCTCCTGGCTCGTTAGCTGAAAGGGGGAGGGACAACGAGAGTCAAAGTGCTAGCGAGCAACATCACAACCAATCCCAAGGAATAGGGCTCATTGTATAAGAAAATACAGTTAACACATAATAACATAAAATCATTTATCCTAACAATAATGGGTTTTAGTACTTAAGAAGTTACAACACGAGCATAGGTACATCGAGCGAAATAATCCAAACAAGGAAACCCTCATGTATATACCTTGTATCTCAAATTGTAAGTCCCTAAGTACCAAACCCGGAGTCTAATATATGAACAATAAAGAAAAGAAAATGAACCCATCTCTACCGATAAAACAAAGTCATATCAAAGCCACAATAAGTGTCATGTCCAGTCTAGGTAGCTATCATATCTCAACTTCATGAATACGTCATGCTTCAAACTTGGTTATGTATCATGCTTAAGGTTTAGCAAATGTCCAACACATGGACTAAATGATATGCATGTCCAACACATGGACTGAAATAATAAGTGTCCAACACATGGACTAATAGTAATGTATGTCCAACACATGGACTATAAGTAAAGAGGTGCAACTGTCAAAAGTATATGCGGAAAGATACACATATCCTAAACTCGCACGTGTCTCGATGTACAGGTCTAAACATGTGTTAAAAGTCAACTCACATGTACAGATAAATCACTAACATTGTAAACTAGTGTCAAATAATCGAGGCGACCCCGAAAAGCAACTCAAACAGATCAAGAATCTGTAAAACACCGTATCAGTCGACTGATGTGTCGACTGATGTAATCAGTCGACTCATTAGTCGACTGATAAGATCAGGAAGAACAGCTTCAGCTCACCAGTCGACTGATCGGTCGACTGAGGAACTAAGAAAACAAAATCAGCCCGTCAGTCGACTGATAGCTAAAAAATTCAGCCCATCGGTCGACTGATCAGTCGACCGAACGGCTGCAGAAACCTATTTGTGTAGTGATTATTTGCAATACCATTTATCTAAAATCATCATCATAAATCCCAAGCATAAAGATACTGATTTTAACGTATATGTACTAAACTAAAATGAAGGATCTACATGTAAACATTTATCAAAAACCTTAAACACATAAAAACATGTTTGATACGTTTTGAAATCAATAAATCATGAATTAACTCTTGTCAAATGTTTTCAGATCTAGATCTCTTTAATAAAACGTTGATGATCTTTTTATGAACTGAGAAGCTCAATATTTCACATCATATACCATAAAGATTTATTCTTTGTACTAAAAATACGTTTTAGGCTCAATAAAAACTCATTAAAACTTAATAAATTCGTGTAAAACAAAAGGGACAGAGTTGGGCGAGATGTTACTCGCCTCAGGGGTGATGAAAAGCTCCTGGATCTGAGAGAGAGTGGTTTCTTTCGTTGCAAAGTGAAAATCTCGATGAAAATCCTCCGATTTCTCCCCAAAATAACCAAGAACGATCCTAGGGTTTGAGAGAGGAGAGAGGGGGCTAGGGTTTCTTAGATCTGGTGATGAGAGGGGGTATTTTCGAGTAGGGGAGATCATATATGAACAGCCAGACACAACCCAAAACACGAACCAATCAAAACAGATCCGAAACCTGAAAAAACTAGAAAACAGCTCGTTAGTCGACTGATCGGTCGACTGATATCGTCAGTCGATTGATCGGTCGACTGATCTGGTAATTTCTTGTTTCGTGCATGTTTTTCTTATTTGCAAAACCAACGCACAAAACTCTACACACATACCCTCATATCATCTCAAATAACTTGTTATCATGTCCATCTATGACCTCAAGCTATTTATCACAATAATTCACATCTATACATAACAAAAAAATACGGGATTTTACATTCTCCTTAATCTAATACGTCGCGGGCTTGTTCACCTTCCAATTCCTGGGTGTTTTTGGAAGCGGGGCGTGATATTAGGGCACTGGCGTGGGCTGTCGGCTGGCTGATCAATGACGGACTGAAGGAGGAGTAGCTTGGGGTTCTTTTGTAGAGCTCGAGGAGGAGATGGGCGTAGGGAGAGCTCAGCAGCGTAGATCTGGGTAGGGGACGGTGGGGCTAGTGGAGGGGGAGGAGGTCGGGTAGAGGGGGTGGTTGGAGTGGGTAGTGGTCGGAGTAGGGGGCGGCGAATAGAGAGGGAGGTTGCGTTTGAGGATGGATGTCGATGGGGTTTGAGGGGCAATTCGGCAAGGTGAAGCATGAGGGGAGGCAATAGGTGGCGTTTGAGGGCAGTGAAGGCGGCAGGCCTGAAGCGGAGCTAGGAGGAGGAGCGGGTGGCGGGCGTATCTCAGGGTGGTCGAATCTGGGCGCGGTCGGAGGTGAGCACAACGGGGATCATGGGAGGCAATAGGGACGTGATGTTGTTGGAGTTTGGTCGGCTCGAGCAGGGAGGGGAAGATGTGACGATGAGGAGGGGCGGTCGAGCGGTGTGTGGGGAGTCGTAGGAGGAAGAGGGAGAGAAAAAGAGGATGAGGAGGGTAGCGGGCGAGGGGGAGAAGAGAGAGAGAAGAAGATGAGGGTGGCTGGGTTCACGTGAATAAGAGAGGGAAAACAAAAAAGTAAATATATATAGGTTTTGTAAAATAATACGTAATAGTTACACTAACACAATAGATTATACAAAATAATACGTAATAGTAATAATAGCACAACAGATTATATAAAATAACACGTAATGGTAATAATAATAACACAACGGATTATACAAAATAATACATAATAATAACAAATACACAACGAATTATTTTAAAAGTTTTTACTTCACTAAGTTAATTTATAATATCAAAATTATTTAAATAAATATAAAATTTGAACTTTTAAATCATAGAAAAATTCAAAAAATCAAGAAAATACAAATACTCTTTTAAAAATAATAATTAAATATTTTAAAATATTAAAAAATTATTTTAACTAGTATCAAAAATTCATGATCATTATATTCGTACCGGCTGAGTCTAAGTTGAAATTAAGTTGTTTGATCACACACCCTACTCGATGCTCAAGTTCAACTAGAAGGTGACATGCCTTCTTGAAAACTAGCTTATATGGGGACATTCCCAGACTTGTTTTAAAAGCAGTTTTATATGCCCACAATTCATCACTCAATTTTATTGACTAATATTTTCTATTTTGATTTATAACTTTTTCTAAAATTTATTTGATCTGTGTTTTGGTGACTTCAACATGTCCACTAATTTGAGAATGATAATGAGTAGATAATTTATGAGTGATTGAATATTTCCTAATCAAAACTTTAAAATAACAATTACAAAAATGTGTACCATTGTCACTAACAATAGCGTGTGGCACTCCAAACCATGAAAATATATGATCTTTAAGAAATTTGACAACCACCTCGTTATCTATTTTATCACTATATTTTAATATACTTTTATACCCTCATTTCCTATTTTATTTAATGAATGCACTGACTAATATCGTTTATGTTATTAATTTGTAAAAAAATTTAGAAAATAAATAAGAGCTTAAATGAATATATCTTAAGCCGAATTAAATCTCAATGAAGCTCAAGGAAAACCAAAGAAATTAAAGCAAAAAATGATCATGGTAGTTCATCATTGGAGGTGTTAACGTGTTATAAGTAAAAGTGGATAGGATAATTTTATTTGATCTAGCTGATAATCATATAAAAATTTTGTATTTCAGTTACAAATCCAACAAATCAAGTTTGAGTTAAATCAAAGCTGTAGAACTCAAGATATTTTAATGAAGCAATGGTAGAATCATAAATTAGCTAATCAATTAGTTAGTTTGTAACAAAAACTATTCAATGGCTTATTTTAATTTTTGAAAGCCGAAGCTTGATCCAAAGGTTGATGTTAGTTGCTATCGACTATAAGCAGGGGTAGAGAGAGAAAGTACGGGATATGTAAAATTTTATAAACTTCTTTTTGGAGAGGAAGATCATTAATCAGGCCTACCAAATTATAAACTGTGACGCCCCTGGGTTCACACAAGGCTGAGTGCTTTAGTAGCATTTTGTTTGACTCTTTGTATTGAGACATATTACATTTATTCCAGTTTCAGAAATGATTTATTCTATTTTAGTTGAGCCCTAATGATGATTATTTGGATACCTCAACTGTAATTATCTTGTTCATTGTACTACTTTCAGATTCTTTTGCCTGTTTTGTGCCTACACCTGTTGTTTGATTCCACTAGAGAGATAGTAACTGTGATGGTGAAACATGTTATTGCACGGTGTTGGTGCATAGTAGGTTTGACATTCCTAGATTCACCTTGGACTATAGTCTTATGTGAACCCAGGGGCATCATAGTTGGTATCAGAGTTCTAGTTCCAGCATCTTTAGGATCATCCTGTGTCAAGTCGTAGAGCTAGAATAGAGTTTCTTAGGATTCATGTATAGAGTCTACTAGAAATTCTTAGAATGAGTGAGGACATTATATACACATATCTCAAAAATTTTCAGAATATTTTTTATGACAACTATCTTATTTTGATTGAAAAGTTATTTTGTGAATACTTATTGTGATACGTTATATTATATCTATATTTGTTTGTGATTTCACTTACTGTGTGTTATAAGATCTCCTCTTGATATTATAAATATCGAGATAAGGATGTGATCGAGGTAAAACTTGTACCCAGAGAGCTGGACAAGTAAAGCCCGAGCCGCAGCAGGCTCTACAGTATCTGATCGACTTGGTAATGTTGATTATAGAAGTAGAGTCTAGTAACACTCGTGGAGTGAGTAACGAGCTAGATTACACTTTCTGAAGTTCCACCACCAACCGCACCAGCCATACCTATTGAAGAGGTAATACCGACGACTACACCATCGCCACATCTAGCTATTAATAGAGCAACAGAGCATGGAGCTTAGCTCAGTAAGATTGAGGAAGATATTAGAAGCTGAGAGCACCAAAATTTTAGGGCATATCGGATTCAGTTGTAGCTTGTAAATAGAAGGAATATATGGGAAGTATTTTTAGTTATACTTAACGTTGACTCAATACATAAGTAGAGGTTAGTTATTTTCAGCTTAAAGGATGATGCCGGAGGATAACACCGACTTTAGTTTACGCTAAAGTAGCGAATGCTAATTTCATGGGAGGATTTCACCTACTAAATTGATTAGTAGCTAAAACTAGCCCGATTGGAGCAGGGAGGCATACCGATAGTTAATTATGAAAGCAGGACTGTCCGGAGATAAGGGCAAGGACAAGACACCTTTTGCAAGATTTAGAAGACCCCAGTAGTGGGGCAAAGATTTTCAACGCCAGTAGTAGGGACGAGGACACTATCAATAAAAGAACCATGGTCAGGGTTAGCAGTCTTAGGTCCGCGGTTACGGCCAGTAGCAGAGGATTAAAGCATACCATTCCGAGGATTGAACGGCCAGTAGGCCAGATTCGCGCTTCAGGAGATTCCTGGGGGACATATAGTCCCATATGTTCCATCACCAGTAGTTCAGCAGTCACCAGCCACCGAAAAAGTTTATGCAGTCATACCACGTGACCACGGTGCGAGCAGAGCCATAGTGGAAGGTCTTAGTGAATTCCTTTCCAGCTTGAAATATTGTTAGATTCTAGAGCTTTGCATTCTTAGATGTACCGTTATCCATCTCTACTCCTTTGGGGGAGGTGTCTCTCTTAGAGAGTATCTGTAGGAGATGTGTCATCAGTTTAGACGAGTTTGAGTTCGTGGTCGATTTGATCATCCTGCGCATGTCTGAGTTTTATGTCATTCTTGGTATGGATTGGCTATCTTCCTACCACGTTAGTATCAACTATTTTATATAGACAATCAGCTTGCAAATATTTAATGGATCTGAGTTGATAGTAGCAACCTCACGAGGCAACCAGTTTGCGGAGTCAGTTCTGGCATACGTCAAGGAGGTGATGATGTAGGATTGGGGTACCATCTTTAGCAAGACACGAGTAGTATCAGAGTATCAGGATGTCTTCTAGGACATACCGGGTTTCCCTCTAGTAAGAGAGATTAAGTTTTGTATCAAGTTGCAGCTATGTATGATACCGATATCCCGAGCACCTTATTGTATGGCACCTACTAAGATGACGGAGCTCCAGATCCAGTTAGATGAGTTGTTATCTCAAGGCTTTATTTGCTAAAGTCATTCTCTGTGGGGAGCATCGACCCTCTTCATGAAGAAAAAGGATGGTAGTATGCGATTATGTATATATTATCGTTAGTTGAATAAGGTCACTATCCGGAACAGGTATCCACTACCAAGGATTTATCTTCATTCTGGTTATCATCAGTTACAGGGTCGGAAGATGAACATTTCTAAGACCATCTTTCTAACTCGATATGGGTCTTTCGAGTTTCTTGTCATGCCACTTGGGCTGACTAATACACCCGATGTATTCATGAATTTGATGAATCAAGTTTTCCATCCATACTTGGGCTAGTTCTTGATTGTATTTATCGATGACATCCTTACTTATTTGAGATCAGAGGCAGAGCATGATCAGCACCTTCTATTGGTATTGCAAACTTTACGGGAGTAACAGTTGTACGCCAAGTTCAATACGTGTGAATTTTGGTTATCCAAGGTCATATTTTTAGGCCATGTTATGAGCCATGTGCTATAGATCCAGCTAAGGTAGAGGTAGTACTTGATTGGGAGCCGCCAAAGACCGTTACAGAGATCCGTAGTTTCTTGTGTTTGGCCAGCTATTACAAGAAGTTCATTCAGGACTTCTCGAAGATTGCGAGGCTACTTACACGCCTTATAAAGAAGGGGTGTAATTTGTTTGGAGCACAGAATGCTAGGAAGTTTTTGTGACTTTAAAGGCTAAGTTGACTACAGTACCGGTATTGATTATCCCGAGTAGTGATAAGACCTTTGTCGTCTACACGAGTGCATTGTTATTAGGTCTAGGAGGTGTTTTGATGTAGACCCGGAGAGTAGTAGCTTATATTTCGAGGTAGTTGAAGACTCATGAGTAAAATTATCCCACACATGATTTGGAGTTAGTAGCAATGATCTTCGCACTGAAGACATGGAGGCACTTGTAGGCTATAAAAATTGCCTTGACTATAGGGAGACCTAAAAAACCCGCCATTAAGAACTCGGTTATGCCCAAAGGCTTAACCCACCAGCATGAGTCAAATACGCTCAAGGGTTGAGCTTGCCGGCATGAAAGGAGCTCGCCTGCATGCTTGACCTGCTAGCACGAGTCAAAACCATGCGATCATCGAACTTGCCTGCATAGCTAGGCAATTCGCCAGGCGATCAACAATCTCACTAGACTCGCCAGAGTACCTAGAGGCTGTGCTATCGTGTACAGTGGTCGGCCTTCCCATTCCTGTGACGTGAAGGGGAGGAGTACAGTGCTCTGAGCCCATCAAGTAGTCGCTCACAGTACGAGTGACCAGTCAAGCCCATCATGTAGCCGCTCACAGTACGAGTGACCAGTCGAGTCCACGTAGTCACCAAACTCGCCTGCATACTTGACTCACATGCATGAGTCAAGTTCATCCAAGTGACCAAGCTCACCTGCACATTCAAGCCATTAGCTAAATTCACCAGAGTACTTGGCGGTTGCGGTGTCACATACAAGATTAGGCCTTCTCATCTCATGCAATGTGAAAGGGAGGAGTACAGTGCTCCGAGCCCATCAAGCAGCTGCTCACAGTATAAGTGAGAAACATAGCATCTCTCAACAGGACATGATCACATCCCATGATTCAAGGGGGCAACCATGCCGCCTACCCCATATAAAAGAACCTCTCCTAACCACAGAAAAAAGGTTTGGTTCGTTTCACATTTTCACAGTTTATTGATTAATTCAGTCAGTTAACCGGACCACCAGCTCTCGGCCACCGATCGAGCTAAGGGCCTGCTCTCTGCATTGTTCTTGCACTATAGCATCTCATTTTAGCTCTCGGCCTCGATCACCATTGAGCTCGAATACTCAAACTCGACCAACACGAGCTTTTACTACGCACTGAAGCTCACCTGCAACCTCGATCGAATCATCCAAGGGAAGCAAGCTCGGTGCGAGAACTAAGTGAGGCGTCCTGTCGTTACCAAAGTCCCCACGTTAAATAAGGAGGGCCTTCCTTCCGCTTATGTTATAATTTTAATTCATTAGTTTATAGTAATCCATTCTTATCAATACAAATGAAGTCCTCTATTTCAGGAAATCAATTTTTACACCTACAGAAGATGGCGACCACAGTGGGAGAAACTGTTTCTTCGACTGAAATGGTTGTAATGCAGTTCAACGAGATTTCTGTTGGGACAATCGTAGAGTCCCTCAAAATCGAGTTCGGCCAAACCAAGTACGAAGAGTACTTGTCTTCCTTCTCCTCTGGTGGTAATGCGTCCCGCAAATACCACAGAGTCGTGCATAGGAGCCGGCCCCAAGCGGTTGAGGCCCCGTGCCTGAGGACTCTATCCGAGTCATGGCAGGGGAACCTATTCCCCCCAAATCGACCAAGGCTGAGTCGAAGGCCAGAAATGCGAGGCAAAAGACTGCCAAATAGGTCGCCAAACAACCCTAGTAGGTCCCCGCTCGGGTAGAGACAGTGGTTCACCTTGGTACAGACCACACCATCACGATTCGCATGGATGCTCCCCTCTCTCGAAGAGCCCGCCAGCGGCGACGATTGGCCCTCGTCCAGTAGGAAGCCCAAACCTTCACCTCATATGACTGCCTGAACTATTACTCAGGTCTAAAAATGCAAGATTGAGAAGCAGCCTTCCTAATGCTGATGGGCTCACCAAATCAGGCGAACTCTTATGTTAAGGCGAGCTTCGCTCTGATCGTAATATTCCCCGTTTCGGCGGGTACGGTATTTCTGGCAAGCTTGGCCACCTAGGCGAACCGATCAAAACGGGCAAGCCCGCCATCTTAGGTGGACTTCATTTCTCAGGTCACATCCCTGATGCAAACAAACTGCCCAGATCGGGTGAACCTGTCCAAGGAGGTGAGCCCTCGGAATCAGGCAAGCCTCGCCGAATCCACTCGACGGCTAAGCATCACGGGCGAACGAGCCTTAACAACAAAGGGAAAATAGTAGGCGAAACCTCCCAAACATGCCTTCATGAACAAAAGGTCAAAGTTCGCCGACAGGCATGAACTCGCCCGAGCGCGATGACTCGCCTGTCAAGGTGAACTCGCCTAACTCCAATGCTTAACCATTCCACCTAGTGTACACAAGAGGGTTCATCTAAACCTCTCTCATGTAATCACTTGGTTGACCCTTTTGGCGCTGGGGGTTGTCACCAACCACCTACAGAAGATCTCCGAGGTTACCTAACTCACAAATGCACCATACATGAGGTGGATCCTCAGTGTCACTATGAAAGGCTTATCTAAACGGTACTCACCGATTACCAGTGTGTACGAATAGCGAAACCTTTGGTGTTCGAATGACTTGCCAAACGGCCTTCCAAACCGAGATCTTCTCATCAAAGGCATAGATGCCAAAGAAGGCGCGTCATCGATAATTTAGAGCTCTCGTCTGTTATGGTCAATGTGACGGGGAAGGGTAAAACTGTACTTTTAGATTCTCTGGACTCAGACTCTTTCCTGGGACTCGGTCACCCGCTTGTTCAACGCAAGCATGATGGTATATTCTTACACACCCGTAGTCGTACGGGAGTAAACACCCACTCGATTATGCTCTCCTAGCGCCCCCTTCGATGGTGAAGAGGCAGTGTGCTCAGCGGTGGCTACATCCCAGACCACACATTCGAGCCACGACGAGCTAGCAAGGGTGCACATGGCTGAGACCTTGAGTGATCAAATGATTGCCAAAAAGTTTGAAGAACATCAGGTCACCATCGAGTCCATAAAAGACATGTTGGAGCAGCTCTTGAACAAAAAGAAGAACAAGAAGAAAGTCACGCGTACCCCGTGAAGGCCGACAAGAAACAAGGAGTGGGGACCCACTCCTAACCAGACAACCAAACCGAAAGATAATACCGATCTGCATTCAGATCATTCTTCTAAGATGTCAATAGAGACGTCACACACCGGGGGTACTACTCGGGTTTGACAAATTCCAAAGCCAACTCAATGCCTTGAAGCTCTAACAAAACATGAACAAACTGGGGGTAGTCAGACCATACCCTATCGAGTGGGACATAGTCCCCTAACCAATGTTGGTTCGGTAGAAACCCGAACCTAGAAAGAACTCATTCGCCAGGGCAGCCAGGTCGAGAATATGATCAAAAGGCTCGAGGCTGAGGATCCTCACCCTAAAAAGGGAGCTACAGAACTGATCATACCTAGGAATCCCCCTCGATTGAGAGAAAAGGAGATCATGGCCGTTGACTCCGCTCCGACCCCCAAGCCCGTCCAAAAGCCGAAACCTAGGCCATTTGAACAACATCCTTCGAGGTAATATGACTTCAGGGAAGACCAGTGGTAGCAACCCTTGACACGCTCCTCAAAAGCAACATGATTAAGCTACTGGAAATCACCAAGCCTGAAGAGGCGAACTAGACAAACGACCCGAGCAATTGTGCATACCACAGGTTCCTCGGCCACCATACCTCCAAATGCTATATCCTTAAGGATAAGCTTCAAGCCCTATACGATGCGGGGGTACTAAAAAAGGAGAAGGTATAAAAACATGTAACCACAAACATGATCACCCTAATTTTAGGAACAGATCTCCTAAAGGTTCAAGCGCCGGCAAGGGTAAATCCTATCCCTAAGGCAATGCTGAAGATTACTAATGACAATCCTCACAATCAACGAGGAAAAGGCTTAGTATCGTAGATTTTGCTACCAGGATAGGTAATGTGGGTCCACCTAGACCTCCTCAGCGATGAGCAATAGACTTCAAAGCCTTCGAGGAGGACCAAAGGTAATCCTCGCAACACTGTCTCTGCTATCCCAGATGAAGGCAAAATAATAGTAACCGCCCTCACCGACTCTGACGAGAAGGCTACCGCCATAGCCACTAGGGCAGGCAGGGAATTCACCAAGAATTACTCGATAAGGGCAGAGGATCCGGCAGGACCCTCCACGCGGCCGCCTACGATAGCCCCTCCAAATCCCAATAGGCCGAGCTCAAGTAGTCAACCTTTCCAATTTAACGTACTCACAGTTAAAAAACATCCTAGCCAGAATCACCATGTACGAGCTCTTGTGTCTATCTAGACCTACTCGGGAAGCTGTACAAGAGGAATTAGCTGACTCGGAGGTTTGCCACACACTTCTCATCCACAAGGGAGGAAGACGCGGGAAAGAAGTGTTTCTAGTGTTGTCTGGCCACCGAACAGTGGGTCCTCTACATCACGTTCACCCCTGAGGACATGCTAATCAAAAGCACTTCTCACGATCAACCCTTGTACTTCACGGGATATATCGGCTCCTCCAAAGTGGATCGAATCCAAGTTGACCCAGGATCCGTGCTGAGCATTGTCCTCCTGAAACTTATGCAACACCTGGGGGTCCCCCAGAAGCGTCTTTCCGTGATGACCACGACCATCTTCAGCATTAACGCTACCGGGACGAGGCCGCTTGGCAAGATCTGCCTAAAGTGCCGTATAGGCGACATGAAGATAGAGGTCACCTGCTACATCATCGATGCCGAGCCTTCCTACAACGTGCTGTTGGGATGACCATAGATCAACAACAACCGCATTGTCCCATCCACGTTGCACCAATGCATAAAATACGTGGATGACTACCATCGGGTGAAAACAGTAGTTGCCAAAAAGGGACCTTTCAAGGGAGTCGAGAACTACTTCACAGATTCCCTGCTTTACCAAGACTCCGACGAACCACCGGTCAAGGAGCCCAAGAGTGGCAACGAGGTGGATAGTGAACTCGAATAAGACGATAGCCTTGTCCTGAACGATTTCAAACAAATTATAATCGGCTACGAAAGCCACAATATAACCGATGCTGTTCAGGCGGACGAGATTATCTTGAATGAGAAGTACAACTTTGCTTACTTGTCATCTTGCCCAACATCCAAAAATAACCTGCCTGATGATTCAATGTCGGGATTGTACAATGATTCCTCCCTGCACTTTCCTGTATACTCGTTGTATGTTACAAAGAGA
>BQKN01000235.1:0-45495 GCA_022839385.1 Asparagus kiusianus
TTATAATCATTTATCATACTATATTCAAATTTTTTGGGGTTTTACATAGTTAGAATTGAGTCTCTAGATACTTCTCCTAAAATATCTCACTAGATATTTACATGGGACTTTCCTAGAAGCTTCTAGATACAAGATATTTTTCATACCTTTATTATCCAAGAAAACTCTAGAAAACCCTAGGATCTTCTTGGACCTAACCATGAATAAATGAGTCCAAATGCACACAATTGAGCCAAAATGGGGTGGTTCGTGACACATATCCGCAATTGTGCAGTACTAAGGGAGTCTATTAACAATTAACCTTCTTGGATATCATGCAAAACTACCGTACACTACTACAATTGGGTCTATTAGCAACACTATTTTAGTTAATTGTTTCTAATAGAACCTAATTTAAGTGGGTTTAATAATATCTTTCTATTTGAAATGGGCCCATCTAAAAACTTAATTAATTTAATTATAAAATAATTATTTCTTTAAAATAAATGGGAAAGGAGAAGAATCTGGAATAGAGATATTTTCGGTGGGAGATAGAGCTCACGTAAAATTGTTTTGGCGCCTCTAAATTCATCAACAAGAAATCTTTTCCCTCCGATTATTGATGGAATTTTTTCCCGTCCGATCTCTATCAACCCGCTTCAAGAAATTAGGAATAGAGAGAAACCCTTCGATATCTTCTCTGCTCCCACTCGCTCAGGTAGAACCTGTTGGATATCATGTCCTTATGATATAATTTTGATGATAACAATTTATTCATAATGTGAATCACTATGTGTGTTATACAAATGCACTAACATTTAAATGTAGTTTTCAACATCAAATGTGAACAAGTGCAAGATGAGTTCAAGGCATTATGAAGTAAAAAAGATGGAGAACAAATACATCAAAGTAATTTTTATATTTTTCTTTACTTAGAAATTTTGTACAAGCCTTGATCACTCACACACACACACACATAAGAATTAGAAAACACTAACAGAGGCTTAGTGTGTTGGTTAACAATATAAATCTCCTATGTTAACCATTAGAGTATTTAGTTAATCATTGAGTCTAAAAATATTTCATACATAAATTTTTTTACCCTTAGTAATCGACTAATTAGAATAGTAGTCGACTATTGAAGTCTGAGTTCAAAATATAAGTTTCTGTAAAACTACAGAGTAGTTGATTACTAATGATTATAGTCGACTACTCAGCTTTGAATTTTGATTTACAGAACTTCTATTTTACAGAGTAGTTGATTACAAGCAACTATAGTCGACTACTGAGCTTTGAAATTTATTTTACAAAAGGTTTGTTTTACAGTATAGTCGACTACTAATAATTATAGTCGACTACTGATATTTGATTTTTGTTTTCCAGACTTTCTGTAATACAGAGTAGTCGACTACTAAAAAGAATAGTCGACTACTAAGTTTCAGTTTATAAATTCCAGAATTTCTGTATTACGGAGTAGTCGACTACTATGCATTATAGTCGACTACTAATGCAGTTTTTCTGAACGTTAATGTTTGAATCATTGACAGTTTATAGTCGTTTTTAAAACGTTTTTAAAGTTTAAAAACTTGTCTTTTCAAGGATTATAAAAAGGTTATATGTTCAGAAAAATGGCACATCATAAGATACATATAATCTTCAATCTTTGTGCATTGTTCAAGAGTGAAAAACATTCAGATTTTGCTAAGTATTGAGAAAAAGATTGTTTCTGAAATTGCCTTTTATCCTCATTCAAAATACAAATTATTTAGGTAATTTCCAGAGGATAAAATTATTCCTAAGCCACTGCTACACAACACTACAAATCAAGGCTTATAGGAATTGAGTTGTTTGATTAAAGGAAAGGTCTCTTGGCTTGAGAGAGGTTGATATCTTGGTTTAGAGATTGGTGTGCAATTGGCAAAGTGTTGTAAATTAGTGTTGCAATTTGTAGGGAATTGCAAATTAGTCAGGTTTTGTTTTAATTTTGTACTTGATTCAAAATTATAGTGGAAATCTCAAGCGGGACTTGCTTGGGGACTGGATGTACACCAGATTGATGGAACTAGTATAAAAACTTTGGTTTGTGGTTGTGATTTTCTGAGATTATTGACATTCTTTCTTTGCAATTTGTAATCTACTTTGCATAATTTTTAAAAGAATACTATTCATCCCCCCTATTATTCTAGTGTATCTATTTCAGATCCTATATTTGGTATCAGAGCAAGGTGAAAGATGGCATTAACAAATACATCACAATTCAAAGAAGATCATTCAACAAATCGTCCACCAATGTTCGATGGATTGAACTATAACTATTAAAAGTACCGAATGAAGATTTACCTTCAATCAATTGGATACGAATTTTGGAACATTATGGAAACAAGATTTGAGAAGCCATCAATTCCATTTTTAGAATGGACTACTTCACAAAGAAATAATGCAAATTTGGATTCTAAAGCAATAAACGCTTTGTTCTATGCACTTGACAAGAATGAGTTTAATAGAGTGTCAACGGCCTCATCTGCATACAATATTTGGCACACAATTGAGGTAACTCATGAAGGTACAAATAAGGTTAAAGAATCTAAAATTTTTGTTCTTGTACACAGATTCGAATTATTTAAGATGAAGGAAAATGAGACAATTGGAGAAATATTCACAAGATTCACCGACATTACAAATTCTCTCATTGGTCTTGAAAAAACATACACTCAAGTGGAAATTGTAAGAAAAATACTCTGATCACTCACTCTACAATAGAAAAAGAAGGTTACCGCAATCGAAGAAGCAAATGATTTGTCAATTCTTACGGTTGAGAAGCTTATCGAAAATCTCATGGCTTATGAAGTTCAAATTAAAAATAGAAAAAATGATGATGAAACAAAGAACAAGAAAGTGCTTGCATTTAACATTACTTTCGATAAAGAAGATTCGGATGATGATGAAGAAATGAGCATGTTTGCATGCAAATTTTGACAATTCATAAAACAAGGTAAGTACAAATCAAAAAGTTCAAATTCAAATAACTTACTTTGTTTCAAGTGTAATAAACCAGGGCATATGAAGAAAGATTGTCCATTATTGAAGAGTAAGCAAAAAATCAAATTATTTCAACATTCAACAATATTCAAAACAACAAGAAAAGGAAAGCAATGGCGGTTACTTGGGATGATAGTGATGATTCATCTTCGGATGAAGAAAAGAAAAGTACTCATATGTACTTTATGGCACAAGATGAAGTAAGTGACAATGAAGAACTTTTAGATGCTTTTTATAAATTATATGAAACTTTACTGAGATTAAAGGCTTCACATAATTTTCTTAAAGGAGAAAATAAAATATTACTTAAAGAAATTTCAGATTTTAATTCATCTACAAATTCTAACTCTCAAGTAAGTAATTTGAAAGAAGAAAATTATTTCTTGCTTAAAAAAATCAATGTTTATCCAATGAGAACGTTTATCTAAAATCAGAATGTAATAATTTAAATATTCGCATTAATAGTTTAGATAAATATATTTCTTCTATTAAATTAAAATATGATGATATATGTTTAAATGTTAGTAAATTCAATAAAGGTAAATAAAATCTTAATAAAATACTTTCTTTTCAAAAAGAATCTCAAAAGACAAAAGGTTTTAGGTTTTCAAGTTAATAGAATTATATCTAAGAAAACTATTTTTGTAAAATCTTCTTGTAATATAAATGATGATATATGTAAAAAGAAATTAAAATTCTTTTCTATTTGGGTGCCTAAAGAATTAACTTCATTACATAAAAAATTTTATATTTCTGATTATATTAAAAATGTTTGTTTATCAACTAACTATTTAGGCAAATCAAAATCTTCATGGGTTTGGTTTCCTAAAGGCTAATTTCATGGACCCAACATAGCATGGGTACCAAATTTATAAATGCTTATTATTTTCAGGTACCCAAGAAAGATAGGTGGATTTTGGATAGTGGTTGTTCCATACATATAACTAGAAATATACAATTGTTGTCATCTTTTCAAAATAAGGATGGTGGTGCCGTTACTTTTGGAGATAACAACAAAGAAAAAGTTATTGGTATTAGAATTGTCGGTAATCCAAATAAACCTTTTATTGATAATTATTAGTTGATGGTCTTAAATATAATTTGCTTAGTATAATTCAACTTTGTGATAAAGGTTTTAAATTGTTTTTAAAAAGAATCTTGCTTGATTTATGGCATAGATTTAATTACTATATTACTTAAAGGACATAGAAAAATAATATATATGTATTATCTATGAATAACATTTCTAATGAACATTGTCTTATTGCATCTTCTAATGATTCTATTTTATGGCATAAACGTTTTGGACATGTTAATTTTAAACATATTTCTAAAATTTCTAAAAATGATTCTATAAAAGGTTTACCTAAGTTTTCTTATAAGAACAATTTTTGTGATGCATGTCAACAAGGAAAATTATATAAATCTTCTTTCAAATCTAAATATATAAATTCTACAATTAGACCATTAGAATTAATTCATATTGATCTTTTTGGTCCTTCTAGAGTAGCATCTTTGAATGGTAGTAGATATGCTTTTGTTCTTGTTTATGATTATTCAAGATTTACATGGATAATATTTTTTAAACATAAAAATAATGTTTTTAATGAGTTTTCTACATTTTACAAAAGTATTCAAAATCAAAAATCACTTTCTATTATTTCTATTTGTAGTGATCATGGAGGAGAATATAAAAATAAATTATTTGCAAATTTTTGTGATAAACATGGTATTTCACATACTTTTTTTTCCTAGAGCAGCTCCACAAAATGGAGTTGTAGAAAGGAAAATAGAACTTTATAAGAATGTGCTAGAACCATGTTATGTCATAGTAATTTTCCAAAGTATTTTTGGACAGAAGCTGTTTCAACAGCATGTTATGTTCTAAACAGAGTTTTATTAAGACCTATTTTAAAGAAAACATCTTATGAATTATTTTATGATAGAATTCCTAAAGTCTCTTATTTCAAAGTTTTTGATTGTAAATGTTTTATTTTAAACACAAAAGATAACTTAGATAAATTTGATTCTAAATCTGACGAAGGAATATTTGTTGGATATTCTAACCATAGCAAAGCTTATAGAATATATAATAAAAGAACTTTAGTCATTGAAGAATCAATGCATGTTTCTTTTGATGAAATTTTTTCAAAAAAACCAATTATTTCAAACAATAGTGATGATTTAGTTGATACTATAAATGATACACCAATGATAGATGCTTCAAAAGATGATAATTTACAAAATAATCTACCAAAGAATTTTGTAGAAGTTAAAAATCATCCATGTAATGACCATAAATTTTGATACTAGTTAAAATAATTTTTTGGTATCTTAAAATATTTAATTATTATATTTAAAAGAGTATTCGTGTTTTTCCCAATTTTTTAGAATTTTGTATGATTTAAAGTCTAAGTTTTATAATTATTTAAATGTTTTAGATATTTATAAATTTATTTAGTGCTGTAAAAATTTCTAGAATTTATCTGTTGTGTTATCAATATTGTTACATGTCATTTGAATAATACGTTGTATTATTATTATTAATTACATATTATTTCGTATAATACATTGTATTATTAATTATGTATTATTTGTACAATTAGTTGTATTATTACTACTGTTGTTTATTATCTGTCGTATTTGTACAACTTGTACGTTTTACTACGTGGATAATTATCTCATACTTATTTAATTTGAAATATAAGTAATTATATTTTTAATTAATTATTCTTATTTAAATTGCATGATTTCTTGTATTATTTCTACTTTTGTGTATTTTCGGTTATAATACCATATCTGGTACGTTTTGATGTGTAGATAATTTTCATATATTTATTTAATTTATTTTATAATTATTATTATTTTTAATTATTTTCAAAACCCAAATTTACTCTCTCTCTCTACATATATATATTATACATTTTTCTCTCTCCTCTCTCATCTTTTTCGTTTTCTTTCTTCCCCAAACACCAAAACCGCCGCCACGCCCACGTCCCTCTCTCCACCCCTCCTCTCCGTCGGCCTCCCCACCACAAGAACCCGCTGCCTAGGTCAACGCCGACGACCACTCCGACCACCTCGTCGCCTAGACCTCCTCCACGCACAACGTTCCTCCCTGCTCGCTTCTCCAGAACCTCCGCGTCGCCAGCCTCACCCCGACGCCCCAAGATAGATTTGAGCTCCTAAGTCGCCAACGCCGAGCTCCAGCACCTCCTCCCTATCGCCGATCAGATCTCCTCGCGCCGACTATCCTCATCACCGTCGCTTCCTCCGCCCTCATCCTCAGTCGCCGACCACGCCTCCTCCCCTGGCCAGAGCCGCCCCTTACCGCTGTCGCGAGTCCCCACCATGCCGACGAGCTCGCCTCACCGTCGACGCACCGCCCAGCCTCCTCCGCCAGCCACCTCAGTGCCGATGCCTCGTCGGAGCCCCGCCGCCCTTCGCTAGCCAGCAGACAGCCGCCAAATCTGACACCCGACCACACCTCCTCGCAACCCCCTTCACCCGCTCCTCCTCCACCCGTCGACCCTGCCCCTTTTCGGACCCGTCACCGCCGTACCGTGCTCAGTCCCAGTGCGCACCCTCGTCGTCGACGAGCGTCGCCGAGATCCCGCATCCCCTCGTCTGAGTTCCCCGACATCGCGCACCACCGCGTCAGATCCGACCCACGCTATTAATGTCAATTCGTTCGATGAACCCAAGGAAAGATCCCAAACCTTGATTATTTCATTTTAATTCTTAGTTTTATCGTAAATTATTATATGACTCGTCATTCAATTTCTAGATCTGTTATGAGTTAATTAATAGATTAGTCTGTGATATATTATTACCTACGTGGGATTGCTTGACATGAATAGCTATGTGGAAGCTTGTTGTGTTATCACTTAGTTGTTATCCAATAGGAGAGACAATACATGAAGACGAATTCTGTTAAAAGTATGATCTATAAGCGTGCTTCAAAGCATGGCTATACTCCCTCGACATCGATATCCCGATGTGAGGAGTCCCGAGTTCCCTCGATATCGATATCCCGGTACGAGGTTTCCTTAATTATTATTATTATAGCATTGACTAGACGATGCACTCTTAATCGGTCGTGTTACAAATCACGGTTATTTTCATAGTTTTACAGAAGTCGCTACACGATAACTCCATGGCTAGTGCACAATATTTCATATACAGTTACGTAATTAATATGACAACATAGGGTTATGTGTTAGACCCTAGAGGGGGGGTGATTAGGGTCTTATGCTAATCTAATCCGATTAAATACCAATTAAAATTAATTAATAAGTTATCCTAGCAAGTATGAAATACAATAAGATATATGAGCTAGGATAAGCAATATGAACAACAAGAAATATCCTAGCAATAAGATATAAGCAATATATGTGTAAGGATATATAAACTAACACAAAATGATATATCCTACCAAAGAGATATACAATATGATATATGCAAGGATATGAAACAATCACAAGGGGTAAACAATATCAACTAGATAGTGGATCATAAAAATGATGAGCAATGCACAATTGGCGATATAAGATAAATACAAAAACAAATACGCCAAAGACAAACTCAAACAAGTAATATGATCACGGAGTTCGGACCTTCCGTCCTACGTCTCCGCTCCCCACTCCCGGGGAGAAATCCACTATCACAACCGGGTTTTCTACGCTCACCCGAATAACGTTTACACCTCACAGTGTCGGTTTTTAACGCTCACCGATCAACGTCACTCCTCAAACTCGGTTTTCTAGTTCACCAAAAATTTCACAACACACTCGGTTTTCTAGCTCACCGAAAACCTTACAATCACTCACAATGTAACAAATATAAATTTGTTCTCTACAATAGATGAGAACTCAATTAAGCACAACTCAATGTTACAATCTCTCACAACCCTAATATACTATGTATGCAAATACAATAAGCTCAAGTGGGTGTGTGTAACAATGAGATAAAATCAAATCTAAACACAATATAAAACTAGCTTTAATAGAAATGATGATTAACAAGTAATAAATAAAAGCTAGAGTAGAGTTTAGAAAACTTCTCAATAGAAGACAAGAAGGAGAGATGGAGATTGGAGCCCAAACAAGAAGATGATCTCCTCCACTTGTGAAAACTTCTTCACAAACAAAACAAACCCTTAAACACACTTAAACCCTTATTTAAAACTTGTTTAAAAACTTCTTTGCTTAGTTAAGAAACTAAGATCAAAGAGGGTATATATAGCCTCCAAAACCTCAGCCAAAAGCCCCAAACCAAATGACAAAAACAGCCCCAGAAAATCAGCTCAGAAATAGCCGTTAGGGAGCCAACGGATATATTGGTGGTTGACCGAAAATTCTCGCGGTCGACCGCGATCTAGGTTTCAAACGGAGAAAACAAGCTGGGTCTTCTTCGGTCGACCGGTGTGGTTGACCGATGGAAATATCGAGCTCTTGGTCGACCGCAGCGGTCGACCGACAAACTCTCTGCTGCCTAGAAATAAATGAACAATTGAGCGGTCGACCGGTGCGGTCGACCGAAAACTGATATTACAGAAAACTGGTTCTGAAAGCTGTTTATCTGATTTTAAAACACTATTTAAAAATATCAAATAAATTCCAAAAAATGTAAAACTTTAGGGAATGATTGTAGACATGATAATAAACATGCTACAACAACTGGTTTCGAAAAAGGACTTCCAAAATAAAAAATATCATCATTTTGCAAAATAGTCCAAAACACGAAAATGTAAATATATGAATTTTAACATTTAGGCTAAACCATGTTTTAAAACTTTGCACAATGATTATATAGACTTAATAAAATATGTATATGATTATTGTTAAGTCCAAAAACTAAGAATACAATATTTTCACGAAATTACATATTCTATGCAATATATACGAAAACACAATAGTAAATATGAAACATGTGATTTCATATTTATAAACATGAAAACCAAAACTTGTATGTATATATATAACTATATATATGCATAGAAACCAAAACTTATGTATATATATATATATATATATAGCTATATATATATACGAAGAAACCAATAAATGTGTGTATAGATATTGAGCTTAGAGTATATAACACACATAATATAAAACCTAAACTAGATTACCCAGGCTATGATCTTGATCTTCATTGTAGCTCAACTTGGTAATCTCACGGATGAAGCTTGAACTTGATCTTTAACTTTGAATTGCAAGGCTTCACCGACATTCCGCCAACCTCCTTTGGATATGATCGTTGAAGCTCTATTCCATTCATCCTCCAACTAGTTATTTGTCTATAATGAATAGATAACACAAGCACTAGACAAACAACATTAGTTGTAATTTGTTTGTTAAACATCATCAAAACAAGAAGGCCAACAATCTCCCCCTTTTTGATGATGACAAACAATTTACGAAAAGAGATATATGCATGAAAGGAAATAAATATATAAATCACATGCATATAAAAAAAGAAATGTATACTCACAATACTTCTCCCCCTTTAACACCATCAAAAAGGGGGCAAAAGAATTAAGAGAGCGAAAGCTCCCCCTATCAATAAACATAGGTGAGTATAAAAACAAAAATAGAAAAGGGAATAGCTCCCCCTATCAAAATGCCATATATAATATAAGCAATAAAAGATCATGGCAAACATGTGAGTATGCATACATGAAAAATATGCTAAACATCACTCACATACAAAAAGATAATAAGGACACATATAAATATGTCAATATAAAAAATAGTGTCTCATATCAAAGAGCATAAAAACATGTGTAAAAGTAGATTTATGAAATCAAAAAAAAAAAGAGCATGAGAATCATGCAAAATGTTTTCAAATGAGAACAAATCAATCAAATGAAATCATAAATCACAAGTAAATCATACAAGAACATAAAACCAAATCATCATTGATTTTTAAAAATCAAGAGAGGCAACCATATCTAGCTCTTGAGCTAGTAACAACCCATAAAAACATTTTAGTATCCGGTAAATAATGTTTGGGAATAAACACCCAATAACTCTGGAGGGTTATATAAACGTAGTCCTCTCATCAAAACAAAATTAATAATCATAAAAACAAAAATTTGATCAAAGGGAATTTGTTTTCATAAAAAGTTTCAAATCATAATTTTCAAAACCAAGAAAAAGAAAAGTAAGAACACTAAAATTCTTGGTTTAAAAATCAAATTTATTTTGGTACCCAAGAACTCTTGGTACCAAAAGATTTAGGGACATAACCCCTATCATTTAAGCTCAAAGCCCTAGGGTTATGAACCCTCTTAGGCGCATGTAGTGCACTAACACGGTCAAAGCAATAATCGCTCAAATGACCCTTCCGATAGCAATTTGTGCAATGAAAGAGATCCATTTGTTTTTGTGGACCATTAACTCGTGCACGGGAAACATTTGCAAATAAAGATTGTCTTTTAAAATTATTTTGCAAATGAGAAACCTTATCAAAACAAAACTTTCCTAAGTAGCCATATCTACCACAAACATCACACTTAAAAACTTGTGGCTTAATAAAATCATTTGGCAAAGGAGATTTCTTTTTCAAATCATAGCAAAATTTTTCCAAATGGCCAAAACGTCCACAAAGATCACATCTATACACATGAGCATGCTTATGATGAACAATGGGTGCATGTGTGTGTACATGTGATGAAGAAGCTACATGAGATACACAAGGAGCATTAGCATTCTTATGTTTGTGTGCATCATAGAAAAATTTAGATAAATGATTTTTTCGGCCGCAAATAGAACACTTATAAACTTTGCTATATATGTGTGCATGATGAGTGGATGATTTCTTAGACTTGGCACACATATTCATAAGCTTCTTATGATTATTGATGCATGTTTTCAAAGTTGAATCTAAAGATGAAATACATTTTTTCATAAGATTCAAGTCTTCATTTTTAGGCACATATGCACTTTTAGAAGTAGAACATAAATAGTCATTTATAAAGGAAGCAGCATTATTTTGTATGTTCTTTACTTCTATCATGGTATTATCTTTTTCATGAGTTAACAAGGCAAAGTTTGAAAGCAAAGAATCATGATCCAATTTTAATTTTTCATTGTTTTCTTTAAGGATCACATTTTCATTAAATAGTTTCAAACTTAGATACTAACAACTCATGATCGGATTTTAAATTATCATGCTTGCTTTTTAAATCAATAAAATCATTTTGCAATTTGTTAAAGGCATGCAATAATTTTTCACTAGCACAAGCAAGTTCATCATTAGGTAAATCATTAATCGATTTGAACTTGCAAACCTCACTAGGGCTATCGCCTAGTGCTCGTGTGCATGAAGCTCCTTTAGAACTTGAAGCGGGATCCTCCAAAGCTTATCGGATCGCCTCCAAGTCTCCTTGATATGCTTCTATAAATTTCCAAAGTTTGTAAGCACTATCAAAATGAACAAACTTGTTAGACATAGATGAATTAAAAGCATTTAGCAAATATTCTAACAAAATATTGTTCATTGTAAACATACGATGATCATTCTTATTCCACTTGGATTTCTCCATAGTGGACACAATATAAGCATCATCTATAATTTCCCATAAATCAAAGTGTTTAGATTGAACAAAAAGTTTAAATCTAACACACCATTGGGTATAGGGGAAATTATCTAATCTAGGAGCAATATTGATGGCATAACCTAAACCATGCATATCCATAATATAAAAGGCAAGCAAGATACAAATGTAATCAAAACAAGATTAGCACAAAAAGATAATTTGGATCTTTAACTCAAGGCGATTAGACCTTAAATCAAAGAGCACCAAGCTCTGATACCAATTGTTAAACCCTAGAGGGGGGGTGATTAGGGTCTTATGCTAATCTAATCTGATTAAATGCTAATTAAAATTAATTAATAAGTTATCCTAGCAAGTATGAAATACAACAAGATATATGAGCTAGGATAAGCAATATGAACAATAAGAAATATCCTAGCAATAAGATATAAGCAATATATGTGCAAGGATATATAAACTAACACAAAATGATATATCCTACCAAAGAGATATACAATATGATATATGCAAGGATATGAAACAATCACAAGGGGTATACAATATCAACTAGATAGTGGATCATAAAAATGATGAGCAATGCACAATTGGCGATATAAGATAAATACAAAAACAAATACGCCAAAGACAAACTCAAACAAGCAATATGATCACGGAGTTCGGACCTTCAGTCCTACGTCTCCGCTCCCCACTCCCGGGGAGAAATCTACTATCACAACCGGGTTTTCTATGCTCACCCGAATAACGTTTACACCTCACAGTGTCGGTTTTCAACGCTCACCGATCAACGTCACTCCTCACACTCGGTTTTCTAGTTCACCAAAAACTTCACAACACACTCGGTTTTCTAGCTCACCGAAAACCTTACAATCACTCACAATGTAACAAATATAAATTTGTTCTCTACAATAGATGAGAACTCAATTAAGCACAACTCAATGTTACAATCTCTCACAACCCTAATATACTATGTATGCAAATACAATAAGCTCAAGTGGGTCTGTGTAACAATGAGATAAAATCAAATCTAAACTCAATATAAAACTAGCTTTAATAGAAATGATGATTAACAAGTAATAAATAAAAGCTAGAGTAGAGTTTAGAAAACTTCTCAATAGAAGACAAGAAGGAGAGATGGAGATTGGAGCCCAAACAAGAAGATGATCTCCTCCACTTGTGAAAACTTCTTCACAAACAAAACAAACCCTTAAACACACTTAAACCCTTGTTTAAAACTTGTTTAAAAACTTCTTTGCTTAGTTAAGAAACTAAGATCAAAGAGGGTATTTATAGCCTCCAAAACCTCAGCCAAAAGCCCCAAACCAAATGACAAAAACAGCACCAGAAATTCAGTTCAGAAATAACCGTTAGGGAGCTAACGGATATATTGGCGGTCGACCGAAAATTCTCGCGGTCGACCGCGATCTAGGTTCCAAACGGAGAAAACAAGCTGGGTCTTCTTCGGTCGACCGGTGCGGTCGACCGATGGAAATATCGAGCTCTCGGTTGACCGCAGCGGTCGACCAACAAACTCTCTGCTGCCCAGAAACAAATGAACAATTGAGCGGTCGACCGGTGCAGTCGACCGAAAACTGATATTACAAAAAACTGGTTCTGAAAGCTGTTTATCTGATTTTAAAACACTGTTTAAAAATATCAAATAAATTTCAAAAAATGTAAAACTTTGGGGAATAATTGTAGACATGATAATAAACATGCTACAACAACTGATTTTGAAAAAGGACTTCCCAAATGAAAAATATCATCATTTTGCAAAATAGTCCAAAACATGAAAATGTAAACATATGAATTTTGACATTTAGGCTAAACCATGTTTTAAAACTTTGCACAATGATTATATAGACTTAATAAAATATGTATATGATTATTTTTAAGTCCAAAAACTAAGAATACAATATTTTCACGAAATTGCATATTCTATGCAATATATACGAAAACACAATAGTAAATATGAAACATGTGATTTCATATTTATAAATATGAAAACCAAAACTTGTATGTATATATATAACTATATATATGCATAGAAACCAAAACTTATGTATATATATATATATATATATAGCTATATATATATACGAAGAAACCAATAAATGTGTGTATAGATATTGAGCTTAGAGTATATAACACACATAATATAAAACCTAAACTAGATTACCCAGGCTATGATCTTGATCTTCATTGTAGCTCAACTTGGTAATCTCACGGATGAAGCTTGAACTTGATCTTTAACTTTAAATTGCAAGGCTTCACCGACATTCCGCCAACCTCCTTTGGATATGATCGTTGAAGCTCTATTCCATTCATCCTCCAACTAGTTGTTTGTCTACAATGAATAGATAACACAAGCACTAGACAAACAACATTAGTTGTAAATTGTTTTTTAAACATCATCAAAACAAGAAGGCCAACATTATAAAGGGGAATTGGACGAAGAATATAGCATGTATATAAACGGGCACAGCGCTTTTCTATTATCGTGATATCGTGAGTGTTATATATATGGGCCAGAGGGCTAATACTTGACTTGAAGGCGGCCCCCAGACAGGTTTACGGGGACCCGATTATATACATCAAAATATTCTTCCTGTATATCAAAATATTCTTCCCCAATTCAAATAACATGTAAAACAAGAATAATATGGTTGTGTGCTTTATGATGGACTTTGTTAGTTTTGTTGAGATGTAGACCAATGTTGTTCTTTTCATATATAGATCGGGATTAATATTTAATTATCTACAATTTAAGACATATGGTATATACATGAGGATTTCCTTGTTTGGATTATTTTGCTCGACGTACTGCGTCTCATGTTGTAGATTTTTAAGTATTAATTCCATCTAGTGTATGACCCTGTGCTTGGATGATTATTCTGATCGTTAGCTGCATGATCTCGTTACCTGATCGATTTTGGATGCTTTTATGTTTATCATGTTTTAGTAGTGTTTTTGCATGTTGATTTTGTCAGATTTCCAGTTGCACGTTCTTTTGTCATTTCTATTATCGTATGGTTTTCTGCTTGGGTTTTCATCCGCTCCATTTGTTTTGTGGGGTATTGTCGTGTGCCATACACGCTGACGTACACCTGTTTTCTCTGGTGTACGTCAGACTTAGAGGAAGAAAAGGTTCAACAGGAGCCAGAGGATTCTTAGCAGGAGTGCCTTGTAGATAGAGCAGAAGAAGAGTCGAAGCCTATTCTTTTCATTTATTAGTTAATGGTTCCAGTTTACTTTTGTAGTTCTTTTCATTCCTACCTGATCAATGTATTTCATATTTCTTCAATTCATTTGTTTAGATTTTAATAAGGGCATGTTTGACCCGTATTATTATGTCTTGGATGATATTTATTTATGATATGTATTATTTTATTTCGTTGTTCATTATATTCTTGATGATTGTGATTGGGGACCTGTGACTTCGCATTGTATTTATTTCCAGACGCTTAACGTATTGGATTGAGAAGAAAAGAAAAAGAAAAAAATAATAGTGTATATTTCTTCTCAATCTAATACGTCGCGGGCTTGTTCACATTCTGATTCCCGGGTATTTTAGGAAGTGGGGCGTGACAGGTTTTTTTGGTGGCCCATGCAGGTCCCGGTCCCGGTCGCGATCCTGAGTTCCTACTAGTAAGAATATAGTAGACAATTTAGATACATATCATATTTCATCCGTTAGACTATTCTTGAGCCATTATCCTATTTTCTTGATAAATTCTATTCCGTCCCTATCGTATCACTGTTTGACTCCAAAGTTTTTCACGGTTCTTGTCCTACCGCTTCGTGATTACCCTCTCTTTGTATCTCTCATCTATCCTCGTTCTAGTTATTATTTTATGTGTTATTAATTTTACAACTATGTTTTCTTTGATTTGACTATATATATCGTTTAATTGTATTGATTTCTGTATTATTTATTACATTATTTTATGTATCATACACAGTGTTATATTGTTTGTCTTTCATTAAAAATATATACCATTACTTATATATTTTAATTGTTCAAACCATGTTATTAAGTGCTTTGCCTTGCTCTAGACTCTGCATATACATTGCATAGCATATCTGATATTCAGATTATTTTCTTGTGTTTAAAATATACTTTGCATATTTATATTGTGTATGTGTGCGCTTATCTGTCATACCACCTATTATTTACTTATGTTTAGATTGTTGTATATTGTTCATATTTTTGTGATATACTTTAATATGTTCATGATTTTAATATTCTACATATGCACTATATTCTTATCCTTTACATTTTTAGTATATAGTTTTTGTCAGTAAGTTTTATCTTGTTAGGTTATTTTAGTATGTTCACATTGTTTTCGTTATTTCTAAGAGCAATGTATTTTTATTTTGATATTCAAGTGTGACGCCCCTGGATTCACACACGGCTGTAGTCCGAGGTGAAACCATGGATGTCAAACCTGCCATGCACTACACCGTGCAGTAACACGTTTCACCATCACAATCACTATCTCTCTAGTGGAGTCAATAACAGGTGTAGGTACAAAGCAAGTGAAAAGTGAATCAACAATACTGGATGAAATGATAGCACACAATACATCTCATCAACGAAATAAACTGTAGTACATAGTCAAAGTCTGAAATGAAATAAACTGGAGTTCTTATAAGTCTCAAAATACAGTAAGTCTGAGTAAAGGAAATTAAGGCAACACAGCCTTTACAACTCTAAAATAAACTCTCAAATGTCTGACAACAACTGCAGTGGAGCCCACAAAATAATACATAGATAAAGTAAAGCTGAACACTAAAGTAGTCCGCTATCAACCTACGGCTCTCCGTGCTCCTGGCTCGTGACCTGAAAAGGGGGAGGGACAACGAGTGTCAAAGCGCTAGCGAGCAACATCACAACCAACCCCAAGGGATAGGGCTCGTTGTATAGGAAAATACAATAATATATGATAGCATTAAATCATCATACAAACAGATATGGGTCTTAGTACTTAGGGAAATACAACACGAGCATAGGTACGTCGAGCGAAATAATCCAAACAAGGAAACCCTCATGTATATACCTTGTATCTTAAATTGTAGATCCCTAAACACCAAGCCCGAAGTTTAATACATGAACAATAAAGAAAAGATAACAATCCCATTTCTAATAGTAAACACATCTATGTCAAAATCTCGTAGTTGAAATAAGTGTTATGCACAGTTCATGCCACTATCATGTCCAACTACATAAAAATGTCATACTCAAATACCCAAAAGTATATGGTGCTCAAGGTTTAGCAAAAATTGCCCAACACGGGGTCTTTAGTCGCTTATAGTCCAACACGAGGACTTTCGTCGCTTATAGTCCAACACGAGGACTTTAGTCGCTTATAGTCCAACACGAGGACTTTAGTCGCTTAGAGTCCAACACGAGGACTTTATATGAACCATGGAATTACCACTGGTAAAGAAATGTCTATTTAACTCTTACACATGTCTTGCTGTACAAATCTTAATTTTGTATCAGGAAAGAGTCATCTCACATGTATCACACATGAGTTCAATCTATATGAGTGTATACAGCATGCGATTAAACAGCAACACGAAGAAAACAGGAAATTCTCGGATGAGTCGACTCATGCTCACTAATGAGTCGACTCAAGCCTCATGGGTCGACTCGTGACCAATAACGAGTCGACTGGACAGAAGGTAAATGGCAACAGGAAACAACTTTGTGAGTCGACTCATGGTTTTTATGAGTCGACTCATTGCTCATGGGTCGACTCGTATATTGGCGAGTCGACTCAACAGAAGCAAAAAGGAAACATCATAACACTTCATGAGTCGACTCATGACAGGTCATGAGTCGACTCAACCTGATGAGTCGACTCATGATGAGTCGTGAGTCGACTCACGGGCTGAAATCTGCATATAACGAACTGGAACTTGATCTAAACGTTCCCCATCTCGATTCTTCTGATATACAACATATCTAACCTTCAATTTTACCCCATTATACAGTAAGAAAACATATCTATCATGGGAAACGATCTCTTATAGTTTAGATCTAATATTTAGCCCTAAACATGAAGGAAAAACATTAAACCAATATAAATACTCATGTTTTTATCCTTTAAACAAAATTCCAGATCTGGGTTTTCATTAAAAACTGGTTGGTGGGGATTTAAAATCTTAAACACATGATTTCTAGCATTCACCCTATCAAGAGCATTGATTTATACTTGAAAGTAAGGCTTAGGCTCAATAAAACTCATTAAAAACGTTTATAAATAAATAAAAGCATAGGGGAGGGTTTGGGTGAGATGCTACTCGCCTCAAATGTGAAGAATAGCAGTCCCATTCGCTAAAATCCAAGAGAGAACACTGAAAACCCCTTGAAATGCCTCCAAAAACACCAAGAACACCTAGGGTTTTGAGGGAGAGGAAGGGGGCTAGGGTTTCTTGGGAGTTCAGATGGGAAATGAGAGTTTTCGGGTGAGGGAAGTATATATAAGTCAATGAAAACCCGACCCGAAACCCATCAAACCCGACCCGAAAACACCCAGAAAAACGTCGATAAGTCGACTCATGATATGTCATGAGTCGACTCATGACTCATGGGTCGACTCATAAATTATGAGTCGACTCAGCAGAAAGAAAATGGGAACAGGACTCGACATCATGAGTCGACTTATGACAGGCGCAAGTCGACTTAACCTGATCAGTCGACTCATGACATGTTATGAGTCGACTCATGAACAAAAATCTGCATACTTCGATTTCTTTTGCACACGATTTGCAAACTTGCAACTCATCCTCATACCTGAGGCATATACACATGCTCATAAGCTCAAATATCATTTTCCATGCATGACCATGCAACAAAGATATTTATAATATATATTAAATATCTTTATTCACTCATGTACACACTTGTAAGTTGTTAAAATTAACGGGGTCTTACATTCTTCCCCCCTTAAAAGAATTTCGTCCTCGAAATTCAGAAATCATATCTAACTCGCAATGATGCTTGAAAAGCACAACAAGGGTCTAATCCAACCCGCACACATACTCATTCACATATATCAATCACTAAAATAAGCATATAGTGACATTTACACTTAACGATCTACAATGGTAATATTCTTATTCGACCCCTAACCTAACGGAACTAGTACGTCGGGCGAAAAATCCAAACAAGGAACCCCCCATGCATATACCATGTGTTCCGCAAGATTAGGAATTAGATAAAAATACCATCATTCTAGCGTGAAGTATAGGTGTCAAGGTATTCATATAAATATACAAGTAGGAATTTACGTCATAAATACTTTAGTTAATTTACCTGCTCAAATAAGTGTGGGTAGTCGCGTCGCATGTCCTCCTCGCGCTCCCAAGAAGCTTCCTCCACTCCACTTCGGTTCCACCGAACTTTCACCAATGGAATCACCTTGTTTCTGAGTCTCTTGTCTTCTCTAGCAAGAATAGATACTAGGATCTCTATAGTAGTCAAATCATCCTGAAGCTCAATCTCCGGTGCATCCAATACTCGCTGCTGTTCCTCGTCATGCGAGTGCTTCTTGAGCATAGAAATGTGGAATACATTGTGTATACTAGACATAGAAGCTGGAAGATCTAGTCTGTATGACACAGCTCCAATGCGCTCCAAAATCTGAAATGGTCCAATATACCTCGGTACAAGCTTCCCTCGCCTCCCGAATCGCTGCACGCCTTTCATAGGGGACACCTTCAGCATAACCAAATCCCCAATCTGAAACTCGAGGGGTCTTCGTCTCTTATCTGCATAGCTCTTCTGCCGGCTCTGAGCGGCTAGAATCCGCTCCCTGATCAAGGCTACCTTCTCAGTAGTCTGCCTCACTAGCTCTAGCCCAAGCATCAAGCTGTCCTCCGGCTCGGCCTAACATATCGGTGATCTACAAGGTCTCCCGTATAGTGCTTCATACGGGGCCATACCGATCGTCGCTTGATAACTATTGTTATAAGCGAACTCTACCAGTGGAATATGATCCTCCCAACTGCCTTGGAAGTCAATGACACATGCCCGCAACATGTCCTCCAATACCTGATTCACCCTCTCTGTCTGACCATCCGTCTGTGGGTGGAATACACTGCTATAAGATAGCTTGCTGCCAAATAAGTCCTGGAAACTCCTCCAAAAGTGTGAAGTGAAAACTGATCCTCGATCCGACACAATCGTGTCTGGTATTCCGTGAAGTCGAACTATCTCCCGAATGAAGATCCTCGCATAGGTCTCGGCGGTATAGGTGGTCCTCACTGGAATAAAATGTGCTGACTTCATCAATCGGTCTACTATCACCCAAACTGAATCATTCCCCTTCTTCGACTTCGGCAACCCCACGATAAAATCCATGGAAATATCTGCCCACTTCCACTCCGGAATAGGCAAAGGCTGAAGGGTCCCTGCGGGTCTCTGATGCTCTGCCTTCACCTGCTGACAGGTAAAACATCTAGCCACAAAATCTGCAATCTCTCTCCGCATACCACTCCACCAGAAACGTCTCTTCAGGTCCTTGTACATCTTGGTAGTCCCTGGATGTACTGTGTACCGAGTATGATGTGCCTCATCAAACAACTCCCTCTTCAGCTCTGAACTAGCTGGTATGACCAACCTACCCTTCATCCGTAGGCCTCTATCTGCTCCAACGGTCCAATCAGCCTTAGGCTCTTTGGAAATCTTCCCCTTACGGGTTTGAATCCAAGAGTCCTCCAACTGTGCTCTGACAACCCTGTCACTCCAAGATGGCTGCACTGACATAGCTCCCAAAAACGCACTGGTTCCTCCAATCTCGGGTCAAAAATCAAACTGGCTAAGAGTGATAAGATCTCTATGCAATGAACACCTCAAAGCCGCAATCCGATGTCGACGCTTCCTACTCAAGGCATCTGCTACGACGTTCGCCTTCCCTGGATGATACTGAATCGCGAACTCGTAGTCCTTGATGAACTCAATCCACCTCCTCTGTCTCTGGTTGAGTTCCTTCTGAGAAAAGAGATACTTCAGACTCTGATGGTCTGTGAATAGCTCGAACTGCACTCCATACAAATAGTGCCTCCATGACTTCAGTGCAAACACCACTGCTGCTAACTCCAAGTCATGAGTGGGATAGTTCTGCTCATGCACCCTCAACTGTCGTGAGATATAGGCTACCACCCTCTGAGTCTGCATCAATACGCCTCCCAAGCCTGCCAATGATGCATCCGTATACACCACGAATGTCCTGTCGCTGCTCGGAATAATCAGAACCGGCACTGTAGTCAACTTAGCCTTCAAAACATCAAAGGCCTTCTGGCACTCCGTGCTCCATATGAACTGTACACCCTTCTTCGTAAGGTGTGTAATCGGCGTCGAAATCTTCGAGAAGTCCTGAATGAACTTCCTGTAATATCCAGCTAAACCCAGAAAGCTACGAATCTCTGTCACCGTCTTCGGTGGCTCCCAGTCAAGAACTGCCGTGACCTTAGCCGGGTCCACTGCTATGCCCTCTCTGCTGATGACGTGGCCAAGAAATCTGACTTCTGAAAGCCAAAATTTGCACTTGCTGAACTTAGCATACAGCTGATGCTCCTGGAGGGTCCTCAACGCTATCCGTAGATGCTCCTCGTGCTCTGCCTCCGATCTCGAGTAGATAAGAATATCGTCGATGAAGACGATCACAAACTGATCTAAGAAGGGACGGAAAACCCGGTTCATCAAATCCATGAATACCACGGGTGTATTGGTCAACCCGAATGGCATGACCAAGAACTCGAAGGATCCATATCGAGTAAGAAAAGCGGTCTTGGGAATATCCATCTCCCGAACCCGCAACTGATGATAGCCAGAACGAAGATCAATCTTCGAGAAATACTGCGCTCCCTGCAGCTGGTCAAACAAGTCATCAATCCTAGGTAGTGGGTACCAATTCCGGATTGTGACCTTGTTCAACTCTCTATAATCTATGCATAATCTCATACTAGCGTCCTTCTTCTTCACGAAGAGGACCGGTGCGCCCCACGGAGAATGACTCCGGCGAATAAAACCCTGAGCTAACAACTCGTCCAACTGGGTCTGCAGCTCTCTCATCTCAGCTGGTGCCATGCGATAGGGTGCGCGGGATATAGGGGCTGTGCCTGGCTGCAACTCAATACAAAACTCAACCTCTCTCACAGGAGGTAACCCAGGTATGTCCTGAAAGACATCCGGAAAATCTGAGACAACTCTAGTCTCCAATAACTCGGCTCCCTGATCCCGTCGCAGCACCTCCTCGATGTACGCCAGAAACGACTCCGCAAATCGGTTGCCCTGAGAGGTGGCTACAATCAACTCGGACCCATCGGACGCTCGCAACTTGACTGTCTTCGCAAAGCAGTCAATACTAATATGGTAGGACGATAACCAATCCATACCAAGAATAACATCAAACTCGGACATATGCAACACTATCAGATCAACTATGAACTCCGACTCGTCTAGACTGACGGTACACCTCCTACACACGCTCTCCAGAAGCGATGCCTCACCTAAAGGGGTGGAAACTGACAAAGGGGTGTCTAGTGGCTGAGGTACAAGCTGGAATCTAGCCATAAATGCATGCGATATGAAAGAATGTGAAGCTCCCGAATCAAAAAGGATACGGGCAGGAAAGGAATTCACAAGGAACGTACCCTCCACAACTGCTCCGCTGGCACCGTGATCACGGGGAACCACTGCATAAACTCTGCCTGGAGCTGAAGTCTGCTCAACTGCTAATGCTGGGGAGTATGGAACAATCTGCCCCTGGGGAGCCTCCTGGACTGCTCGAACCTGCCCCTCTGCCCTCTGCGTCGCTGGCGGTGCCTCAAGTCTGTTCGGCTGACCCTGTCCTCTACCCTGCTGTCGCTGCTGCGGCTGGTTCGGGCCCTTGCCCTGCTGAGCTCCTGCTGGTGCACTACGACACTCTGAAGCCTTGTGCCCGAATTTGTGGCAGTTGAAACAAGAACCCTGGAACTTGCGCTGCTGGTGCGCTCGCTGATCCTGCTGGGGTCCCTTCTTATGAGGGCCCTGATGCTGCTGCTGGTGTCCAGAAAAGCCTCTCTTGTTCTTGCCCTTATCACTACTCTGCCCTGTCTTGGTCTTCCCCTCCTTGTCCTTCTGGAACATAGAGGTCTCAATCTCCTGAGAAGTGGCAGCCTCAGCTACCTCCCTAACTGAATAAAACCTCCTCGACACGAGGTACCGTCGGAGATTTGGGCGAAGCCCAGCCAAAAACATCTGAGCCTGACGCTCTCCGGTCTGCCACATGCCCGTGAAATGCAATAGCTCCATGAATCTGCTCTCAAAATCTGCCACGGTCATGTCTCCCTGAGTCAACCGGGATAACTCGAGTTCCTTCCCAGTCCGTGCTGCCGAAGAAACATACTGTCCATCAAAGAAATAAACGAAGTCCTCCCATGTGAGGGTCATCCTCTGCTCTGGGGTAAACTGTAGCTGGTACCACCTCCCGGCATCTCCCTTCAAGCTATAAGATGCCAATCTCTGCTTCTGCACCGGGTCCACACTGAGTATATCGAGGATGTTGCTCACATCCTCCTTCCACTTATGGGCAGCTAGAGGGTTTGGTGACCCCTGAAACTCCGGTGCCCTCATCTTCTGATATCTCTCTACCATGCGGAGCCAAGCTTCCTGCTCCGTGGCTCTAACAGGTGCTGCTGGAGGAAGAACTACAGGCGCTACCTCTGGATCTCTCTCTCTGATCGGGACGGCTGGTATCCTCGGCTGCTGAGCTACTGGTGGTGGTGGTGTCCGTGGTGCTATGTGAGTCATCACCATCTCCTCGATAGCTGCCATCTGAGCAATAAGAGGGGCCATGAGATCCACCAGATACTGAGGAGCCTGCTGCGGCTCGGGTGGGACCTGCTGGGGCTCGGACTGAGCTGGCTGCTGATCAGGTGGAGTCTGCTGTGACTCTACCTGGCTAGCTCTCCTGGTACGGGGCCTACCTCGTCCTGCCATCTCTCTCCTGATGGTAAGAAAAACAAAAGTCCATAAGTCAAAATAGACCTTTATAAATAGCGTATCTTAATACAATTTTTCACAACATATAGTATTCACACAAATACTTTGAATTTATGCAAAAATAGTTGTCATAAAAAAAATATTCTCAATTTTGAGATATACGCATATATCGTCCTTACTCATACTAGGAAATCCTTAGCGGACTCTACACATGAATCCTAGGAAACTCTAACCTAGCTCCACAACTCAACACAGGATGATCCTAAGGATACTGGAACTAGAGCTCTGATACCAACTGTGACTCCCCTGGGTTCACACACGGCTGCAGTCCGAGGTGAAACCATAGATGTCAAACCTGCCATGCACTACACCGTGCAGTAACACGTTTCACCATCACAATCACTATCTCTCTAGTGGAGTCAATAACAGGTGTAGGTACAAAGCAAGTGAAAAGTGAATCAACAATACTGGATGAAATGATAGCACACAATACATCTCATCAACGAAATAAACTGTAGTACATAGTCAAAGTCTGAAATGAAATAAACTGGAGTTCTTATAAGTCTCAAAATACAGTAAGTCTGAGTAAAGGAAATTAAGGCAACACAGCCTTTACAACTCTAAAATAAACTCTCAAATGTCTGACAACAACTGCAGTGGAGCCCACAAAATAATACATAGATAAAGTAAAGCTGAACACTAAAGTAGTCCGCTATCAACCTACGGCTCTCCGTGCTCCTGGCTCGTGACCTGAAAAGGGGGAGGGACAACGAGTGTCAAAGCGCTAGCGAGCAACATCACAACCAACCCCAAGGGATAGGGCTCATTGTATAGGAAAATACAATAATATATGATAGCATTAAATCATCATACAAACAGATATGGGTCTTAGTACTTAGGGAAATACAACACGAGCATAGGTACGTCGAGCGAAATAATCCAAACAAGGAAACCCTCATGTATATACCTTGTATCTCAAATTGTAGATCCCTAAACACCAAGCCCGAAGTTTAATACATGAACAATAAAGAAAAGATAACAATCCCATTTCTAATAGTAAACACATCTATGTCAAAATCTCGTAGTCGAAATAAGTGTTATGCACAGTTCATGCCACTATCATGTCCAACTACATAAAAATGTCATACTCAAATACCCAAAAGTATATGGTGCTCAAGGTTTAGCAAAAATTGCCCAACACGGGGTCTTTAGTCGCTTATAGTCCAACACGAGGACTTTCGTCGCTTATAGTCCAACACGAGGACTTTAGTCGCTTATAGTCCAACACGAGGACTTTAGTCGCTTAGAGTCCAACACGAGGACTTTATATGAACCATGGAATTACCACTGGTAAAGAAATGTCTATTTAACTCTTACACATGTCTTGCTGTACAAATCTTAATTTTGTATCAGGAAAGAGTCATCTCACATGTATCACACATGAGTTCAATCTATATGAGTGTATACAGCATGCGATTAAACAGCAACACGAAGAAAACAGGAAATTCTCGGATGAGTCGACTCATGCTCACTAATGAGTCGACTCAAGCCTCATGGGTCGACTCGTGACCAATAACGAGTCGACTGGACAGAAGGTAAATGGCAACAGGAAACAACTTTGTGAGTCGACTCATGGTTTTTATGAGTCGACTCATTGCTCATGGGTCGACTCGTATATTGGCGAGTCGACTCAACAGAAGCAAAAAGGAAACATCATAACACTTCATGAGTCGACTCATGACAGGTCATGAGTCGACTCAACCTGATGAGTCGACTCATGATGAGTCGTGAGTCGACTCACGGGCTGAAATCTGCATATAACGAACTGGAACTTGATCTAAACGTTCCCCATCTCGATTCTTCTGATATACAACATATCTAACCTTCAATTTTACCCCATTATACAGTAAGAAAACATATCTATCATGGGAAACGATCTCTTATAGTTTAGATCTAATATTTAGCCCTAAACATGAAGGAAAAACATTAAACCAATATAAATACTCATGTTTTTATCCTTTAAACAAAATTCCAGATATGGGTTTTCATTAAAAACTGGTTGGTGGGGATTTAAAATCTTAAACACATGATTTCTAGCATTCACCCTATCAAGAGCATTGATTTATACTTGAAAGTAAGGCTTAGGCTCAATAAAACTCATTAAAAACGTTTATAAATAAATAAAAGCATAGGGGAGGGTTTGGGTGAGATGCTACTCGCCTCAAATGTGAAGAATAGCAGTCCCATTCGCTAAAATCCAAGAGAGAACACTGAAAACCCCTTGAAATGCCTCCAAAAACACCAAGAACACCTAGGGTTTTGAGGGAGAGGAAGGGGGCTAGGGTTTCTTGGGAGTTCAGATGGGAAATGAGAGTTTTCGGGTGAGGGAAGTATATATAAGTCAATGAAAACCCGACCCGAAACCCAGCAAACCCGACCCGAAACACCCAGAAAAACGTCGATAAGTCGACTCATGATATGTCATGAGTCGACTCATGACTCATGGGTCGACTCATAAATTATGAGTCGACTCAGCAGAAAGAAAAAGGGAACAGGACTCGACATCATGAGTCGACTTATGACAGGCGCAAGTCGACTCAACCTGATCAGTCGACTCATGACATGTTATGAGTCGACTCATGAACAAAAATCTGCATACTTCGATTTCTTTTGCACACGATTTGCAAACTTGCAACTCATCCTCATACCTGAGGCATATACACATGCTCATAAGCTCAAATATCATTTTCCATGCATGACCATGCAACAAAGATATTTATAATATATATTAAATATCTTTATTCACTCATGTACACACTTGTAAGTTGTCAAAATTAACGGGGTCTTACATCAAGCATATACTTCTTGTTGCTGTAATTCGTTCTTTATATTACTATTTTTTATTGATTTTACTATTGTTTGTATTTTATTTTTTCTCTTACTCTTACCCTTGGGGTGTATATCTGTTGTGTGTGGATTCTTTTGTGATTGTATTTTTAATATAATTTTATTGATTGTGTGTTTTGTGTGTATTACTATACTTATTTGATCATTTTGAAAATGATTGCTTTGATTTTACAAACAATATTAATTGTTAGTAAATTGATTTTGATTTATTCATTTCTTGCATTCTAATTGACTTATGTGACTCTGTTCGCTATATTATTATTCTGAATTTATATACATGATTTATTTTATGCATATATAAGATTTACGTAAATACTTGTTATTATTGATTGTGTAAATCTTAATTCATTTGATTATACGTGCTTCCTTGTTAATTTGACAAATAGTGTTCATGATTTCAACTGACATAATTATCGATTTTATAAATATTTATCTGTTTATGTTTGTGTGATGATAATTGTATTTTGTAACACAGTATGAATTTTTATATGCTTAACGATATGTTGTATTGATTTATTTGATTTGTTTGTTTTGATTTCGAGCATATGTATATTTTTATTGATTTTGCTTTGGCTTCAAAACTTTTTGTTTTTTGGAATATTGATACTATTTTATTTGATACATTTATAAGTACTATACATATTTTTACATATTTATCTTCATTATTGGTACTTGTCATATGTTGACTTAGTGATTTTGTATGTTGTTTGTAGCTGTGTTATTATTATATTTTATGAATTATCTATTTTGTGGTGTGATTATGTTGATTATATGATAAATATCTTCTGCTTCATGATGATGTGTACTGTGTACTTCTTACCTTTATATAAATTGACTATTACCATGTCTTATATTTATATATTGATATTTTTCTTTTCTGTCCTTTTGTTCAATGTTATGAATATGTAGCTACATACTTGTTGCATATATTTTTATTTTCATGTCTCTATATGTTGTCTATTATGTTGTCTAAACTATATGTATGTTTGATTCTTTGTTATTTTGTTTTGCTTAACATATTCTTCAAATATTTTTTTACTTTTTCTTTTATATGATTCATCTGTTATTCGTATTATTTTTTTATGTTTTTGTGTTTATCACATCACCTTATGTATGAGTGATTTATATTTTGTTGAGGTCATTTTGTCTTTTATCTTCTTCATGCTCTTCTTTTAATTAATTATATTGTCGAGTTAATATACTTTATCATATATTCTAGTAATTGACAATTGTTTGAATTATGTAATTATATTTCATATCATATTTTTGTATGCCATATATTCGTTATATTTTACCAATTCTGTGTTATTGATTATATTTTAACACCTTGGTGTGTTGTCTTATAATAGTATAACAATAATATCATGTTAATATATATTCCGTACTTTTTGAATGATTCATGTATTAGACATATGTATTCATGTTATTATGATACATATATTTATATTTTCTATGTATTTCTTTTAAGATAATTGTCACCTTTTGTGTCTCGTGTGTAATGAATACTAGCATATTTTATGATTATGATATAGCTGCATATATTATGACATAATTTTTTTATACACTACTAAGTGTTCCTTCATGTATTAATCTTGAATTGCTTGATATCACCTTATACTAGCATATGAATATTTATTTATTTATTTTCATCCATATGAATGCTGAATCTCAGCTATCGCTCTCATATCTTATCTTGCGTCGTTATTGTTTTACATTCTCCTTTGCATATGGATATAGTTTCATATCTCTGTCCTTGGGTTTTTGTACATTAGTTTTATTTTAATTCCGAGAACGGAATTTGTTTTAAGGAGGGTAGAATATAAGGACCATAAATTTTGATACTAGTTAAAATAATTTTTTGGTATTTTAAAATATTTAATTATTATATTTAAAAGAGTATTTGTGTTTTTCCCGATTTTTTAGAATTTTCTATGATTTAAAGTCCAAGTTTTATAATTATTTAAATGTTTTAGATATTTATAAATTTATTTAGTGCTGTAAAAATTTTTGGAATTTATCTGTTATGTTATAGATACTGTTACATGTCATTTGAATAATACGTTGTATTATTATTATTAATTACGTATTATTTCGTATAATACGTTGTATTATTAATTATGTATTATTTGTACAATTAGTTTTATTATTACTACTGTTGTTTATTATCACTCGTATTTGTATAACTTGTACATTTTACTACGTGGATAATTATCTCATACTTATTTAATTTTAAATACAAGTAATTATATTTTTAATTAATTATTCTTATTTAAATTGCATGATTTCTTGTATTATTTCTACTGTTGCGTATTGTTGGTTATAATACCACATCTGGTACGTTTTGATGTGTAGATAATTTTCACATATTTATTTAATTTATTTTGTTATTATTATTATTTTTAATTAATTTTCGAAACCCTAATTTACTCTCTCTCTACATATATATATTATACATTTTTCTCTGTCCTCCTCTCTCATCTCTTTCGTTTTCTTTCTTCCCCAAACACCGAAACCACCGCCACGCCCACGTCCCTCTCTCCACCCTTCCTCTCCGTCGGCCTCCCCACCACGAGAACCCGCCGCCTTGGCCAACGCCGACGACCACTCCGACCACCTCGCTACCTAGACCTCCTCCACGCATAGCGCCCCTCCCTGCTCGCTGCTCCAGAACCGCCGCGTCGCTAGCCTCACCCCGACGCCCCAAGCCAGATCTGAACTCCCAAGTCGCCAACACCGAGCTCCAGCATCTCCTCCCTGTCGCCGACCAGTTCTCCTCGCGCCGACTATCCTCATCATCGCTGCTTCCTCCGGCCTCATCCTCAGCCGCCGACCACGCCTCGTCCCCTGGCCACCCCTTGCCGCCACCGCAAGTCCCCACCACGCCGACGAGATCGCCTCACCGTCGACGCACCTCCCAGCCTCCACCTCTAGCCACCTCAGCTCCGCTGCCTCGTCGGAGCCCCGCCGCGCTTCGCCGGCCAGCAAACAGCCGCCAGATCTGACACCCGTCTGCACCTCCTTGCAACCCCCTTGACCTGCTCCTCCTCCACCCGTCGAACCTGCCCCTTGTCGGACCTGTCGCCGCCGTGCCATGTTCAGTCCCAGTCCGCCCCCTCGTCGTCGACGAGCGTCGCCGAGATCCCGCAACCCCTCGTCGGAGTTCCCCGACATCGTGCACCAACGCGTTAGATCCGACCCGCGCCGTTAATGTCGATTTGTTCGATGAACCCGAGGCAAGATCCCGAACCTTGATTATTTTATTTTAATTCTTAGTTTTATCATAAATTAATATGTGACTCGTCATTCAATTTCTAGATCTGTTATGAGTTAATTAATAGATTAGTCTGTGATATTATTACCTACGTGGGATTGCTTGACATGAATAGCTATGTGGAAGCTTGTTGTGTTATCACTTAGTTGTTATCCAATAGGGGAGACTGTACATGAAGACGAATTTTGTTAAAAGTATGATTTATAAGCGTGCTTCAAAACATGGCTATACTCCCTCGACATCGATATCCCGATGTGAGGAGTCCTGAGTTCCCTCGATATCGATATCCCGGTATGAGGTTTCCTTGATTATTATTTTTATAGCATTGACTAGACGATGCACTCTTGATCGGACGTGTTATGGGTCACGGTTATTTTTATAGTTTTAAAGAAGTCATTCCATGGTAACTCCGTGGCTAGTGCATAATATTTCATGCATAGTTGCGTAATTAATATGACAACATGAGGTTATAAAGGGGAATTGGATGAAAAATATAGTATGTATATAAATGGGCACAGCGTTTTCCTATTATCGTGATATCGTGAGTGTTATATATATGGGCTAGAGGGCCAATACTTGACTTGAAGGCGGCCCCCGAACAGGTTTACAGGGACCCGATTATATACATCAAAATATTCTTCCCCAATTCAAATAACATGTAAAACAAGAATAATATGCTTGTGTGCTTTATGATGGACTTTGTTAGTTTTGTTGAGATATTGACCAGTATTATTCTTTTCATATATAGATCAGGATTAATATTTAATTATCTACAATTTGAGACATATGATATATACATGAGGGTTTCCTTGTTTGCATTATTTTGCTAACGTACTACGTCTCATGTTATAGATTTTTAAGTATTAATTCCATCTAGTGTATGACCCTGTGCTTGGATGATTATTCTGATCGATAGCTGCATGATCTCGTTACCTGATCGATTTTGGATGATTTATGTTTATTATGTTTTAGTAGTGTTTTCGCATGTCGATTTTGTCAGATTTCCAGTTGTACGTTCTTTTGTCATTTTTGTTATCGTATCGTTTTCTGCTTGGGTTTTCGTTCGCTCCATTTGTTTTGTGGGGTCTTTCCATGTGCCATACACACTGACGTACACCTGTTTTCTTTGGTGTATGTCAAACTTAGAGGAAGAACAGGTTCAACAGGAGCCAGGGGATTCTCAGCAGGAGTGTCTTGCAAACGGAGCAGAAGAAGAGCGAAACCTATTCTTTTCCTTTATTAGTTAATGGTTCTAGTTTACTTTTGTAGTTCTTTTCATTCCTGCCTGATCAATGTATTTCATATTTCTTCAGTTCATTTGTTTAGATTTGTATAAGGGCATGTTTGACCCGTATTATTATGTCTTGGATAATATTTATTTGTGATATGTATTATTTTATTCCGTTGTTCATTATATTCTTGCTGATTGTGATCGGGGACCTGTGACTTCGTATTATATTTATTTCCAGATGCTTAGTGTATTGGATTGAGAAGAAAAGAAAAAAAAATAATAGTGTATATTTCTTCTCAATCTAATATGTCGCGGGTTTGTTCACGTTCTGATTCCCGGGTATTTTTTGACGTGGGGCGTGACAATCCACATGATTTAATTATTGGTAATATTTCTGATAAAGTAACTACTATATCTCATTTTAATTTAATTGCTCATACAATTTTTATTTCAACTATTGAACCTAAAAATATAAAAGAAGTCTTACTTGATGATTTTTGGATAATTGCTATGTAAGACGCACTTAACCAATTTACAAAAAATAATGTTTGGGATCTTATACCTAGACCTCAAAATAAATCAATTATTGGAACAAAATGGATTTTTAGAAATAAATTGGATGAATCTAGTCAAGTTGTTAGAAACAAAGCAAGATTAGTTGCACAAGGTTATAATCAAGAAGAAGGTATTAATTATGATGAAACCTATACACCAGTTGCTCGTTTAGAATCAATTAGAATTATACTTGCATTTGCATGTTTTATGAGTTTTAAACTATTTCAAATGGATGTTAAAAGTGCTTTTCTAAATGGTTTTATAAAAGAAGAAGTTTTTGTAGAACAACCTCTCGGTTTTGAACATGAAAGTTTTCCAAATCATGTATTTAAACTTAAGAAAGCCTTATATGGTCTTAAACAAGTACATCGTGCTTGGTATGATAGATTAAAGAATTTTCTTTTAACTTCAGGTTTTGAAATTGGAAAGGTTGTTCAACATTATTTATTAAGAAAATAAATAAAGATATATTATTAATTCAAATATATGTAGATGATATTATTTTTGGTTCTACTAACAATAATTTTTGTCAAGAGTTTGCTAAGACTATGTAGGATGAATTTGAAATGAGTCACATGGGTGAACTCAATTTCTTCCTTGGACTTCAAGTCAAACAATTAAAAGATGGAATATTTATCAATCAAAGCAAGTATGCTAATGAGTTACTCAAACGCTTTGGAATAGAAAATACAACAAGCAAACCAACACAAATGAGTACTACTATATCTCTTGACAAAGATGAAAATGGTAAGAATATTGATCAAAAGCTCTATCGAGGTATGATTGGATCACTTCTTTACATTACTACTAGTAGACCTGATATTATGTTTAGTGTTTGTTTATGTGCTAGATTTTAATCTAATCCTAAATAATCACACCTTAAAGCCGTAAAAAGAATTTTTTTGATATCTTAAAGATACTACAAATTATGGGTTGTTTTATCCAAAGAATAGCATATTTGATTTGTTATCTTATAGTGATGCTGATTTTGCCGGATGCAAATCCGATAGAAAAAGTACAAGTGGAACATGTCATTTCTTAGGACATTCACTTGTATCTTGGTTTAGTAAAAAGTAAAATTCAGTATCATTATCAACGACTGAAGTAAAATATATTACTGCAAGTCTAGCCTGTACTCAAGTATTATGGATGAAACAATATTATCTGATTATGGCAAAAATTGTCCCATATCATCCATAATATGTGACAATTCAAGTACAATCAATTTATCTAAAAATCCTATTCAACACTAACGTATAAAACATATTGATATTAGACATTATTTCTTATGTGATCATGTGCTTAAAGGTGATACTTCATTAGAATTTATATCTACTGATAAACAAATAGCAGATATATTAACAAAAACCTTAAAAGAAGAAAATTATATTAAATTAAGAAGGAAATTGGGTATATGTTCAATTGAAAATTTAAATTAAAGTTTTAAAACAAATACATATGCATACATTCTCTTAATAGTCGACCAATTTGACCTATAGTCGACTACATGCACAAGCATTGCATATAAGATGTTCTGTAAATTACAGTGTAGTCGACTAATTTGACTTATAGTCAACTACTCTGAGTTAAAATCTAAAAATCAGCTTTCTGGCGATTACAATGTAGTCAACTACTTTCCTTAATAGTCGACTACTTAAACAGATTTTACATATTTATAGTTTTCAAGCCTTTTGGATTTTTACAAATCAAACCTACAATTCAATACCCGTTTCACTTAAGTAAAATTCATCTTAACCATATATTTTCAACTCTCTCTCAATCCTAGCCACATATTTAAGATCAAATCTTCACCTTTCATTCGTTTTATAATTTAATCTTGACCATAAAATTTATTTTTTTTTAAATCATAAAAACCTAAAATTACTCACTATCTTCATTTTAAAAAACCGATCCTTCTTCTTCCCCTCTTCAGAACCCATTGAATCCAAATTAGGGCATCATCAGATTTTCGTTTTTCTTCTCAAAATCTTCATCTAACACATTGGTTTCTTCAGTCTAACAATTTCTGTAGTCGACTACATACAGTAATAGTCGACTAATCCTAGGGTTTCATCTGTTTTGGTAATTTCTCAACTTGATCTTTCTTATCTTTTGGTATATTTCTGATTTATCATGTCTAGAGCTAAGAAAGCTAAGCATGTTCATACTAATGTTAACGATGAAATCATCATATATTTAAAAAGTCCTGATTTACTTGAAGAATTTAACAAAATATCCACATTTGAAGTTCTTCCAGGACGATTTGTGAAATTTGATGATCTTATCCCATGGAATTTTGGATCATATTTTAAAAATGTGGGGTTGCTTGAATTATTCTCTGCTGAAAGTAGAAAACCCACATATCCTTTTCTGGTTTAATTATTCTACACTAATATAGAACGTATAGGAACTATTAGTGGAACTGAATAGCTTAGAACTCTTGTGAAAGGAGTAGAAATTAACTTGACTTCTAAGTTAATTGGAAAAATTTTTAACATTCCTTTCCGATGAGTCTCTCTTAGATCAATCAGAAGAATGATTCAGAATTGCTATCCAATTGTATTTTTCTTCCTGGTTATAGTAAACCATTGAATAATTCAAATAAGCTACGTCTAATTCCTCGTTTTATTACCCGAATCTTAGCTTATAACTTATTTCCAAAAACTAAAAGTTTCCATTTCATTTCCCTAGACTTAGCAAAAGCATTATATGCTATAATAGGGAATATCCAAGTTAATTGGGCTGAAGATTATTTTGATAATCTTCTGACAATACCAAAAGGATTTCTTCCTTAAGGTGCTTTTTTAACAAAAATCTTTGATAAATTTCATGTTGATATTGAGTCTGAAAATTCTATCGTTCATTCGATTAAATTCTTCGGTTCTAATGCCCTAACTAGGATGAAGTTAACAAATTTTAAAATTCATGATCACAATCCTCAAGATGAACCTCAACCACCTCAAGAAAAAAATTCTACAAGATATTCCACAATCCTCAACTCAAGCAAGCCCTTCATCTAGTCAACAACCCCCACAAATGCACTCAGAACCCTCTTATTTCTCGGATGTGCAATATAACACCTTGTCTGCACGCATCCTTGAATTAGAGACTGGTCAGCGAGCTCTTTATTCCCAGAATAGTTACATCATCAGTAATCAAGAGAAGTTAATGAAGAAATTTGATAACTTGGACATGAAGCTTAGTGCATTCTTCCAAGAACATCAACCTCCTCCAGCATCTTAGAAGATCATGCATGCATCATTTAGTATTTGGTTAAATTTTATGTTTTTTATCAAAACAATTATGTCTTATTTTGGTATGTTTAAGTTTGATTGTCAAAAACTATGTTGTAGTTATTGGTTTTTAAGACATATGTAATTTGTGTGCTACTATGTTTCTTATTTGACTGCATTCGAAGTTATTGTTATGGCGCTTATTTAGTTAATTGATGTGCTATATATTTTAAACAGATTATGATGATGAACATTGTGGAACTTTTGATTTTTATGGGAAGTCTTTACCTACCTATTTGGATGGGTGAGGTTATGGACTATGTTCATAATCTGGATGATCTGTTTGAAGTATTAGCTCATGAAGAGGAAATTATGATATGTTTAGGATAGATATGTGTTTCTTTTTGTTAATGACAAAAGGGGAGAATGTTTTCAGAATTTATGTTTTATAGACTCAAAAATATGAATTGTAGACTCCAATATGCTTTTATGCAGAGGGAGTAAGTATATTTGTTTTTTAATGTTTTATTTTTTTAGTATACTTACATATGCATAAATTATTTGTCATCATCAATGTGACGCCCCTGGGTTCACACAAGGCTGTAGTCCAAGATAAAACCAAGAATGTCAAACCTGTCATGCACCACACCGTGCAATAACATGTTTCACCATCACAATTAACATCTGTCTAGTAGAGGCAACAACAGGTGTAGGCACAAAGCAAGTAAAAGATACTGTAAGGAATAACTGATGAAATGATTATGATCACATTAATATTTCATCATCCAACATACAGAAAATACATGATCAATGTCTGAATAGATAAACTGGAATACTCAACGAGTCTCAAATACAAATATCTGACAAGAAGAAATAAGGCACTCAGCCTTTACAAATTCTAGAATAATACCCTCAAATGTCTAACAACACTACAGTGGAGCTCCAAAAATAAATCATAGCTAAAATAGATAGCTGAACACTAAAGTGTGTCGCCATCAACCTGCGACTCTCCGGGCTCCTGGCTCGTTACCTGAAAGGGGGAGGGACAACGAACGTTAAAGCGCTAGCGAGTAACATCACAACCAACCCCAAGGGAACAGGGCTCGTTGTATATGGAAATACAGATAATACATAATAAATCTAAAATCATTGATCTTACTAAAGGGAATTTTAGTATTTAGAAATTTACAACACGAGCATAGGTACGTCGAGCGAAATAATCCAAACAAGGAAACCCGCATGTATATACCTTGTATCTTAAATTATAAATCCCTAAACACCAAACCCGAGGTCCTAGTACAGAAACAATAATAAAAGAAATACGACAAAAACTCAGAGTATAAATACCGTGTCATATCATAGCCTACACGAGTATCATGTAGTCATGGCATAGTCTACATAGTGTCATGTCATAAACTCCTATAAGCAAGTCATATACAGGGTTAAGAAATATGTCCAATACAGGAACTAAGTATCGTGGCTTCCAAACACATGGAGTAAGTGGCAAATGTCCAATACGAGGACTTCTATGGATTATAGTCCAACACGAGGACTTCTATGGATTATAGTCCAATACGGGGACTTCTATGGATTATAGTCCAACACGAGGACTGTGTAACTGTATAAAGTATATGCAGAAAGATACACCAAATCTAAACTCGCACGCATCTCGATGTACATGTCTAAACTTATGTCAAAAGTCAACCCACATATACAGATAAATCATTAACATGGTGAACAAGTGTCAGGTCATCGAGGCGACCCTAAAGAACAACTCAAACAGATTAAAAATCTGTTAAACACCTTATCAGTCGACTGATGTGTCGACTGATGACGTCAGTCGACTCATATGTCGACCGAACTGCACAGACAACACAGTCTCAGCTCACCAGTCGACTGATATGTCGACTGAGGAACTGAGAAAATACAAACAGCTCGTCAGTCGACTGATCAGTCGACTGACCAGTCGACTGACGCTGAAATTTCAACCCGTCGGTCGACTGATCAGTCGACCGATAGCCTGCAGAAACTCTGTACAGGTTGTTTTTTACCTCAAAACTGATCTAAACACATCCCCATCAATCCCAAGCATGTACCATACGTATATTAACATGTATGAACTAACTGAAACATAACTTTCATGTACAAAAAAATAAACAAAACTCTAAACATGTGTATTTATGTTTTAAAAATCCTTTTTAAAACAAAACCCATGTTAAATCTCTTATGAAACATTTCAGATCTGGATTTTAAATTCACAAAAAACATTAGTAGGTGGTTTATCAAACTGAAAATGCACATCTTCATGTTATATGCAATAAAAATCCAATCTTTGTACACAAAATACGTTTTAGGCCAAAGAAATCTCAATAAAACCATTTGAAAACGTTTAAAAAGAATGGGACAAGGTTGGGCGAGATGTTACTCGCCTCTGAGGTGATGAAGAGCTCCTGGATCTGAGGGGGAGTGATTCTTTTCGCTGCAAACTGAAAATCCCGCCGAAAATCCTCCGATTTCGCCCCAAATCACCAAGAACTACCCTAGGGTTTGAGTGAGGAGAGAGGGGGCTAGGGTTTCTCTGATCTGAAGAGGAGAGGGGGTGATTTTGGGTGAAGGAGAATATATACGAACCATTTAACCCGACCCAAACCCGAACCAAAACAAAACAGACCCGAAACCTGGAAAAACTGGAAATCAGCGTATCAGTCGACTGATGTGTCGACCAACACCGTCAGTCAACTGATGTGTCGACTGAACTAGAAAATTCTAGTTTTGTGCATGTTTTGCTAATTTGCAAAATCCAATGCACAAAGCTCTACACCCATACTCTCATATCATCTCAAATAACTTGTTATCATGTACATCAATGACCTCAAGCTATTTATCATAAAAGAATTATTTATTTACTAATAATTCACATATATTTATGTAAAATTTACGGGGTTCTACATTCTTCCCCCCTTAAAAAGAATTTCGTCCTCGAAATTTGGAAATTATACAAATCTCAAAATATGAGTTACTAGATAACATATAGAGATATTTATACTTAATGATCTAAAATGATAATATTCTCGCTCAAATCCTAATCTAGTGGGACTAGTACATCGGGCGAAAAATCCAAACAAGGAACCCCCCATACATAAACCATGTGTTCCAAAAGATTAAAATTTAAGCGAAAGTATCTTCATTCTAGCGTTAAATGTAAACATAACCAAAGATATAAACATGAAGTAAGATATATAACATAATAGGGATTAATTTACCTGCTCAACCAAATGTGGGTAGTCGCGACGCATGTCCTCTTCACGCTCCCAAGAAATCTCCTCAATGCCTCCTCGGTTCCACTGAACTTTCACTAAGGGAATCACCTTATTCCTGAGTCTCTTGTCCTCCCTGGCAAGTATACAAACCGGAATCTCAATAGTGGAAAAGTCATCCTGAAGCTCGATCTCCGGTGTATCTAATACTCGCTGCTGCTCCTCATCATGCAAGTACTTCTTGAGCATGGAAATATGAAACACGTTGTGTATACTAGACATAGATGCTGGAAGATCTAGTCTGTATGACACAGCTCCAATACGCTCTAGAATCTGAAAAGGCCCAATATATCTCGGTGCAAGCTTCCCTCGCCTCCCGAATCGCTGCACGCCTTTCATAGGCGATACCTTAAGCATAACCAAATCTCCAATCTGAAACTCTAGGGGTCTCCGCCTCTTATCTGCAAAGCTCTTCTGCCGACTCTGAGCGGCTAGAATCCGCTCCCTGATCAAAGCTACCTTCTCGGTAGTCTACCTCACTAGCTCTGGTCCAAGCATCAAGCTATCCTCTGGCTCTACCTAATATATCGGTGATCTACAGGGTCTCCCGTATAATGCCTCATACGGAGCCATACCGATTGTTGCTTGATAACTGTTGTTATAAGCGAACTCTATCAATGGAATGTGATCCTCCCAGTTGCCTTGGAAGTCAATGACACATGCCCGCAACATGTCCTTCAACACCTGATTCACCCTCTCCGTCTGACCATCCATCTGGGGGTGGAATACACTGCTATAAGATAGCTTGCTGCCAAATGAGTCCTGGAAACTCCTCCAAAAATGTGAAGTGAACACCGATCCCCGATCCGACACGATCGTATCTAGAACTCCGTGATGTCGAACTATCTCCCAAATGAAGATCCTCGCATAAGTCTCGGCTGTATAGGTGGTCCTCACTGGAATAAAATGTGCTGACTTCGTCAACCGGTCCACTATCACCCAAACAGAATCATTCCCTTTCTTCGACTTCGGCAACCCCACAATAAAATCCATAGAAATGTCTGCCCACTTCTACTCTGGAATAGGCAAAGGCTGAAGTGTCCCTGCCGGTCTCTGATACTCTGCCTTCACCTGCTGACAGGTAAAACATCTAGCTACATAGTCTGCAACCTCTCTACGCATACCGCTCCACCAGAAATATCTCTTCAGGTCCTTGTACATCTTGGTGGTTCCTGGATGCACTGTGTACCGAGTACGGTGTGCCTCATCAAATAATTCTCTCTTCAGCTCTGCACTGGCTGACATAACCAATCTACCCTTCATCCGTAGACCTCCATCTGCTCCAATGGTCCAATCAGCCTTAGGCTCCTTGGAAATCTTCTCCTTTCGGATTTGAATCCAAGAGTCTCCCAACTGAGCTCTGACAACTCTATCACTCCAAGATGGCTGCACGGATACAGCTCCCAAAAATGCACTGGTTCCTCCAATCTTGGGTCTAAAATCAAACTGGCTAAGAGTGGTAAGATCTCTGTACAATGAACACCTCAAAGCCGCAACCCGATGTCGACGCTTCCTACTCAAAGCATCTGCTACGACGTTCGCCTTCCCTGGATGATACTGAATCGCGAACTCGTAGTCCTTGATAAACTCAATCCACCTCCTCTGCCTCTGATTGAGTTCCTTCTGAGAAAAGAGATACTTCAGACTCTGATGGTCTGTGAATAACTCAAACTGCACTCCATATAAGTAGTGCCTCCATGACTTCAGTGCAAACACCACCGCTGCTAACTCCAAATCATGAGTGGGATAGTTCTGCTCGTACACCCTCAACTGCCGTGAGATATAGCTACTATCCTCTGAGTCTGCATCAATACGCCTCCTAAGCCTACCAACGATGCATCTGTATACACAACGAATATCCTGTCACTGCTCGGAATAGTCAGAACTGGCGAAGTAGTCAACTTAGCCTTCAAAATATCAAAGGCCTTCTGGCACTCCATGCTCCATATGAACTATACACCCTTCTTTGTAAGGCGTGTAATCGGCGTTGCAATCTTCGAGAAGTCCTGAATGAACTTCCTGTAATATCCAGCTAAACCCAAAAAGCTGCGAATCTCTGACACCGTCTTCGGTGGCTCCCAATCAAGAACTACCGTGACCTTAGCCGGGTCCACTGCTATGCCCTCTCTACTGATGACGTGGCCAAGAAATCTGACTTCTAAAAACCAAAATTCACACTTGCTAAACTTAGCATACAACTGATGCTCCCGTAGAGTCCTTAACGCTATCCGTAGATGCTCCTCATGATCTACCGCTGATCTCGAGTAAATGAGTATATCATTGATGAAGACGATCACAAACTGATCTAAGAAGGGACGGAAAACCCGGTTCATCAAATCCATGAATACCACGGGTGCATTGGTCAACCCAAATGGCATGATCAAGAACTCGAAGGACCCATATCGAGTAAGAAAGGCGGTCTTGGGAATATCCATCTCCCGAACCCGCAGCTGATGATAGCCAGAACGAAGATCAATCTTCGAGAAATACTACGCTCACTGTAACTAGTCAAACAAGTCATCAATCCTAGGTAGTGGGTATCTATTCCGGATAGTAACCTTGTTCAACTCTCTATAATCTATGCATAATCTCATACTACCGTCCTTCTTCTTCACGAAGAGGACTGGCACGCCCCACGGAGAATGACTCCGGCGAATAAAACCCTAAGCTAACAACTCGTCCAACTGGGTCTGAAGCTCCCTCATCTCAGCTGGTGCCATGCGATAGGGTGCACGGGATATTGGGGCCGTGCCTGGCTGCAACTTAATACAGAACTCTACCTCTCTCACTGGAGGTAATCTAGGTATGTCCTGAAAGACATCCTGATACTATGAGACAACTCTAGTCTCCAATAACTCAGCTCCCTGATCCCGTCGCATCACCTCCTCGATGTACGCCAGAAATGACTCCGCAAATCGGTTGCCCTGAGAGGTGGCTACAATCATCTCGGACCCATCGGACGCTCGCAACTTGACTGTCTTCGCAAAGCAGTCAATACTAATATGGTACGAAGACAAGCAATCCATACCAAGGATGACATCGAACTCGGACATATGCAACACTATCAAATCCACTATGAACTCTGACTCGTCTAGACTGACGATACACCTCCTACAAACGCTCTCCAGAAGCGATACCTCACCTAAAGGGGTGAAAACAGATAGAGGGGTGTCTAGAGGCTGAGCTACGAGCTGGAGTCTAGTCATAAATGCATGTGAGATGAAAGAATGCGAAGCTCCCGAATCGAAAAGAATACGGGCGGGAAGAGAGTTCACAAAGAACGTACCCTCCACTATGGCTCCGCTGGCTCCATGATCACAGGGAACTACCGCATATACCCTGCCCGTGGCTGAAGACTGCTCTGTTGATGGTGGTGGAGAATATAGGATAATCTTCCCCTGAGGGACATCCTGGACTGCTCGAATCTGCCCCTCAGTCCTCTGAGCTGCTGGCGGTGCCTCAAGTCTGTTCTGCTGGCCCTGACCTCTGCCCTGCTGGCGCTGCTACTGGTTCGGACCCTTGCCCTGCTGGGCTCCTGCTGGTGCGCTACAGCACTCCGATCTCTTATGCCCGACCTTGTGACAGTTAAAACAAGATCCCTGGAACTTACGTTGCTGATGCGCTCTCTGATCCTGTTGGGGTCCCTTCTTATAAGAGCCCTGATGCTGCTGCTGATGTCCAGAAAAAGATCTCTTGTTCTTGCCTTTGTCACCGCTCTGCCCTGCCTTGGCCTTCCCTTCCTTATCCTTCTGGAACATGCTAGTCTCAATCTCTTGTGAAGTGACGGCCTCAGCTACCTCCCTAACCGAATAGAATCTCCTCGAGACTATGTATCGGCGGAGATTAGGACGAAGCCCTGCCAAGAACATCTGAGCCTGATGCTCTTCTGTCTGCCACATACCCGTGAAATGCAGCAACTCCATGAATCTACTCTCAAAATCTGTAACTGTCATGTCCCCCTGAGTCAACCGGGATAACTCAAGCTCCTTCCCAGTCCGTGCTGCAGAAGAAATGTACTGCCCATCGAAGAAGTATATGAAGTCCTCCCATGTGAGGGTCAGCCTCTGCTCTGGAGTAAACTGGAGTCGGTACCACCTCTCGGCATCTCCCTTCAGGCTGTAGGATGCCAGTCTCTGTGTCTGAACTGAATCTACACCGAGTATGTCGAGGATATTACCCACATCCTCCTTCCACTTATGGGCTGCAAGAGGGTCTGGTGATCCCTGGAACTCTGGTGCCCTCATCTTCTGGTACCTCTCTACCATACGGAGTCAAGCCTCCTGCTCTGTAGCTCTATCTGGGACTGCTAGAGGAATGGCTGCAGGCGTGACCTCTGGGGGTCTCTCTCTGACAGGAACGGTAGGTATCCCCTGCTGTTGAGCCACCGGTGGTGGTGGTGTCTGTGGTGCTATGTGAGTCGTCACCAACTCCTCAATGGCTATCATCCTGGCAATAAGGGGAGCCTTGAGATCCACCAAATACTGAGGAGCCTGCTACGGCTCTGGTGGTGCCTGCTCCTGCTCGGGCTGAGCTGGCTGCTGCTCTAATGGAGTCTGCTGTGACTCCGCCTGGCTAGCCCTCCTGGTACGAGGTCTACCACGTCCTGCCATCTCTCTCCTTGATGGTACGAAAAATAAAAGTTCATGAGTCAAAATAAAACTTTATAAATAGCGTATCACAATACAATTTTTACAACATATAGTATTTGCACAATTACTTTAAACTTATTCAAAAATAGTTGTCATAAAAAAATTTTCTTAAATTTTTGAGATATACGCATATATCGTCCTCACTCATACTAGGAAATCCTTGCGGACTCTATACATGAATCCTAAGAAACTCTATCCTAGCTCCACGACTCGACACAGGATGATCCTAAGGATACTGGAACTAGAGCTCTGATACTAACTGTGACGCCCCTGGGTTCACACAAGGCTGCAGTCCAAGGTGAAACCAAGAATGTCAAACCTGCCATGCACCACACCGTGCAATAACATGTTTCACCATCACAATTAACATCTGTCTAGTAGAGGCAACAACAGGTGTAGGCACAAAGCAGGTAAAAGATACTGTAAGGAATAACTGATGAAATGATTATGATCACATTAATATTTCATCATCAAATAGAACAGGAAGAGATAGGAATGCAAGAAACTTTCAAAATTTGATTGAGGATGCAAAGAAACCATTTTATCCAAATTGTCAGAAGTACTCAAAATTATCTTTTATTGTTCATTTGTTTTTAAATGTTTGAATAAATGGAGCAATAAATCACTCTCCAGTCTTCTTGAGCTGCTTAAAGATCTTTTACCTAAAGACAATCTCGTGCCAAAGACATAGTATGAAGCAAAGAAGGTGATGGATGAAATGGGCTTAAAGTGCAACAAGATACATGCATGTTGTAACGATTGTGTGCTATTTAGAGGGGAATATGAAAACTTGAATTCATGTCTCGTGTGCAAAGAATCAAGATGAAAGAAAAGAAGAGAATATTCTCGAGGTAAAAATGTTCCTAGTAAGATCATTCGTCACTTTTTGTTGATTCCAAGGTTGCAGAGGTTATATATGTCCAAAAAAACACCTGTAGACATGACCTGGCATCACAACACTCCTAGGGAAGACGGAAAAATGAGTCATCCTAGAGACTCTGAAGCTCGGAGAGATTTTGATGCAAAACATTCTTCATTCGGCATGGAACTGTAGGCTGTCTAAAAATCACAATAGATAGTTGATCCCCCATCAAACACCAATGATGGAAGTTATAATCTGACGACTTCCAGAAGGCTACAATTTGAGGACTTTCACGTAAAAGGTTACAATCTGACGACCTTCACAACAACTAATGAAAGCCCCAATTCAATAGCCTTCAATCAACATCGGGAGTTACACTCAGACGACTCTCATATTTTCAAGGAGCCAAGACGAAGATTACAAGATGATGATCTGTGCAAAGCTCTAGCAAAAGAGACTACAAATTGACGGTCTCTTCATATTAAAATGCAGATATCTCTTAAACCGTAAGGAATTTGGCAAAACTGACAGAGCAAACCGAACCTTATCGAGTCGATTTGGTCGGCTCCGTCTCGTCGAGATAGCCGATTTTCATATATAATTCGTCCAATTCCGACTTACGGTTTGAAAGTTATGACCTGTTCTTCACAGCAAGTTGTTGAATATCATATCTCCATGATAGTGTTTTGATGATAACAATTTATACAATGTGTGTGCACTAACATTAATATGCAGATTTCAATATCAGAATATGTAAAAAGTGCAAGTTGATTTCAAGGCATTTTGAAGTGAAGAAAATGAAGAACAAATGAGATAATGTATTTTATATTTTCTTTACTTAGAATTGTTGTACAAGCCTTGATCACACACATGCACACACACACAATTTTAGAACACACTAACACAGGCTTAGTGTGTTGGTTAAATATAGAAATCCCCTATGTTAACCATTAGAATTATAGTTAAAACTTGATTATAAAAACTCTTTATAGCAGAATTTTTACTCTTAGTAGTCGACTAATTAGAATAGTAGTCGACTACTCATGTATAAAACTCAAATACATGTTTCTGTCAATTTACAGTATAGTCGACTAATAGTGATTATAGTCGACTACTCAGGTGTTTGACAGAAACATAAGTTTCTGATATTTTACAGTGTAGTCGACTAATCAACATTATAGTCGACTACTGAACTCAAATTTTATTTTATCAGTTTATGTCAAAATACAGTGTAGTCGACTAATGAGCATTATAGTCGACTACTGAGAAAATTTTCCGAAAACACAGAGTCTGTTTGGACTCAGTGTAGTCGACTAATGTCAATAATAGTCGACTACAGATATAGTTTTTCCAGTTTTCAAAGTTTGAATATGTGATTGTTTATAGCCGTTTTTAAACGTTTTTAAAGTTTAAAAATTTGTCTTTTCAATGGCTATAAATAGGTTATTTGTTCAGAAAAATTACAGAGACATACACACCCATAGACTTTGATCTTTGTGCAATTTTTCAAGTGAAAAACATTCAGATTTTGTGAAAAAGAGAAGTTTCTGAAATTGCCTTTAAACATTCATCAAATACTTATCATTTAGGCAATTTACAGAGGTTAAAAGAATCCTAAGCCACTGCTGCACTTCATTACACATTCAAGGCTTATAGGATCAATTGTGTTCTTGCTTCAAAAAGGATTTCTCTCGGGTTTGAGAGGGTTGATCTCTTGGTGTAGAGATTGGTGTTCAAATTGACAAGGTGTTTGTCAATTGGTGTTGTAATTTGCAGGGACTTTCAAATTGGTCAGGTTTACGTTTGATTTTGTAAGTTTATTCAAAATCATAGAGGAAACTCTTAAGCGGGATTTTCTTGGGGACTGGATGTACACCGGATTGATGGAACCAGTATAAAA
>BQKN01000235.1:45505-81200 GCA_022839385.1 Asparagus kiusianus
TTCAAGTGTATCTATTTCAGATCCTACATTTGGTATCAGAGCAAGGTGAAAGATGGCATCTTCAAATACAGCACAATTCAAAGAAGGTCACTCTACAAATCGTCCACTAATGTTCGATGGATTGAATTACAACTATTGGAAGTGCCGAATGAAGATTTACCTTCAATCAATTGGATACGAACTTTGGAACGTCGTGGAAACTAAATATGAGAAGCTAACCACTCCTTTCGCGGAATGGACTACATCTCAAAGGAACAATGCAAATTTGGATTCTAAAGCAATGAATACCTTATTTTGTGCACTTGACAAGAATGTGTTCAATAGGGTGTCAATGGCCACATCCGCATATGATATTTGGCACACACTCGAGGTAACTCATGAAGGTACAAATAAAGTTAAAGAATCTAAAATTTTTGTTCTTGTGCACAGATTTGAATTATTCAAGATGAAAAAAAATGAGACTATTGGAGAAATGTTCACAAGATTCAACGACATCACAAATTCTCTCATTGGTCTTGGAAAAACATATACTCAAGTGGAGATGATAAGAAAGATACTTCGTTCACTTACTCCACAATGGGAAAAGAAAGTTACCACAATTGAAGAAGCCAATGATTTGTCAACTCTTACAGTTGAAAATCTTATTGGTAATCTTATGGCATATGAAGTTCAAATTGAAGATAGAAAGAATGATGAAGAATCAAAGAACAAGAAAGTTCTTGCATTCAATACCACTTCCGATAAAGAAGATTCAGATGATGATGATGAAGAAATGGGCATGTTTGCACGAAAATTTCAGAAATTTATAAAACGAGGTAATTTTAAATCTAAAAGTTCAATTTCAAATAACCCTGTTTGTTTTAAGTGTAATAAACCAGGGCATATGAAGAAAGATTGTCCAATGTTGAAGAATAAGCAAAAATCAAGTTATTTCAACAACTTCAACAACATTCAAAATAACAAGAAAAGGAAAGCAATGGCAGTCACTTGGGATGATAGTGATGAGTCATCCTCAGATGAAGAAATTGAAGAAAAGGAAAGTGCTCACATGTGTTTCATGGCACAAGATGAAGTAAGTGAAAATAAAGAGCTTTTAGATGCTTTTAATGAATTATATAAAACTTTTGTGAGATTAAAAACTTCACATAATTTTCTTAAAAGTGAAAATAAAAGATTACTTGAAGAAATTTCTGATTTAAATTCCTCAACCTTTTCTAATTCTCAAATAATTGAATTGAAAGAAGAAAATTTTTCTTTACTTAAAGAAAATGAATGTTTATCTAATGAAAATAAACATTTAAAATCAGAATGTAATGATTTAAATATTCGTATTAATAATTTAGAAAAAGATATTTCTTCTTTTAAATCAAGATATGAAGATATATGTCTAAATGTAAGCAAATTTAATAAAGGAAAAGAAAATCTTAATAATATTCTTTCTTTTCAAAGAGAATCACAAAAGACAAAAGGATTAGGTTTTCAATTTAATAAAAATAAATCAAAGAAAATAATTTTTGTAAAACCTTCTCATGATTTGTATGATTATAGAACTGAAAATTTGTGTAAAAAGAAATCAAAATTATTTTCTATTTGGGTTCCAAAAGAATTATCTTCTTTACTTAAGAATTTTTATATTTCTGATTTTATTAAAAATATTTGTTTATCACCTAACTATTTAGGCAAATCAAACTCTTCATGGGTTTGGTTTCCTAAAGGCTAATTTAAAGGACCCAACATAGTATGGGTACCAAAATGTAAATGTTTATTATTTCAGATACCCAAGAAAGATAGGTGGATTTTGGATAGTGGTTGCTCCAAACATATGACTGGAAACATACAATTGTTATCATCTTTTCAAAACAATGATGGAGGTACCGTTACTTTTAGAGATAACAACAAAGGAAAAGTCATCGGTATTGGATCTGTCGGTAATCCAAACAAACCTATCATTAATAATGTTCTATTAGTTGATGGTCTTAGACATAATTTACTAAGTATTAGTCAACTTTGTGATAAAGGTTTTAAAATTGTTTTTAAAAAAGAATCATGCTTAATTTATGATATTGATTTAATAACTATTATTTTTAAAGGTTATAGAAAGAATAGCATATATGTGTTATCTATGAATAATATTTCAAATGAACATTATCTTATTGCATCATCTAATGATTCTATTTTATGGCATAAACGTTTTGGACATGTTAATTTTAAACATATGTCTAAGATTTCTAAAAATGATTCTGTAAATGGTTTACCTAAGATGTCTTTTAAAAATAATTTTTGTGATACATGTTAACAAGGAAAAATGTACAAATCTTCTTTCAAATCTAAAAATGTAATATCTATAAATAGACCATTAGAATTAATTCATATAGATCTTTTTGGTCCATCTAGAGTAGCATCTTTAAATGGAAGTAGATATGTATTTGTTCTTGTTGATGATTATTCTAGATTCACATGGGTAATTTTTCTTAAACATAAAAATGATGTTTTTAATGAGTTTTCTATATTTTGCAAAAGAATTCAAAATTAAAAATCTACTTCTATTATCTCTATACGTAGTGATCATGGAGGTGAATTTGAAAATGAATTATTTGCAAATTATTGTGACAAACATGGTATATCACATACTTTTTCTTTTCCTCGTGCTGCTCCACAAAATGAAGTTGTAGAAAGAAAAAATAGAACTTTACAAGAATATGCTAGAACCATGTTATGTGATAGTAATTTACCTAAATATTTTTGGGCAGAAGCTGTATCAACAGCTTGTTATGTTTTAAATAGAGTTTTATTAAGACCTATTTTAAAGAAAACTTCTTATGAATTATTTTATAACAAAATTCCTAAAGTATCTTAGTTTAAAGTTTTTGGTTGTAAATGTTTTATCTTAAACACAAAAGATAATTTAGATAAATTTGATTCTACATCCGATGAAGGAATTTTTGTTGGATATTCTAATCATAGTAAAGCATATAGAATATATAACAAAAGAACACTAGCTATTGAAGAATCTTTACATATTTCTTTTGATGAAAATTTTTCAAAAACACCTATTATATTAAATAATGATGATGATGTAATTGATTCTATACATGATACTCCTATGATAGATATTACAAAAGATGATAAAATACAAAATGATTTACCTAAAGATTTTGTAGAAGTTAGAAATCATCCATATGATTTAATTATTGGAAATATTTCAGATAAAGTAACTACTAGATCTCATTTTAATTTAATTGCTTATAATGCTTTTATTTCAATTATTGAACCTAAAAATATAAAAGAAGCACTTCTTGATGATTCATGAATAATTGCTATGCAAGATGAACTTAATCAATTTACTAGAAACAATGTTTGGGATCTTATACCTAGACCTCAAAATAAATCCATTATTGGAACAAAATGGATTTTTAGAAACAAATTAGATGAATTTGGTCAAGTTGTTAGAAACAAAGCTAGATTAGTTGCTCAAGGTTATAATCAAGAAGAAGGAATTGATTATGATGAAACTTATGCACCTGTTGCACTATTAGAATCAATTAGGATTTTACTTGCATTTGCATGTTTTATGAATTTTAAATTATTTCAAATGGATGTTAAAAGTTCTTTTCTAAATGGTTTTATAAAAGAAGAAGTTTTTGTAGAACAACCTCCAGGTTTTGAACATGAAAGTTTTCCAAATCATGTTTTTAAACTTAAGAAAGCATTATATGGTCTTAAACAAGCACCTCGTGCTTGGTATGATAGATTAAAGAAGTTTCTTTTAACTTTACGTTTTAAAATTGGAAAAGTTGATTCAACATTATTTATTAAGAAAATAAACAAAGATATATTACTAATTCAAATTTATGTAGATGATATTATTTTTGGTTCTACTAACAACAATCTTTGTCAAGAATTTGCTAAGACTATGCATGATGAATTTGAAATGAGTCACGTGGGTGAACTAAATTTCTTCCTTGGACTACAAATTAAACAATTAAAAAAAGGAATATTCATCAATCAAAGCAAGTATGCAAAAGATTTACTCAAACTATTTGGATTGAAAAATTCATCAAGCAAACCAACACCAATGAGCACCACTACATCACTTGACAAAGATGAAAATGATAAGAATGTTGATCAAAAGCTCTATCGAGGTATGATTGGATCACTTCTTTACATTACTGTAAGTAGACCTGAAATAATATTTAGTGTATGTTTATGTGTAAGATTTCAATCTAATCCTAAAGAATCTCATCTTAAAGCAGTAAAAAGAATTTTTAGATATATTAAAGATACTACAAATTATGGTTTATTTTATCCTAAACATAGTTCTTTTGATTTAATATCATATAGTGATGCTGATTTTGCCAGATGTAAATCTGATAGAAAAAGTACAAGTGGAACATGTCATTTCTTAGGACATTCACTTGTATCTTGGCTTAGTAAAAAGCAAAATTCAGTGTCATTATCAACAACTGAAGCTGAATATATTGCTGCAAGTCTTGCATGTGCACAAATATTATGGATGAAACAAACTTTAACTGATTATAACATAAATTGTCCCATATTATCTATTATGTGTGACAATTCTAGTGCAATTAATTTATCTAAAAATCCTATTCAACACTCACGTACAAAACACATTGATATTAGATATTATTTTTTACGTGATCATGTGCTTAAAGGTGACATTTCATTAGAATTTATACCTACAGATAAACAAATAGCAGATATATTAACAAAACCCCTAAAAGAAGAAATTTATGTTAAATTTAGAAGGGAATTAGGTATATGTTCAATTGAAGATTTAAATTAATTTTTAAAACAAACAAATATACATTTATACTATAATTAGTCGACTAATTTGACTTATAGTCGACTACATGCATAAGTAGTACAAATATTTTTTCCTGAAAATTACAGTGTAGTCGACTACTTGCCTTAATAGTCGACTACTCAAAGTTAATATCTTAAAATCAACTTTCTGTTGTTTACAGTGTAGTCGACTACAATACAGATTAGTCGACTACTCTGAGTTAAAAACTAAAAATTTCTTTTCTGTCAAGTACAGTGTAGTCGACTACTCTCACTATTAGTCGACTACTGATCCTGTATTTTCAGTGTTACAGTTTTTAAGCCTAGTGGATTTTTTCTTAGATTCAAACTAAAAACCCAATACCCATACCCGTTTTACTTAAGTAAAATTAATCTCAACCATTCTTTTTCAACTCTATCAATCCTAACCACATATTTAAGATTAAAATCTTAACCCTACACTCAATTTACTATCAAATCTCAATCATTCATTGTATTTTATTCTTAAAAGTTAAAATAAAAATCAAAAACTACCCACTATCTATTCGCAAAACCGAAACCCCATCTTCCCCACTTTAGACTCAAAAATTCCAGGTTAGGGCATCATCTCTTTTCTCAATTTTGTTCATCAATTTCTTCAAATCTTTCAAAACTGTCAACCTGTCAAGCTCAGTAGTCGACTAATCCAAGCAATAGTCGACTAATCTAGGGTTTCTACAATCTGGGGTATTGTTTCTAAACTTGATCTTTATATCTTTAGTCATTTATCTATCTAATTATGTCTAGATCTAAGAAAGCTAAGCAAACCCATACCTCTGTCAATGATGAAATCATCATCTATTTAAAAAGTCCTGATTTATTAGAAGAATTTAACAAATTATCAACTTTTGAAGTTCTTCCAGGACGATTTGTGAAATTTGATGATTTTATACCCTGGAACTTTGGTTCATATTTTGAAAATGTGGGATTGCTTGAGTTATTCTCTGCTGAAAATAGAAAACCCACATATCCGTTTCTTGTGCAACTGTTCTATAATAATATAGAACGTGTGGGAACTATTAGTGGTTCTGAAAAACTAAAAACTCTTGTTAAAGGAATAGAGATTGACTTAACTACAAAGTCAATTGGTAAAATCTTCAATATTCCTTATCAAGGAGTTTCTCTTAGGTCTGTTAGGATGAATGATTCAGAACTTTTGTCAAATCATATATTTCTTCCTGGATATGGCAAACCTTTAAACAACTCAAACAAACTTCGTCCAATTCCTAGGTTCATTGCACGTATCTTAGCCTATAACTTGTTTCCAAAAACTGGGAGTTTTTATTTCATTTCCCTAGATTTAGCAAAAGCTTTATATGCTATAATGGGAAATATTCAAGTTAATTGGGCTGAAGTTTACTTTGACAATCTTTTGACTATTCCAAGAGGATTTCTTCCTTATGGTGCATTCCTAACAAAAATCTTTGACAAATTTCATGTTGATCTTCAATCTGAAAATTCTGTTGTTCGGTCGATTGAATTTTTTGACTCCAATGCCCTAACTAGGATGAAATTGACAAACTTTGAAATTCAAGAACAAAATCCTCAAAATGAACCTGAACCTCATCAAGAAGAAATTCTACAATCTTCAACTCAAGCAGGAGCCTCTTCAAGTCAACCACCACCATTTTCTACAGAACCCTCTTGCTTTTCAGACGTGCAATACAACACTTTAAGTGCACGTATCCTTGAACTTGAAACTGGCCAAAGAGCTCTATATGCACAGAATTCATATATCATTAGTAATCAAGAAGAGCTAATCCAGAAGTTTGAAGACTTGGACACAAAGCTTAATACGTATTTTCAAGGACAGCAACCTCCTCCTGCACCTTAAGATGTTTTAATGTTAAGTGTCAAAATAATTATGTTATTATGTTTAAGTTTCAAAAACTATATGGTTGTGTGTTGTTAGGACTTATGTAATATGTTTCTTATGTTGCTACTATGTCACTTATGTTAATTATGTGTTTCTATTATCTATGATAATGTTTGGTTAGATAATGCATGTGCTATATATTTTAAACAGATCATGGTGATGAACATTGTGGAACTTTTGATCTTTATGGCAAGTCTTTGCCTACCTATTATGATGGGTGAAGTTATGGACTATGTTCATAACCTGGATGATTTGTTTGAAGTTTTAGCTCATGTTGAAGAAATAATGTCATGTTTAGCTTCCTCTTTTTGTTGATAACAAAGGGGGAGAAATAGTTATGTTATGTTATGTACTGCTATAGATTAGTTATGTTATGTAACTGTTATAGACTCATATTTGCATATATGCAGGGGGAGTAAGTATGGTTATTTCATTATGTTTTTTAACCTGATTATAAAATACATACATTGGCATAAATTATTTGTTATCATCAAAAAGGGGGAGAATGTTGAATATCATATCTCCATGATAGTGTTTTGATGATAACAATTTATACAATGTGTGTGCACTAACTTTAATATGCAGATTTCAATATCAGAATATGTGAAAAATGCAAGTTGATTTCAAGGCATTTTGAAGTGAAGAAAATGAAGAACAAATGAGATAATGTATTTTATATTTTCTTTACTTAGAATTATTGTACAAACCTTGATCACACACATGCACACACACACAATTTTAGAACACACTAACACAGGCTTAGTGTGTTGGTTAAATATAGAAATCCCCTATGTTAACCATTAGAATTATAGTTAAAACTTGATTATAAAAACTCTTTATAGCAGAATTTTTACTCTTAGTAGTCAACTAATTAGAATAGTAGTCGACTACTCATGTATAAAACTCAAATACATGTTTCTGTCAATTTACAGTATAGTCGACTAATAGTGATTATAGTCGACTACTCAGGTGTTTGACAGAAACATAAGTTTCTGATATTTTACAGTGTAGTCGACTAATCAACATTATAGTCGACTACTGAACTCAAATTTCATTTTATCAGTTTCTGTCAAAATACAGTGTAGTCGACTAATGAGCATTATAGTCGACTACTGAGAAAATTTTCCGAAAACACAGAGTCTGTTTGGACTCAGTATAGTCGACTAATGTCAATAATAGTCGACTACAAATACAGTTTTTCCAGTTTTCAAAGTTTGAATATGTGACTGTTTATAGCCGTTTTTAAACGTTTTTAAAGTTTAAAAATTTGTCTTTTCAATGGCTATAAATAGGTTATTTGTTCAGAAAAATTGCAGAGACATACACACCCATAAGCTTTGATCTTTGTGCAATTTTTCAAGTGAAAAACATTCAGATTTTGTGAAAAGGAGAAGTTTCTGAAATTGCCTTTAAACATTCATCAAATACTTATCATTTAGGCAATTTACAGAGGTTAAAAGAATCCTAAGCCACTGCTGCACTTCATTACACATTCAAGGCTTATAGGATCAATTATGTTCTTGCTTCAAAAAGGATTTCTCTCGGGTTTGAGAGGGTTGATCTCTTGGTGTAGAGATTGATGTTCAAATTGACAAGGTGTTTGTCAATTGGTGTTGCAATTTATAGGGACTTGCAAATTGGTCAGGTTTGCGTTTGATTTTGTAAGTTTATTCAAAATCATAGTGGAAACTCTCAAGCGGGATTTGCTTGGGGACTGGATGTACACCGGATTGGTGGAACCAGTATAAAATCCTTGTGTTTGTGATTGTGAATTTCTGAGAATGCCATTTTTCTTTGCAAATTATAATATACTTTGCATTAATTTTAAAAGAACACTATTCACCCCCCTCTAGTGTTCAAGTGTATCTATTTTAGATCCTACACAAGTTATGTTCTGAAGTCCGTCTGCAAGACTGGACTTCGTCGGAACATTGGACTTAGCCTGAAGCTCGCCAAGCTCGCCTAAGGTTCGCCTCTGCATTACAGAGTCAAAACGCACGGGTCGAACCAGCGTGGTAACATCAAAACGCACGGGTCGGACCTACGTTGTAACCTCAAAACGCACGGGTCGGACCTGCGTTATAACCTCAAAACGCAGAGGTTATCCTTATGGTATAACATCAAAACGCAGAGTTTATGCAGAAATCAACTCTGCACCCCAGGTCCAAAATGCAGAGTTCATCTCTGCGCGGCCTAACCGTGCGTTTTCAGCCTAAAACAGGCCCAACTATGCGTTTTCAGCCTAAAACAGGCCTAATTGTGCGTTTTCAGCCTAAAACATGCCCAACTATGCGTTTTTAGCCTAAAACAGGCCCAACTATGCGTTTTCAGCCCAAAACGCAGAGTTCATCTCTGCGCAGCGCGACCTGTGCGTTTTCAGGCCCAACTCTGCGTTTCAGGTCCAGAAACGCACAGTTCGGGCCCAGAATGCTGTTTTCAGCGTTTGACTCGTTCAAGCACGATTTGAACGGTTCCAGAACCGTTTTCTCCCCAAGATTTGAGGGGATCATTACCCTATCATGGAGAGATTTATGGGGGGTAGTTACACCCCATTAAACCCTCATTAAGGAGAGATTTAGGGGGGTGGTTACACCCCTAAATCCCCTATAAATAGTGGGAAACTCAACTGAGTTCGGGGGCTCTTTTTTGGGCTGACTTTTTGGGGATCCTTGATCGGGCATCTTGCCGCTTTCTACAGCAACAAGGAGCTTTGGAGATCAGCGACTTGAAGGAGCTCTTGAATCATTTTGGAAGGCCTTTATTGAAGCCTTTGAGATTATTCGGCCTTGGCTTATTAACCGAACTTTCGGTTTAAATCAACTCTTTTATAGAGTTTCAAACTCGATCTGAGTTATCAACTCGTCCAGAGTTTTAAAACTTGCTTTGCAAGTTCTTCTAAACTCGGTCAGAGTTTCAAACTTGCCCTGCAAGTTCTTCTAAACTCGGTCAGAGTTTTAAGACTTGCCACGCAAGTTCTCCACAGCGTCAAATCGTGAGGAGAAGATATCTTTCCAGTGAATCAAGACCTTCGGATCGTCAACGGAGAGCAAACTCGATGCGAGCATTCGAGGGAGGCACTCCATCGCCACCGTGAAGAACCCAGAATTAAACAAAGGGGAGAATCAAATTTATTCTCCTCTCTTTTATAATTGAAATCCAAATTGTAATCGATTTAGAGAGAATACAAGTCAAATTTTCTTTCATTTCTTTTACATTGAATTTTCCACAAACAGGAACCTCGTAATGTAAGGCTTGGTCTTGCTAGTGATGGGTTTAGTCCTTTTAAACTAATGACATGCAGTAACCGAAACACATGGCCTATGGTTTTGATTGCATACAACCTTCTACCATGGTTTGCTATGAAACAATCTTTCTTCATGTTGTCCCTTTTAATAGACGGTCCAAAGTCATCTGGCAATGATATCGATGTCTACTTACAACCCTTAATTGATGAGCTTAACACTTTATGGGAAGATGATATCGATACATATGATGCGGCAAATGATGAAACCTTCAAGTTGAGAGCTGCCATTTTGTGGACAATCAATGACATCCCAGCATATGGTATGTTATCAGGTTGGAGCACTAAAAGGCGTACTGCATGTCCTACTTGTCATACTAACCATGGTTCCATAAACTTACCTTGTAGTAGAAAATGTGTGTATTTAAGGTATCACCGCTTTCTATCGATCAATCACACATGGAGAAATGATAGGAAAAATTTCAATGGTAAAGTGGAGAAAGATACTGCTCCCATTTCATTATCTGGACATGATGTATTAAATCAGTGGCAAAATTACAATAATGTGGCATTTGGAAAAAAAAAGAAAAATTAAAAAAGCAACCAACACCAAAAGGTTGGAAAAAAAAGAGTATTTTCTTTGAACTACCATATTGGAAAATATTATTGGTGCGTATCAACCTAGATGTTATGCACGTTGAGAAAAATGTTTGCGATAACATATTGAGTACTCTATTATGTCGAGATGGAAAAACAAAACAATCTTAATGCTCGTAGAGATTTGCAAATTTTAAATATTAGGAAGCCTTTGCATCCTAAAGAGATAGCTAGTAGAGCAGGAAAGTTTGTATTGCCTCATGCATCCTATAGCATGAGCAAAGAGGAAAAAGAAATATCCTTAAAAGTTTTGAAGGACTTAAAACATCCTGATAATTTTTCTTCAAACTTCTCAGGACAAGTTCAGATTCGAGAAAGCAAGATCATTGGCTTGAAGAGTCATGACTATCATGTTTTGATGCAAGAACTCCTTCCATTAGCCATGAGAACATCACTTAGAAATGATGTAGGTCTTGTTTTGAATGACTACTGCAGCTTCTTCAAAAAATTATGCTCTAAGGTCATTGATGTACATTTGATAGAAAAGCTTGAGCAAAGTATTCCTATTATTCTATGCAAGCTTGAAAGGATTTTCTCTCCAGCATTCTTTGATGTCATGGTACATTCGACTGTCCATTTAGCGAAAGAGGCTAAACTCACAGGACTGGTTCAATATCGTTGGATGTACCCAATTTAGAGGTATGATGAAATGAATTAAATTTACTTTATTTTATATTTATTCTAGAAGTATACTTTATAATTTTTATGTAGGCATTTGCTTACACTAAAGAACTATGTATAAAATAGAAGCTGCCCAGAAGGTTTAATTGCTGAGGGGTACTTGATGGAGGAGGCCACAATATTTTGTGTACGTTACCTTGATGATGTGGAGTCAAAACTTATGTAGGCTGTCTAAAAATCAAAATAGATAGCTGATCCCCATCAAACACCGATGATGAAAGTTATAATCTGACGACTTCAAGAAGACTATAATTCGAAGACTTTTGCGTAGATCGATGAAGGTTACAATCTAACGACCTTCACAACAACCAATGAAAGCTCCAGTTCAATAGCCTTCACAATCAACATCGGAAGTTACAATCTGACAACCCTCATATTTTTGAGGAGCCAAGACGAAGATCATTCAACAATGGTCTTTACAACGCTCTACAGAAGAGGCTACAAGTCAACTAGCCTCTTCTAAACACGGAAGTCATCTCTGCGTTCTAATTCTTGAAACGCATGTGACCCCCGTGTTTCCAAGCTTCAACAAGCAAAACACAGGCGACCCCAGCGTTTCAAATCCTCAGCAAACCAAACGTGGGTGGCCCTCGCGTTTTTCAACATCCAACGGGTGCCCAACTCCCCGTCTCCAGTCTAAAACGTGGAGTTAGGGTCCTGAACGCCAACTTGGGCGTTGTTTGACTCATTCAACATGAGCTGAACAGTTCTAAAACTGTTTTCCACGATTGGAGGGCGGTTACACCCCACTTAGGAGTGATTTAAGGGGCAATTACACCCCCTTAATCCCCTATAAATAGGGGTAAACTCAACTGAGTTCGGGCTGGCTTTTTGGATCTGGGAGTTGGCAGCAATGTTAGAACTTCTTGACTCGGATTGACCCTGGAGCTTGGCAGCAAAGAGAGGATCTTTGGAGCATTCTCGGATCTGGAGATCGACCACTGAAGCTTTCTTCGGGCCTTGGCTTATTAACCGATTTTCGGTTCAAATTAACTCTTTCAAGAGTTCTTCTAAACTCGTTCAGAGTTCTAAAACTTACCACGCAAGTTCTTCACAACGTCAAATCGTGAGGAGAAGACCACGTTCCAGTAAATCAAGACATTCGGATCGTCAACGGAGAGGAAACTCGACGCGAGCATTCGAGGGAGGCATTCCATCGCCACCGTGAAGAACCCAGTTTTAAACAAATGGGAGAATCAAATTCTTTTTCTAAGCAGTTAGAGAGAATAAGTCAAATACAGTTCTTTTATTATTTTTCTTTTACTTCAAATTTTCCACCAAACAAAAGATGGCGACTCCGCTGGGGACGAGCTTCTCTGACGAAGAAGTGGTGGTGCAATCCGATGTTCATCTCACTGGAATGACCGTCAAAACTCTCGTGGTAGAGTTTGATCAAGCTAAGTTTGAAGAGTTCATCTCCTCCGGATCCCTTAGCCCTAAGGCTATGCATAAGATCCGCAAAGTCTTCAAGGAGACTAAAGCTCCAAATGTTGCTCCTATGCCGAAGGAAGCCCTCTCGTTTAGCCAAGATTGCTCGAACAGCCCCTCCTCTGAAGGAATAGGCTTAGCTTATGCCAAACGCAGCTCTCAGTGGCATGTTGTGCAATCAAAACACAGCCTTCAGAGGTGCATTCCAACATCAAAATGCAGACCTCAAAACTGTGTTGATCTGGCAGAATGCAACTCTCAGGAGTGTGTCCCAGAACCAAAACGTGACCCTCATGTCACCAAACCAAAATGCGGATCTCGCGTTGCAAGTGCCAAACGCGACCTTCGTGTTTCAAGTGCTAAACGCGATCTTCGCGTCTCAAGTGCTAAACATGACAACAGTGTTTCAAGTGCCAAACGCGACCTTCGCGTCTCAAGTGCCAAACGCGACGCTCGCGTCCCAAGTTCCAAATCCAATACAGAACCTGGTGTATACCATGGAGCTTCGGGGCGAAACCCCCGAATACTCTGCATAGCGCGACTAGATTGAGGGGCGGATATAAGAAGTTCATGGATTCAATGCATCTCAACCTGATCCATGTTCACCAAGAGCTAGTCCTGTCCAATCATGGACTGGGGATTCTAATTCAAACCTCACAATCAGTGAGTAATTCTCCTTGAATCCTTACAACAGATTTGAGAGAGTTCATATCGAGAGAAAGACCGATGCAACAAGTCATTTGTTCATTCCAATGTGAACGACTGATTCCTACGGTCCTCTCGGGATGTCAATGCTGCTCATATGCGGCCCAACTATTAGTGTTCAACCAATTTACGAATGTTGCTTTGCCCAACCAACGATGATGTTCTCACAGGAAGAAGTCTCTAGAGACCGAGTATCCTGGGGTCACTATCAATGTGATCGGTAGAGGGAAAGCCTCAGGTCCTAGTTCGGATGACTCTGAGATAAGTCATTCACCGACTGTCAGAGAAATCGTGAACGAGTTTGAAGGAATCTACCAACACACTCGGATGTGAACAGGAGTCATTCCTCCTGTCAATTTGTCACGCCCCGCTTTCCAAAATACCGGGGAATCGGGACGCGAACAAGCCCGTGACGTATTAAATTGAGAAGAAATATACTCTACTTTTATTTTATTTTCTTTTCTTTTTCTTCTCAATCCAATACGCTAAGCGTCTAGAATTATATACACGAAGTCACAGGTCCCCGATCACACATAGCAAGAATATAAAGATAACCCAGAATAAAAAAAATAGACATATCATCAATGGTAAATCATCCCAGACATAAAATATGGGTCAAACGTACCCTTATACAAAACTATCTGAATGAAATACTAGAGAATATAAATATACACTGAACAAAAGGAAATGAATGGTAGTACAAAAGAAAGCTGATGACCAAAAACTAAGCTTTAGCTTCTTCTTCTGCTCCATCCGCTAGGCACTACTGCTGAGAATCCTCTGGCTCATGCTGAACCTGTTCTTCTCCTAAGTCTGACGTACACCAGAGAAAACAGGTGTACGTCAGGTGCATAGCGCACGGCAAGACCCCACAAAAGAAAAGAACGAACGAAAACGCAAGCAGAAAACGATACGACAGTAGAAATGATAAGGAAACGTACATCTGGAAATCCAACAAGATCAACCAACAAATCGATCATGCAGCAAGCGATCAGAATAATCATCCAAGTCACAAGATCATACAACTAGATGGGATTAATACTTAAAAATCTACAACTTGAGACGTAGTACGTCGAGCGAAATAATCCAAACAAGGAAACCCTCATGTATATACCATATGTCTCGAATTGTAAATAATTAAATATTAACCCCGATCTATGTATGGAAAGAAACACAACTGGACTACATCTCACCTATCAAGAAACGAGGTCATGCAACTAGCCATCCTATCTCAACTCACTGGTCCACATCTCACATAGAGTCAACACTCATATCATCGGATAACTGACTGTTCACAAATCCTCTACGTGCACCCAATACGCCGCTACACTGGATCGGTCAGAGGGCTACACGCAATCCGATTCCGGCCTTGTTCGAACTCAAGCAAGAATCTGGTGAATATCAAGCTCACGGACCAAAGTGGCTACACCGGCTCCACTTTGACCCAACAAACCAACCCCAAGCTACACTGGATCATGGGAAGGCCTGGAAGATACATCAACAGCCTTATCCGATCACATGAACATGGACTTTCCCATCCCAACTCTCTTGTATTTTCTAAATCAACCATATTCCTCATTGAAACTCGGGTTTACCACCTAAACTCAGTCAACACGCCCACACATGTCACTAAGTCTGTTCATGACGCACGAGGCCACTAAGTCATGAACTGCTAGGGGTTCTCAATGTAAGACCCCGTTGATTTTGACAACTCATAAGTATGAATTTGAGTGAATAATGATATCTAATAAATAATAAATATCTTTATTGCATGGTCATGTATGGAAACTAGTATTTTGAGCTTATGAGGATGTGTATATGTTCCAGATATGAAGTTGAGTTGCAAATTTGCAGATCGTGTGCAAAAGAAATCGAAGTATGCAGATTTTTGTCCATGAGTCGACTCATAGCATGTCATGAGTCGACTGATCAGGTTGAATCGACTCACGCCTGTCATAAGTCGACTCATGAAATCGAGTCCTGTTGCAAATTTTCTTCTGCTGAGTCGACTCATAAAAATTATGAGTCGACCCATGACCATGAGTCGACCCATCATAAGTCATGAGTCGACTCATCGGGTTTTTCTGGCCTCTTTCAGTTCGGGTTTGTGGGTTTTAGGTCGGGTTTTGTTGGTTCATATATATCGTTTGGAACCCGAAAATACCCATTTTTCATCAGATCTTCCAAAAAACCCTAGCCCATCTTCCTCTCTCTCAAACCCTAGGTGTTCTTGGTGATCTTGGGGGCGTTTCAAGGGGGATTTCAGCATTTCTTTTGGATTTCATCAAAGAGGATAGTCTTCCACCACATCTAAGGCGAGTAACATCTCGCCAAACTCCTCTCCCTTGCTTTTATGTTTTTCATAAATGTTTTTCACGAATTTTGTTGAGCCTAAGATGTATTTTCGAATATAAAATGATGTTCTTACTAGTGAAAAGTTCAAGATCACGTGTTTCAGATTTTTAAAACTTCCACCAACAAGTTTTGATGAAAACCCAGATCTGGAATTTTGTTTAAAGAATAAAAGCACAAGTTTTTATATTGGTTTAATGTATTTCCTTCATGTTTAAGGTTAAATGTTAGGTTTAACATATAAGTGATCGATTCTCATGCTATATATGTTTTCTCACTATGTAATAGCCTAAAACTGAAGGCTAGATGTATGTATACTAGTAAAATCGAGATGTGGAACTGTAGAATAAGTTCAATTCATATTAATGCAGATTTTAGCCCGTGAGTCGACTCACGACTTATCATGAGTCGACTCATCAGGTCGAGCCGACTCATGACTGTCATGAGTCGACTCACAAAGTGTTGTGGCGTTTCCTTTTTGCTTCTGTTGAGTCGACTCGTTAGTATATGAGTCGACCCATAAGTCATGAGTCGACTCATAACTAAGCATGAGTCGACTCACAAAGTCGTTTCCTGATGCCTTTTTCCTTCTGCTGAGTCGACTCGTTATTGGTCGCGAGTCGACCCATGAGACATGAGTCGACTCATAAATGAGCATGAGTTGACTCATCCGAGTTTTTCCTGTTTTTCTTTGTATTTCTGTTTAATCACATGCTGTGTATATAAATATACCTGTAGACAGAATTTATATGTTTCCATGTGAGGTGATATACGGACATGAGTTTAGTTTCGTGTACCGCGACATGTTAGAAGCTTGGGTATATGTACCTAATTCAACCAATGAGCGTAGTCCATGTGTTGGGCAACTATTGTACTTAGTCCATGTGTTGGACACTCATCAATTTTAATCCATGTGTTGGATATTCATAAACGTAGTCCATGTGTTGGGCAGTTATTGAATATAGTCCATGTGTTGGACAATTCATATACTTAGTCCATGCGTTGGACAGCTTGTGTATAAATTGTATGTAGTCCATGTGTTGGACAACCTCTATCTCAGTTCAGACCTTGAGAGTTGATACCCATACCTGTATTGGCTGGACATGATATCTATTTGAGTTGGACGCGACATCATATTTAAATCTTGAGATGAGTAGTCTTCTTTTGTTGTTTCCTCTGTCATATCTCGGGCTTGGTGTTTAGGGATCTACAATTTGAGATACAAGGTATATACATGAGGGTTTCCTTGTTTGGATTATTTCGCTCGACGTACCTATGCTCGTGTTGTATTTCCCTAAGTACTAAGACCCATATCTGTTTGTATGATGATTTAATGCTATTATATATTATTGTATATATTTTTTTATAAACAACGAGTCCTATCCCTTTGGGTTGGTTGTGATGTTGCTCGCTAGCGCCTTGATGCTCGTTGTCCCTCCCCCTTTCAGGTCACGAGCCAGGAGCACGGAGAGTCGCAGGTTGATAGCGGATCACTTTAGTGTTCAGCTTTACATTTTAGCTGTGTATTATTTTCCTTGGGCTCCCCTGTAGTGATGTTAGACATTTGAGAGTTTATTCTAGAAGTTGTAAAGGCTGTGTGCCTTATTTCCTTTATTCAGACTTATTGTATTTTGAGACTTGTTAAGGAACTCCAGTTTATTCAGTTCAGGCTTTGACTATGTACTTCAGTTTATTTCGTTGATGAGACATGTTATGTTCTATCATTTAATTCAGTATTTGTCGATTCACCTTTTACTTACTTTGTACCTACACCTGTTGTTGATTCCACTAGAGAGATAGTAATTGTGATGGTGAAACATGTTATTGCACGGTGTGGTGCATGGCAGGTTTGACATTCTTGGTTTCACCTCGGACTGCAGCCTTGTGTGAACCCAGGGGCGTCACAGTTGGTATCAGAGCCTCTAGTTCCAGTATCCTTAGGATCATCCTGTGTCGAGTCGTGGAGCTAGGATAGAGTTTCCTAGGATTCATGTATAGAGTCCGAGAGGATTTCATAGTATGAGTGAGGACGATATATGCGTATATCTCAAAATTGAGAATATTTTTTTATGACAACTATTTTGCATAAATTCAAAGTATTTGTGTGAATACTATATGTTGTGAAAAATTGTATTATGATACGCTATTTATAAAGGTCTATTTTGACTTATGGACTTTTGTTTTTCTTACCATCAGGAGAGAGATGGCAAGACGAGGTAGGCCCCGTACCAGGAGTGCTAGCCAGGCAGAGTCACAGCAGACTCCACCTGATCAGCAGCCAGCTCAGTCCGAGCCCCAGCAGGTTCCACCCGAGCCGCAGCAGGCTCCTCAGTATCTGGTGGATCTTATGGCCCCCCTTATTGCTTGGATGACAGCTATCGAGGAGATGGTGACGACTCACATTGCACCACGGACACCACCACCACCAGTAGCTCAGCAGCAGGGGCTACCGGCCGTCCCGATCAGAGAGAGAGACCCAGAGGCAGCACCTGCAGTTATTCCACTGGCAGTACCTGACAGAGCCACAGAGCAGGAGACTTGGCTTCGTATGGTGGAGAGGTATCAGAAGATGAGGGCACCGGAGTTTCAGGGGTCACCAGACCCTCTAGCTGCCCATAAGTAGAAGGAGGATGTGAGCAACATCCTCGATATACTCAGTGTGGACCCGGTGCAGAAGCAGAGATTGGCATCGTATAGCCTGAAGGGAGATGTCGGGAGGTGGTACCGGCTACAGTTTACTCCAGAGCAGAGGATGACCCTCACATGGGAGGATTTCACCTATTTCTTCGATGGCCAGTATGTTTCTTCTGCAGCACGGACTAGGAAGGAACTCGAATTATCCCGGTTGACTCAGGGAGACATGACCGTGGCAGATTTTGAGAGCAGATTCATGGAGCTATTGCATTTCACGGGCATGTGGCAGACCGGAGAGCGTCAGGCTCAGATGTTTTTGGCTGGGCTTCGCCCAAATCTCCGACGATACCTCGTGTCGAGGAGATTTTATTCAGTTAGGGAGGTAGCTGAGGCTGCCACTTCTCAGGAGATCGAGACCTCTATGTTCCAGAAGGACAAGGAGGGGAAGACCAAGACAGGGCAGAGTAGTGATAAGGGCAAGAACAAGAGAGGCTTTTCTGGACACCAGCAGTAGCAGCAGGGCTCTTATAAGAGGGGACCCCAGCAAGATCAGAGAGCGCCTCAGCAGCGCAAGTTTCAAGGATCTTGTTATAACTGTCGCAAGGTCGGGCACAAGGCATCAGAGTGTCGTAGTGCACCAGCAGGAGCTCAGCAGGGCAAGGGCCCGAACCAGCAGCAGCAGCGACCACAGGGCAGAGGTCAGGGCCAGCCGAACAGGCTTGAGGCACCGCCAGCGACGCAGAAGGCAGAGGGGTAGGTTCGAGCAGTCCAGGAGGCTCCCCAGGGGCAGATTGTTCCATACTCTCCAGCATTAGCAGTAGAGCAGACTTTAGCTGCAGGCAGAGTTTATGCAGTGGTTCCCCGTGATCACGGTGCCAGCGGAGCAGTTGTGGAGGGTACGTTCCTTGTGAATTCCCTTCCCGCCTGTATTCTTTTTGATTCGGGAGCTTCGCATTCTTTCATCTCGCATACATTCATGGCAAGACTCCAGCTTGTAGCTCAGCCACTAGACACCCCTTTATCAGTTTCTACCCCTTTAGGTGAGGTATCGCTTCTGGAGAGCGTGTGTAGGAGGTGTACCGTCAGTTTAGACGAGTCGGAGTTCATAGTCGATCTGATAGTGTTGCATATGTCCGAGTTTGATGTCATTCTAGGTATGGATTGGTTGTCGTCCTACCATATTAGTATTGACTGCTTTGCAAAGACAGTCAAGTTGCGAGCGTCCGATGGGTCTGAGATGATTGTAGCTACCTCTCAGGGCAACCGATTTGCGGAGTCGTTTCTGGCGTACATCGAGGAGGTGCTGCGACGGGATCAGGGAGCCGAGTTATTGGAGACTAGAGTTGTCTCAGATTTTCAGGATGTCTTTCAGGACATACCTGGGTTACCTCCTGTGAGAGAGGTTGAGTTTTGTATTGAGTTACAGCCAGGCACAGCCCCTATATCCCGCGCACCCTATCGCATGGCACCAGCTGAGATGAGAGAGCTACAAACCCAGTTGGACGAGTTGTTAGCTCAGGGTTTTATTCGCCGGAGTCATTCTCCGTGGGGCGCACCGGTCCTCTTCGTGAAGAAGAAGGACGGTAGTATGAGATTATGCATAGATTATAGAGAGTTGAATAAGGTCACAATCCGAAATAGGTATCCACTACCTAGGATTGATGACTTGTTTGACCAGCTGCAGGGAGCGCAGTATTTCTCGAAGATTGATTTTCGTTCTGGCTATCATCAGTTGCGGGTTCGGGAGATGGATATTCCCAAGACCGCTTTTCTTACTCGATATGGATCCTTCGAGTTCTTGGTCATGCCATTCGGGTTGACCAATGCACCCGCGGTATTCATGGATTTGATGAACCGGGTTTTCCGTCCCTTCTTAGATCAGTTTGTGATCGTCTTCATCGACGATATTCTTATCTACTCGAGATCGGAGGCAGAGCACGAGGAGCATCTACGGATAGCGTTGAGGACCATTCAGGAGAATCAGCTATATGCTAAGTTCAGCAAGTGTGAGTTTTGGCTTTCAGAAGTTAGATTTCTTGGCCACGTCATCAGCAGGGAGGGCATAGCAGTGGACCCGGCTAAGGTCACGACAGTTCTTGATTGGGAGCCACCGAAGACGGTGACAGAGATTCGCAGCTTTTTGGGTTTGGCTGGTTACTACAGGAAGTTCATTCAGGACTTCTCGAAGATTTCGACACCGATTACGCACCTTACGAAGAAGGGTGTACAGTTCATATGGAGCATGGAGTGCCAGAAGGCCTTTGATATTTTAAAGGCTAAGTTGACTACAGCGCCGGTTCTGATTATTCCGAGCAGCGATAGGACATTCGTGGTGTACACGGATGCATCATTGGCAGGCCTAGGAGGCGTATTGATGCAGACTCAGAGGGTGGTAGCCTATATCTCACGGCAGTTGAGGGTGCATGAGCAGAACTATCCCACTCATGACTTGGAGTTAGCAGCAGTGGTGTTTGCACTGAAGGCATGGAGGCACTATTTGTATGGAGTGCAGTTCGAGCTATTCACAGACCATCAGAGTCTGAAGTATCTTTTTTCTCAGAAGGAACTCAATCAGAGGCAAAGGAGGTGGATTGAGTTTATCAAGGACTATGAATTCGCGATTCAGTATCATCCAGGGAAGGCAAATGTCGTAGCAGATGCTTTGAGTAGAAAGCGTCGACATCGGGTTGCGGCTTTGAGGTGTTCATTACATAGAGACCTTATCACTCTTAGCCAGTTTGATTTTAGACCCGAGATTGGAGGAACCAGTGCATTCTTAGGAGCTATGTCGGTACAGCCATCTTGGAGTGACAGGGTTGTCAGGGCACAGTTGGAGGATTCTTGGATTCAAACCCGTAAGGGGGAGATTTCCAAAGAGCCTAAGATGGATTGGACCGTTGGAGCAGAAGGAGGCCTACGGATGAAGGGTAGGCTGGTTATGCCAGCTAGTGCAGAGCTGAAGAGGGAGTTGTTTGACGAGGCTCATCGTACTCGGTACACAGTACATCCAGGGACTACCAAGATGTACAAGGATCTGAAGAGACGTTTCTAGTGGAGTGGTATGCGGAGAGAGATTGCAGACTATGTGGCTAGATGTTTTACCTGTCAGCAGGTGAAGGCAGAGCATCAGAGACCCGCAGGGACCCTTCAGCCTTTGCCTATTCCGGAGTGGAAGTGGGCAGACATTTCCATGGATTTTATTGTGGGGTTGCCGAAGTCGAAGAAGGGGAATGATTCAGTTTGGGTGATAGTGGACCGGTTGACGAAGTCAGCACATTTTATTCCAGTAAGGACCACCTATACAGCCGAGACCTATGCGAGGATCTTCATTCGGGAGATAGTTCGACTTCACGGAGTGCCAGACACGATTGTGTCGGATCGAGGATCAGTTTTCACTTCACACTTTTGGAGGAGTTTCCAGGACTCATTTGGCAGCAAGTTATCTTATAGCAGTGTATTCCACCCACAGACGGATGGTCAGACAGAGAGGGTGAATCAGGTGTTGGAAGACATGTTGCGGGCGTGTGTTATCGACTTTCAGGGTAGTTGGGAGGATCATATTCCACTAGTAGAGTTCGCTTATAACAACAGTTATCAAGCGACAATCGGTATGGCACCTTATGAAGCATTGTATGGGAGGCCTTGTAGATCACCGATATGTTGGGCCGAGCCGGAGGACAGCTTGATGCTTGGGCCAGAGCTAGTGAGGCAGACTACTGAGAAAGTGGCCTTGATCAGGGAGCGGATTCTAGCCGCTCAGAGTTAGCAGAAGAGCTATGCAGATAAGAGACGAAGACCCCTCGAGTTTCAGATTGGGGATTTGGTTATGCTGAAGGTATCGCCTATGAAAGGCGTACAGCGATTCGGGAGGCGAGGAAAGCTTGCACCGAGATACATTGGACCTTTCCGGATTTTGGAGCGCATTGGAGCTGTGTCATACAGACTAGATCTTCCAGCTTCTATGTCTAGTATACACAACGTGTTCCATATTTCTATGCTCAAGAAGCACTTGCATGACGAGGAGCAGCAACGAGTGTTGGATGCACCGGAAATTGAGCTTCGGGATGATTTGACTACTATCGAGATCCCAGTGTCTATTCTTGCTAGAGAAGACAAGAGACTCAGAAACAAGGTGATTCCGTTGGTGAAAGTTCGGTGGAACCGAAGTGGAGTGGAGGAAGCTTCTTGGGAGCGCGAGGAGGACATGCGACGCGACTACCCACACTTATTTGAGCAGGTAAATTAACTAAAGTATTTATGACGTGAATTCCTACTTGTATATTTATATGAATACCTTGACACCTATACTTAACGCTAGAATGATGGTATTTTTATCTAATTCCTAATCTTGCGGAACACATGGTATATGCATGGGGGGTTCCTTGTTTGGATTTTTCGCCCGACGTACTAGTTCCGTTAGGTTAGGGGTCGAATAAGAATATCACCATTGTAGATCGTTAAGTGTAAATGTCATTATATGCTTATTTTAGTGATTGATATTTGTGAATGAGTATGTGTGCGGGTTGGATTAGACCCTTGTTGTGCTTTTCAAGCATTATTGCGAGTTAGATGTGATTCCCGAATTTCGAGGACGAAATTCTTTTAAGGGGGGGAGAATGTAAGACCCCGTTGATTTTGACAACTCATAAGTATGAATTTGAGTGAATAATGATATCTAATAAATAATAAATATCTTTATTGCATGGTCATGCATGGAAACTAGTATTTTGAGCTTATGAGGATGTGTATATGCTCCAGATATGAAGTTGAGTTGCAAATTTGCAGATCGTGTGCAAAAGAAATCGAAGTATGCAGATTTTTGTCCATGAGTCGACTCATAGCATGTCATGAGTTGACTGATCAGGTTGAGTCGACTCACGCCTGTCATAAGTCGACTCATGAAATCGAGTCCTGTTGCAAATTTTCTTCTGCTGAGTCGACTCATAAAAATTATGAGTCGACCCATCATAAGTCATGAGTCGACTCATCGGGTTTTTCTGGCCTCTTTCAGTTCGGGTTTGTGGGTTTCGGGTCGGGTTTTGTTGGTTCATATATATCGTTTGGAACCCGAAAATACCCATTTTTCATCAGATCTTCCAAAAAACCCTAGCCCATCTTCCTCTCTCTCAAACCCTAGGTGTTCTTGGTGATCTTGGGGGCGTTTCAAGGGGGATTTCAGCATTTCTTTTGGATTTCATCAAAGAGGATAGTCTTCTACCACATCTAAGGCGAGTAACATCTCGCCAAACTCCTCTCCCTTGCTTTTATGTTTTTCATAAATGTTTTTCACGAATTTTGTTGAGCCTAAGATGTATTTTCGAATATAAAATGATGTTCTTACTAGTGAAAAGTTCAAGATCACGTGTTTCAGATTTTTAAAACTTCCACCAACAAGTTTTGATGAAAACCCAGATCTGGAATTTTGTTTAAAGAATAAAAGCACAAGTTTTTATATTGGTTTAATGTATTTCCTTCATGTTTAAGGTTAAATGTTAGGTTTAACATATAAGTGATCGATTCTCATGCTATATATGTTTTCTCACTATGTAATAGCCTAAAACTGAAGGCTAGATGTATGTATACTAGTAAAATCGAGATGTGGAACGAGTAGAATAAGTTCAATTCATATTAATGCAGATTTCAGCCCGTGAGTCGACTCACGACTTATCATGAGTCGACTCATCAGGTCGAGCCGACTCATGACTGTCATGAGTCGACTCACATAGTGTTGTGGCGTTTCCTTTTTGCTTCTGTTGAGTTGACTCGTTAGTATATGAGTCGACCCATAAGTCATGAGTCGACTCATAACTAAGCATGAGTCGACTCACAAAGTCGTTTCCTGATGCCTTTTTCCTTCTGCTGAGTCGACTCGTTATTGGTCGCGAGTCGACCCATGAGACATGAGTCGACTCATAAATGAGCATGAGTCGACTCATCCGAGTTTTTCCTGTTTTTCTTTGTATTTCTGTTTAATCACATGCTGTGTATATAAATATACCTGTAGACAGAATTTATATGTTTCCATGTGAGGTGATATACGGACATGAGTTTAGTTTCGTGTACCGCGACATGTTAGAAGCTTGGGTATATGTACCTAATTCAACCAATGAGCGTAGTCCATGTGTTGGGCAACTATTGTACTTAGTCCATGTGTTGGACACTCATCAATTTTAATCCATGTGTTGGATATTCATAAACGTAGTCCATGTGTTGGGCAGTTATTGAATATAGTCCATGTGTTGGACAATTCATATACTTAGTCCATGCGTTGGACAGCTTGTGTATAAATTGTATGTAGTCCATGTGTTGGACAACCTCTACCTCAGTTCAGACCTTGAGAGTTGATACCCATACCTGTATTGGCTGGACATGATATCTATTTGAGTTGGACGCGACATCATATTTAAATCTTGAGATGAGTAGTCTTCTTTTGTTGTTTCCTCTGTCATATCTCGGGCTTGGTGTTTAAGGATCTACAATTTGAGATACAAGGTATATACATGAGGGTTTCCTTGTTTGGATTATTTCGCTCGACGTACCTATGCTCGTGTTGTATTTCCCTAAGTACTAAGACCCATATCTGTTTGTATGATGATTTAATGCTATTATATATTATTGTATATATTTTTTTATAAACAACGAGCCCTATCCCTTGGGGTTGGTTGTGATGTTGCTCGCTAGCGCCTTGATGCTCGTTGTCCCTCCCCCTTTCAGGTCACGAGCCAGGAGCACGGAGAGTCGCAGGTTGATAGCTGATCACTTTAGTGTTCAGCTTTACATTTTAGCTGTGTATTATTTTCCTTGGGCTCCCCTGTAGTGATGTTAGACATTTAAGAGTTTATTCTAGAAGTTGTAAAGGCTGTGTGCCTTATTTCCTTTATTCAGACTTATTGTATTTTGAGACTTGTTAAGGAACTCCAGTTTATTCAGTTCAGGCTTTGACTATGTACTTCAGTTTATTTCGTTGATGAGACATGTTATGTTCTATCATTTCATTCAGTATTTGTCGATTCACCTTTTACTTACTTTGTACCTACACCTGTTGTTGATTCCACTAGAGAGATAGTAATTGTGATGGTGAAACATGTTATTGCACGGTGTGGTGCATGGCAGGTTTGACATTCTTGGTTTCACCTCGGACTGCAGCCTTGTGTGAACCCAATGGCGTCACACTAAAACACAATAGGAAATAATAAGTACAACCAATGATGCGCAACGATATCATGGCATATCACATAATTAAAATGAGAATCACACCTTCAAAAATAATCCTTTAAATTAATAAATTTATTTACTTCAAAATGATTTCCTTATTCAAAATAAATCCTTTATTTCTTGTTATAATTATCCAAAAATAATTCCATTTTCCAAAATATCTCCTTTTAAATAATTCTAAAAACATTCTTTAAATATTCTTTTCAATATTTCCTCTTAAAAATAATTTCTTTTCTAATTATAATTACTCTAAAATAATTCCCTTTTCAAAACAAATTCCTTTAATTTATTTATAATTATTCTAAAAATATTCTTCTTCCAAGATAGTTTCTTTTAAATTATCATAATTATCTAAAATGATTCCGTTCTCAAAATAAATTCTTTTTAAATTAGCATAATCATCTCAAAATAATTCTGATACCGAAATAAATTCTTTTAATTCATATAACTATTCTAAAATAATCTTTTCTCAAAATAGTTGAACAATTTAAAATAACCCGTTTTTTCCAAAATAAATTTATTTTAAATCATCTATTTTAATAATTATTCAAAACCAACTCTTTTTTTCAAATAATCGCTTTTCTCCTCATAATAATTCTAAAGCATCTCAAAATAACCACTTTACACAAAATAATTATTCCTTTTAATTACTTATTCTAATATCATTATTAATATCAACCATCAACAAACCCACACAGTTATCAATTATCATACTGTAGCATAATCAAATCATAGCCTAATCGAAGCATTAATTCATAATATATCTGAAAATTGGAAATACAAGTCAACAGTAAAAGGGATCTTGCCTAGGGGTATTGTCGAATGATCGACATCGACGGCACGGGTCGGATCGGACGCGGAGGAGCACGACACAGCGGGTTGTTAGAGGTAGTGGGTTCGTCGAAGGGCCGGCGGCGGAGAAGGAGCTCGCGACGAGGGATCTGAGAAGAGGGGCAGCGAGCGGCGGACTGACGGCTCGCTGCTAGGCTGAACATGACGGTGACGGTGGCAGGCTGAGTGTGGAGGGGAGCCGACGAGGGAGTGGCCGGCAGTGTGGGTGAACGGCAGCGGCTTAGGGCGGAGGAGGAGGCTGGTGTGGTGGCTTGTGGGGTTGGTCGGAGAACAAGGACGAGATGAGGGGGGCTTGGTCGGGGCGGTTCTCAGGGCGGCGGGTCGGAGGAAGAGGTGGAGGGGCTGACGGAGTTGGGGAGTTGGGCGGAGCAGTTCAGCGGCTCGACGGAGGTGGTGATCAGACTGGGTGGTCGGGTGGCGAGGGTCTTGGAGCTCGCCGGCGACGGCGAAGCAGAGGCGGGGCGGTGGTGTTTGGGTGTCGGGGAGAGAGAACGGAAAAGAGAGAGAGAAAGGAGATGATGCTCTCTGGCGGCGTGAAAAAGAAAAGAAGAAGGAGAGAGAAAGATTAAACATATATATATAAGAGAAAATTAGGGTTTAGGAAAATACGAAAATAATTAATAATAAAAATAATTACTTATATTTTAAATCAAATAATTATGGAATAATTATCTACAATTAAAAATGTACATGTTGTAGTATTACAATAGTTGATACGAAATAGTCGAAAAATACCCGTATTATACAATTAAACAAAAATAATTAATAAATAAAATATATTTACCTACATTTAAAATCCAATAATTATGGGATAATTATACACACAGTAAAACGTATTAGTTGTACTAATACGACCGATAATACGTAACAGTAGAAATAAAACAAGAAATTATACAAATAATACGTAATTAATAATACAACGTATTATACAAAAATATACGTAATAATAATAATAATACCTCATATTATTTAAAATGATACGTAATAGTATCGGTAACACAATGGATAAATTCCAGAAATATTTATTGCACTAAATAAATTTATAAATATTTAAATTGTTTAAATAAGTATAAAACTTAGACTTTAAATCATAGAAAATTAAAGAAATTCGAGAAAAATATAAATACTCTTTTAAAAATCATAATTAAATATTTTAAAATACTAAAAAATTATTTTAATTAGTATTAAAATTCACGGTCCTTACACAATTATCGGAGGTTAGCTAGAGGAACCAATTCTGATGATGAACACTCAGCCATTGCAGAGTCCCAATCATCAAGCTCTTTTGTTGAACATGAGAGCTACGCTTATATAACGGGAAACTATGAAGATCTCGCGAAGAGACTTGATGAGCAGGAGGCCATGCTCAAATCTCAGCCGGAGGCCATCAATGAACTCCTGGCCCTGTTGACTCAACTAGTCGTAGAGAAGGCCAAATCTCAGAAGACAGATTCGCCACCTAGGCAAGAATTCTCCCTGGGAGAAAGAACGTCTTCGTCCCGACCTCACACAGGCAAAGGGAAGGGAAAAACGGTTGATGAAACGGTTTCTGACCAAGAAGCCCACAACCTGGAATCTTCCTCTAATGAAGGAAGAGAGACTGAGAACGAGCAGAATCTCCAATCTGCTAAAATGGAAGAATTGGAAACCCGCCTCAATGTCATTGATAACAGAAGCGAGCTCCAAGATTAGGGAATTGCTAGGCCCTATCTGCCGAATGGGATTTAGCCCCTTATCCTCCAAAGTTCGAAGTCCTGACATTACAAACTTTAAACGGCACGGGATCACTGAACCAACATATCTATCAATTCAAGTCACAGACTGAGAATGTAATATCAAACGATGCCATACTGGCTCGATTATTCATTGGCACCCTCAATGGAGTTGCCTTTGAATGGTTTAGAAAACTGCTTGCGGGATGTATTCAAAAGTGGGCAGATCTAGAGAGACTCTTCCTATCAAGATTCTTTGAAGAGGATATAGAAGTCTCCATCCATACCTTTCTCGCCACTAAGTAGAAGAAGAGGGGGTCCGTCAAAGCCTTCGTCAAGAGGTTTCGAAACATAGCTCTGCGATGTTCGTCAGGTATGACACAGTCTACACTGGTAGAGACCTATCGACACAACTTGCAAACCGATCTCCTAGCCCAAATAGGAGTTGCAGAATGTCATTCCTGGAGACAACTAATCTCTTAAGGCGAACAGGCTCAAAAGATTATTGTCAGGATCAAAACTGAAGAACAAAGTAGGCAGAATCAACCTGAGCAATCGGACCAAGCCCAATCTTCTCAGTCAGAAGGGGAAGATGCTACGGCCACTAAAGCCAATCTTCTTTAGTAAGATGACGAGTCCAACAACAATCACGTTAACAGTTATCTCTGATAGTCAAACTCGTTAGATAATGGCCCACTAAGCAATGTGCCATGTCTACCCTTTTTTCCTGCGCTTATTCAAGACTGGGGGTTGGTTTATTTGTAGTCTATTGGATTATGAGTAATAAATTTTCTAAGTTGTTATGTTTAATATAATACCTCTGTCAACCACAAAATCTACCAAAACTATCACGTTAACATTTACCTCTGATAGTCCATCAACTTGTCAATCCGCTTGAATAGGATGGCAGGTCCATTAAAACTATCATGTTAACATTTACCTCTGATAGTCCATCAACTTGTCAATCCGCTTCAATAGGATGGCAGGTCCACAAAACTATCATGTTAACATTTACCTCTGATAGTTCATCAACTTGTCAATCCACTTCAATAGGATGGCAGGTCCACTAAAACTATCACGTTAATTATCACCCCTGATAGTCTGTTTTCCCTAAATTCCTCAATGGCGGGTCTATCAAAACTATCACGTTAATGATTACCTCTGATAGTCCATTCCCTCCAAATTCTCTTGCTAATCCTCTTCAAGTAAGATGGTGGGTCCACAAAAACTATCATGTTAACAGTTACTTCTGATAGTCAAACTCATCAGATAATGGCCTACCTAGTGATGTGCCTCTATTCTGACTTTATGGATAGTACCTTACTAGGCGATGTGTCTTGTCTACCTTTTTTTATTCCCCTGCTAAGTCTTAATCAAGACTGGGGATTGATTACTTGGAATCCTTTGGATTAAGAGTAACAAATCTTTTACATCGTCGAGTTAACATTACACTTCTGACGATCATCATCCCCACAGAGTATGAATGTAGCTTGCATCACTCCTAATTTGTCACGTTAATAATACACCTCTGACAATAATCAACTTATCAATTCTTATCAATAGGATGATAAGTCCTCAATATTACTCAAATCGCAATCTTCCCCAGCAAGACACTAAGTCTTCAAAATCTTATTCAAATCACAAGTATCAAAACTCATCGCTTCTGATGATAAACTCACCTAGCAAGTTTCCCCAACGAGATGATAATTCCCAAAATCTTGTGCAAGTCACAAGTACAAATCTTGTCACATTAAAATCAAACACCTCTGATAATCTACTTATCAATCCTCTTCAATAGGATGATAAGTCCACAAAGTTGCTCTGATCGTAACATTCTCTTGTCACGTTAATATCAAACACCTCTGACAATCCACTTATCAATCCTCTTCAATAGGATGATAAGTCCACAAAGTTGCTCCGATCGCAACATAATCTTGTCACGTTAATATCAAACACCTCTGATAATCCACTTATCAATCCTCTTCAATAGGATGATAAGTCCACAAAGTTGCTCTGATCGTAACACATTCCTGTCACGTTAACATCATACCTCTGACAACCCACTTATCAGTCCTCTTCAATAGGATAATAAGTCCTCAAAGTTGCTCTGATCGTAACATTTTTCCCGTCAAGTTAACATCACACCTCTGACAATCTACTTATCAATCTTCTTCAATAGGATGATAAGTCCACAAAGTTGCTCCGATCGTAACACATTCCTGTCACGTTAACATAATACCTCTGACAACCCACTTATCAATCCTCTTCAATAGAATGATAAGTCCACAAAGTTACTCTGATCGCAACACATTCCTGTCATGTTAACATCATACCTCTGACAATCCACTTATCAATCCTCGTCAATAGGATGATAAGTCTCCAAAGTTGCTCCAATCACAACACAAATTTCCGTCATGTTAACAACAAACCTCTGACAATCCACTTATCAACTCTCGTCAATAGAGCGATAGGTCCTCAAAATTACCCTGATCGTAATATTCTTCTTGTCATGTTAATATCACACCTCTGACAAAATCAACTTATCATCTCTCCTTAATAGAACGATAGGTCCATAAACTTTAGTCAAGTTAACATCACACCTCTGACGATCAAACCAACTTATCGACTCTCTTCAATAAAGTGATAGGCCCATAAAATACTGTTAGGTTAACATCACACCTCTAACAGTTAAATCCCCCAATGAACTTGTTAATCTTTTTTTAACAAGAATAGCAAGTTTTTATTATAAAATCCCCAACGGATTAAATATTTTCTAGAATTATCCTAGTGATAATAAAAAAAATTTGAATTTCACTCTAAGTGAAAGTTCATGCCAAGTTAATATTACATCTCTACCGCTTCCAACTTTCTTTCAGTATTTCAAGTAACACCAGAAGAAATAATGACAAAACCTACGTATTCAACATCGTAGCACTAAAATCCATGCCTCACATGCATGGGAGATTTATCTCGATCCCTAATTAAAGATAAGTCTGCATCTAACACATGCTGTCGGGTAGCCTATTCCCGCAATAATAGCAAAGCCTACGTATTCAAAATCATAGCATTAAGTCTAAGGGTTCATTCTCTTAGCACAAAGTTATATGTGAAACGGATTCAAATAATTCACATGCTAGCCCGACTCAAACGGTAGTCGGTAAAGGCTTATCAAATCCGTTGATGGCTGAGAGTTTGCCAAAAATCCTATGCATGTTCGTAGGTCCATTAGCTTAATGGATTTGAGCCGAGACTTGAAATAGATAAGCTAAAGACAAGTCTCAAAAACTTAGTTAAAATGCACGAAAGCCACTTCCACGTCTTAAGTCAAAACGCTGAGGTCAGACCCACGATGCAAAAACCGAACGCCAAGGTCACACCCGTGTTACAAATTTAACATGCAAGGGTGAGACCCGCGTCTCAAGTTCAAAATGCAGAATCCACCCCCGCACTCCAGAAGCAGGATTATGGCGCATACCTTCACACAGGTCCTACATGGCAAATCCCTTTAACCAAGATGCCTTCGAAGCAAGTGCAGAGAACAAATCCTTTACCACAAGGAATCAACATCTCCAAGATCAGAGTTGAGATCCAAAGTATTCCGAAAATTTATCCCAGTCAACAGCAAACTTTCGAAAACTTTAGAGGGTATTCTGTAGGCTGTCTAAAAATCAAAATAGATAGCTGATCCCCATCAAATACCGATGATGGAAGTTACAATCTGACGACTTCCAAAAGGCTATAATTTGAAGATTTTAACGTAGATCGATGAAGGTTATAATCTAACGACCTTCACAACAACCGATAAAAGCTCCAGTTCAACAGCCTTTACAATCAACATCGGGAGTGACAATCTAACAACTCTCATATTTTCGAGGAGCCAAGACGAAGATCATTCAACAATGGTCTTTACAACGCTCTACAGAAGAAGCTACAAGTCAACTAGCCTCTTCTAAACACAGAAGTCATCTCTGCGTTCCAATTCTTGATACGCAGACGACCCCCGTATTTCCAAGCTTCAACAAGCAAAACGCAGGCGACCCCGTGTTTCCAATCCTCAGCAAACCACACGAGGGTGGCCCTCGCGTTTTTCAACATCCAGCGGGTGCCCAACTCCGTGTCTCCAGTATAAAACACGGAGTTAGGGTCCTGAACACCAACTTGGGTGTTGTTTGACTCATTCAACATGAGCTGAACAGTTCTAAAACCGTTTTTCACGATTGGAGGGCGGTTACACCCCACTTAGGAGTGATTTAAGGGGCAGTTACACCCCCTTAATTCCCTATAAATAGGGGTAAACTCAACTGAGTTCGGGCTGGCTTTTTGGATCTGGGAGTTGGTAGCAAGGTTGGAACTTCTTGGCTCGGATTGACCCTGGAGCTTGGCAGCAAAGAGAGGATCTTTGGAGCATTCTCAGATCTGGAGATCGACCATCGAAGCTTTCTTCTGGCCTTGTCTTATTAACCAATTTTTGGTTCAAATCAACTCTTTCAAGAGTTCTTCTAAACTCGTTCAGAGTTCTAAAACTTGCCACGCAAGTTCTCCATAACGTCAAATCGTGAGGAGAAGACCACGTTCCAGTGAATCAAGACATTCGGATCGTCAACGGAGAGCAAACTCGACGCGAGCATTCGAGGAAGGCACTCTATCGCCACCGTGAAGAACCTAGTTTTAAACAAAGGGTAGAATCAAATTCATTCTCCTCTCTTTTGTAATCAGAAAATCTAATTGTAATCGAGATTGAGAGAGTCGTAATCATTCTTTTTCTAAGCAGTTAGAGAGAATAAGTCAAATACGATTCTTTTATTATATTTCTTTTACTTCAAATTTTCCACCAAACAACTTAATCGACCAGTGTGAATTCAAGAAGGTCCCCTTGGAAAGCAAAAATAAAGAAAAAGTATTACAATGAATGGAAAGATGCATCTCCTCAGCAATATGATCAGATTAACTTTGAGAGGATCACTCGTAGGGAGTGGGAAGACTTTGTGAACTATATAGACAATCCCAATAAAGATGTAAGTTTTAAATTTAGAAATGTATATCAATTAGTTTATTTTTTATTTAGGTTTCTTGTTGTAAATCAAAAAAGGTTCAATTGAAATTTGCTCATAATATATTATAACGAATACATGTAGAGAAAACAATTTGTTTTGTTATTTTCTGTCATTTCTTATTGCAGGATGAAGCTGCTAGAAATTTACAAAATGTTTCAAAAAAGAAACTTCGGATTGTTTGGGACAAAAGTCTATGGCTCGAACTAAACGTAAATTGGTAATTGGCAACAATAAGAATTAAATATTTTGTTAAGATGCACATATCTAGTTATTAATATTTAATTAGCTCATTCATGTTTCTTTTTCCTACTTTATAGAAGGAGTTAGATCCAGAAAATTATGATGAGTTTGATATATTTATTAAGTGCCATAAGAAAAAGATGGGTCTTGGAGACTATCCACATAAGAAAACTCAAGATATTTGTGTAAATTTTGTTTGTGATTTTATTTTAACTTGATCATATACAATATATGTTGTATGTTATGAATTTAATCAAGTACAGGAGAAGGTCATTAAAAGGATTGAGGAGCTCAGAGTTCAACTTCAAGTTGTAGCTCCATTAATAAAAGCCCATCAATTGAAACTATCAATTGTTCTTGATGAGGTAGCGGGAAAGCACCATGGGGGATATGAAAGAGGATATGGTATTGAATACAAAGGAAGGACAATGATTCACCAATTTTCTACATCCTATAACGTCGAGAGTAGAGTAGTATAAACAACTCTCAACTTCAAGAAGAGCTAGATGTTGCTAGCCTAAAAACCCAAGAGTTATATGCTGCTAATAAGAAAATTCAAGAGTTACACGAGGAGATACAAAAAAGAGCTGATGAAGCGGAAAGAGAAAAGACACGGGAAAAAGAAGAAAGAGATTATCAAATGCAAGAAATGCAAAGGATAGTGTTTAGCTTTCAAGCCATGGCTGGATTAAACAGACAACCACAATAATTGGATGCAGGTACATCATATTCTCTATTTTTATATCCAACTTGCTATTATATGTTTAAAATAAGGAAATTTTACAAGTTCGAATATATTTTCTAGAAAGCTTGTTGTTCACATAATTTTCATAATAAAACACCTTTTGGATTGAACTGGAGTCTATGTATGAAATTTAAGCTTGTTGTTCGCACCTTGTAGCCAAACCACTCCTAATCTAGCAACCATTACAACAGGCAAGACATTTCTAGTATAGGGATTGATGTATTACTTCTCTTTTCAGTAAGTACGGCAAAATCAGTAAGTACTTACAACCATAAGTCATAGTACAAGCATGTAGTTTAAGTGTTAATATTACACTCTGTGCGAGATGGGAACCTACAGTATTCTAGTAGCATGATTACATAAATGTACGTACTGATATACATATTAGAATTGATTGAGCAATTTCTACTTCAGATCCATACATCACCAATATTGAATACCTATTTGTCAAGAACAAAAATATATCCCGGTACAGAAAAAACAATAGCTAATAAATTATTTCTTCCAAAGGATGTAATAATGCTTGGATGCTAAAGGTTAGTTCATCATACAATGAACGATATGTATCGCAACAAATCCTTTCGACCCACAACTAGAAATTTTACCAAATAGAGAGGTGTTAGCGAACACAAGTCGTATTTATTTTTCTTTGGCTCTTCCCCCTCATAAAAGATGTACTTCAGAGGCCCAGTGTATAAGACGGGTAGCTAGCATGAAGTATATCAATTCCAGAGTAAGTAGCAACCATTCTAAACAGCCTTCTTCGGTTCATGAAACTCTAATTATAGTATCCCTCACAAGATTTATTAATGTTGCACTCTAACAAGTGTTCAGACCCGGTGCTGAAATCATGATAAAGGAATAAGTAGCAAACAAGATCAATGGAACACTAGTGTGTGCAATCTACTAACAGTGACATGGATATATTAGTCCCAGTCAACTCCATGAATGTAGTTATTATATCAAACACACATTGTTGGAAATATGACTTAGAACCACGATATTTTAATAAATAAATTATTGCATACAAATATAAAGTGAACAAATGAAATTCTTCAAGTTTATACCAATCAAGGATCATTATCCTACCGAACGTATGTGGAATTAGATCTCACCGACCGTATTCAAACCAAATTTAAGTCCACTGCAAGTTTATGCTGCAAGGATCGATCTGATCAAAAGATTTAAAAGGTTTTTGTTCTCAGTGTTAAGGTCTTAAATTTTGGGATCAGTTTGTACATCTCCATGTGAAATAACTCAGAATTCAACACCCATGAAAGCCACTATAATGACTTAAAGATAGCAAACATACACATACACTGATATCATTTTGAAAGAAAATTAAATGACTATTGCCTTTGCAATGGTAGAAAGCATCCTTACATAGTAAATACATGACATAGAGGAACGAGAATATATATATATATATATATATATATATATATATATATATATATATAT
>BQKN01000235.1:111786-149092 GCA_022839385.1 Asparagus kiusianus
TTAGTGGTAAAAAGCCGCAACAAAGAAGATCACATCAAAGACCTGAGAACGATGTTTGATCTCATGCGGAGCCATCAATTGAAGATGAATCCCACAAAATCCTTCCTCGGAATGTCCAGCGGAAAATTCCTTGGATTCGTCGTCACCACTAAGGGTATACACATTGACCCAGACAAGGTAAAAGCGATAAATGAATTGCGACCCCCGAGGAATCTAAGAGAACTCAGAGGATTGCAAGGGCGTTTAGCTTACATCAGGCGGTTCATCTCGAATCTTTCCGGAAAGTGCCAACCATTTTCTAAGCTAAACAAGAAGGGCGTATCATTTATTTGGGATGACGCTTGCCAAAAAGTATTTGAAGATATCAAAGCATATCTGATAAATCCCCCTGTTGTTGTCGCACCAAAATCAGGTAAACCGTTCTTGATCTACATCAAGGCGATGAACCATTCGGTCAGTGCTTTGTTAGCACAAGACGATGATAATGGTCACGAACAAGCAGTCTATTATCTAAGTCGGACCTTGATAGGCGCCGAGTCTCGATACCCGATGATCGAGAAAGAATGTCTCGCATTAGTGTTCGTGGTACAGAAGATGCGACATTACTTAGTTGGCCAGACGATTTACGTCATCGCTAATGTTAATCCGGTACGGGTATTCATGACTCAACCAGGTTCGATGAATTGGCGGTTAGCAAAGTGGGCCCTTCTCTTGTCCCAATATGATTTGCACTTCAAACAGCAGAAGTCAGTCAAAGGACAAGCAATTTGTGATCTTCTGGCGGCAAGTCCGACAACAGATACGGTTGAAGTGTATGACGACTTGCCAGACGAAACCCACGAGGTTAACGCCACATCACACCAACAAGTATGGCAATTATACTTTGATGGTGCTTCGAGAGCAGTTAATAAGGTAGTAACCCCTGGATGTCCTAAAGTCACCTCCGGAGTTGGAGTGGTCTTAGTTTCCCCAGGGAAGCACGTGATGCCTCGAGCTTATTCGCTGACGAATCCATGTTCCAACAACGTAGCCGAGTACAATGTGCTCATCATTGGACTTAGTTTCGCCAAAGAGCTGGGGGTCGAGTATCTCGAAGCCTTTGGAGATTCTCAATTGATCGTCAACCAAGTTCGTGGAGAGTATGAGGTCAGGAACCCAGACCTGATTCCATACCACCAGGAGGCCGTCAGAATAGCAGATTCTTTTGAAGAATTCTATATCGAATATATCCCGCGTCTCCAGAATGCTTATGCGGATGCATTGGCAGCCCTAGCAGTATCACTCGCGCAACCGCCCGAAACTAAACTGCTAGTCACAGTAAGATCACACCAACTCTGCATACCCATATACGATATGGAGGTTGAAGAGGAGGATGATAAAAACGAGAACGCCAAAGAGGTGAACTCAACCCAAATCGGGTCTGAGTCCCGAGATTGGCGTTTTCCCATTATTGATTACGTCCAATACGGCATTTTACCAGAGGACGCAAAAGAAAAAGAATCTATTCGCCGAAGAGCTCCGCGGTTCTTTTACAATACCGAGACCCGTACGCTATATTGCCGGGGGTATGATAATTTGTTTCTCCGATGCCTTTCGAACGAAGAAGCAAAAGAAGTTCTTAAGGAAGCACATGAAGGAGAATGCGGTGCGCATCAGCCTGGTCCCAAGCTGTATGATCGAATCAGAAGAATGGGATATTTCTGGCCAATAATGGTTCGTGACGCGATCGAGTACGCCCGAGAATGTCATGCTTGTCAAGTGCATGCAAATTATATGCACCAACCTCCGGAGCGATTACACACATCAACCACGTCTTGGCCATTCGAGACATGGGGTATGGATATTGTCGGTCCTATCTTTCCTCCTTCAGTTAAAGGTGATCGATTTATCCTCGCAATCACCGACTACTTTTCAAAGTGGGCTGAAGCCATTCCGCTTAAAGAAGTGAAGACGAACAACGTCATCAACTTCATCAAGCATTATGTTATATACCGACACGGCGTGCCGAGACGGATCATTCATGACAATGGTCCGCAATTCATAAGCAACGCTTTTATCAGGTTCTGTGACAAGTTCAAGATTCAAGATGTTTCGTCAACAGGTTATTATCCCGCTGCGAACGGATTAGCTGAGGCTTTCAACAAGACGATCATCAAGATCCTGTCAAAGCTTGTGAAGACCAATAAGCGAGATTGGGACGATAAACTCGGCGAAGCGCTCTGGGCTTATCGCACCACCATACGTACACCTACGGGAGCCACTCCATATTCTTTGGTGTACGGATGTGAAGCTGTGCTACCGTTAGAGATTCAAATCTCCTCCCTTCGGATCGCTCTCGCAACTGAGGTGACGACCGAAGAGCAGCATCAAAAAAACGTCTTGAGGAACTCGAAAGGCTGGACGAAAAGCGCTTGGAAGCTCAACAACACATCGAGTTCTACCAGGCTAGGATATCCAGGGCTTTTGACAAAAGGGTTCGCCAAAGAAGCTTCAAGGAAGGAGATCTGGTCCTCACTGCTCGCCGACCAATAATCCTCACCTCTAAGAAGAAAGGTAAATTCGAACCTAAGTGGGAAGGACCGTTTGTAATAGACACAGTCTATTCAAACGGCGCTTACCGCTTAATTTCTTTAGAGGGCATCAGGAAATTAATGCCAATAAATGGGAAGTTTTTGAAAAAGTACTATCCCTAGTATGTTCAAGACAACCCATTTATCGGGAAATTCCTTGAAGAATATTACACTTAATATTCCAAAGGATAACTCAAGTTCACACCACCAAAATCCCTCACTGATCAATTTTAATTGACAGTGAGTCCACCAAAAAGGTCCACTCTCAATTCGGAGTCCCCTTTCGATAAACGAAAGAACTCTCTTTCTTTTCTCTTTGGTTCAACCCTTTCATGGTTATAACCGAAGCTGAAATTTCACTTCGATAAACGAAGAACTCTTCTTTCAATCAGATAACCAATCCTATAAAAGGTAAGCTTATCTAGATCTTCCGGATTCTCGGAGTGGAGATCCCACTTCTAGTTTCCTTCTTGCACTGGAAATAGAATATAAAATTCTTCCTTTCCAGAAACAAGGAATAGAATATAAAATTCTTCCTTCCTTGTTCAGGGAATAGAATATAAAATTCTTCCTTCCCACACCAACTCCTTTTCCAAAATTTATAAAATTAGGATTCATCCTAGGAAGTTTATCCCGAATCCTAAGCAGGGATAAGTCTGCGCCTAACACACGCTGCCGGTTTAGTCTTTTTCCGCAGAAAAAGACACTAGAGTTCGATTCTGGGGTATTTTATTCTGAAACCTAAGTAAGGATAAGTCGACGCCTAACACGCGTCGCCGGTTAGTTCTTAACCGTTAAAAAGAACACCCGTCCGCATATTCAACATTGTGGCAGGTTGTTATTAATAATACCGAAATCCATGCCTCACACGCATGGGGAATTTTATCCTGAATCCTAAGAAAGGATATGTCGACGCCTAACATGTATCGCCGGTTTGATCTTTATCCGTAGAAAAGGATACCAGAGCCTGACTCTGGGGACCTTTATCCCAAAGCCTAAGTAGGGATAAGCCAACGTCTAAAACACGTTGCTGGGTAGCCTATTCCCATAACAATGGCAAAGTCTACATATTCAAAGTTATAGCACAAAGTCTAAGGGAGTTCATTCCTTTAGCGCAACGTCACATGCGGAACGGATTAAAACAATCCGCATGTAAGCCCGACTCAAACGGTAGTCGGTAAGAGCACATCAAATCCGTTGAAGGCTGAGGATTTGCCAAAAATCCTAAGTCAACGTCTCATACACGTTGCTGTTTAGTCTTTTCACATGAGAAAGACGAAGTCTACGTATTCAATGTCGTAGCACTAAAAGAGTTAACTCTTTTAGCTTAACGTCACGTGTGGAACGAATTTAGACAATCTGCACGCTAGCCTGACTCAAACGGTAGTCGGTAAAGGCTAATCAAATCCGTTGAAGGCTGGGGGTTAGCCAAAAATCCTAAAGTCAACACCTAATACGTGTTGCCGGGTAGCCTATTCCCGTAACAATGGCGAAGTCTATGTATTCGACATCATAGCACGAAGTCTCAGAGAATTCAATCTCTGAGCGCAACGTTACATGAGAGCGGATTTAAACAATTCGCATGCTAGCCCGACTCAAACGGTAGTCGGTAAAGGCTAACCAAATCCGTTGATGGCTGAGGGTTTGCCAAAAATCCTATGAGTATTGTGGTCAATCATTTCAAACGGAATGACGAATCATAATAAAGATAAAAAGGAAATTCACTAAAAGAGTCAAGAGTCAAAACACTCAGCAAACAAAATCACACATCAAGCCCGTGGCTAAAAATCTACTGACTGAACTTAGACAGCTTATCATCATAAGCTTGGCTAAGCTCAGCTCTAATGGACTCCCCAGTGGCGGTCGAAGTCTTCGCAGCAGTCTCCTCTGTCTCGACCAGCTTCTGCTTCAAGGACTTCAACTCACTAGACAAAGCCGTGCAGGTCTGCTGATCCTGTCCTCTCGTCATCTGGAGAATACCCAAGGTCTCCTCTTTCTCGCGGAGTTCTCTTCTGAGCTGGTCTATCTGGGTCTCACAAGAGGTGATGGAAGAGTCAAGCTCGGCAAGGGAAGATAACCTGGTGGCAAGGCTAGTCTCAACTCGATCCACTCGGTCTCGCTGCACCTGAGTCTCAAAATCAGCGAGAATCTGAGTCTCGCGCAATGACTGTAAACGGGTCTCCAGCTCAGCAGCAATGAAGGAAGAGACACCGGTATCTCGAAGCTCACGAAACATCTAAAGCTCACGCTCTAAGCAATCGAGATCGTCAACTATAGCCTTCGCCAAGTCTGGATATCCTGCTTCCCTTATCAAGTTGATTCTGGAATTAAGGAGAGGTTTAAACTGGTGAAGTGAAAATCCGCCGTGGAAGAGCTTGCCGATCATAGCATTCACAAAGGAGAAGAAGGAGCGAACTTCTATGCAGATGACGACCTTGTCAGGATCGTCGTCAGATAACAACTCCTTCACTAAGACATGAAGACGAGAAGAACGCCCTACACAAAAAAGGGAGAAGTCCGTCAAAAGTCTTAATAAGAAAAAGGAATAGCACTCTTCAATGAGTTGACTTATACCTTCTTCCCCTTGAGCCGCTGGGGGTAGTGGAGGTGTAACGGCTGTAGGTGCATCAACTGGTGTAATTGGTCTCACAGCCAGCTCAACAGGGTCTTTCTCAACAAAAGCTCCTGCCAGATTCAAAATAGAATTCGCAGAGGCGTTACATTATAGTTGCATTAGTCAAGATTGGCTAGTCCTATAATCAACTCAGAAAGAGGCACATACCTTCAAAGGAACCATCCTCGGGATTTTTAGCGAAGGCGGGCTCAGAAAACATATCCCCAGGTAACTGGTCATCGATCTGAGGAGAGCTATATATGTAGTGCATCATAGGAGTGTCCGCAAACAAGCTTCCCTCGTCAAAATCATCAATGGAGAAATCTGACATAAAAGAATATAAGTGCCAAAGAAGAATGAAGAGACTACAACTAATGGAAATGAGTTACCTCTCACGGGTGCATCAGCCTCTTCATTTCCAAGATTCGCCTCCTGCAAATTATCTGAAGGAGCAAGAAGTAGAGGACAGTTAGAGGATACACAAATTCATTTGTGTATTATCTAAAGAAATACAGTGTCAGTGTTAGATGTACCTAGATTCACGGAATCGGGTCCTACATTGATCTCCTCTCTAATGTCAGCAACTCCTGTAGGCCTCTCTACATGAGGTAGTGGGTCAGACTCATCGGGAGATACGGGAATGGGAGCGGGACTCATCTCATTCTCTCCACGCACTCCTATATAGAGATAGAAGAGCATGAGTCAATGTTCCTAATAACCAAGAGAATGATTCACAGGATGGATATTACCTCCGTCACTGGCAGGATCATCGCCAGCCAGGTCCATATCAGAAGCTCGGGAAGCTGCACGCGGCTTACGGGCTAATCTCTTCCGCCTAGCAATGGGGATCGAAGGTCTCGCCTGGGGAGGAGGACGGAACTCTTCATCCTGATCAACTGTGGTCCCTGAAACATCAAACCATAGTCAGTTTCAATACTTCTGGAAGATAGAAGGAAAAGATGAATTGCAAACCTCGCTCGGAAAAGTCATCGTAATCTTCGGGATCCCCGCCTGAAGCCTCGTCTGTGGAATGGAATGTCCTCTGGCCCTCTTCATCAATCCGGCGAGTCTTGTTCCGCGTCCTCTGTGCCCGAGCGTTCTCCCGAATCCTAAGGGAATCAAGCTGAGAAGCCTCCTCAGCCTCTATCTCTGCAATCGGCTTCACGGGGACAGTCTTGTTAGCTGCTAGTAACCACTTGCAGCTCAAGAAAGTGAGGTTCAACTACCGATCAATACTCGGGAGACTGAACTTAGCACCAGTACAGCCAGTCACGGTCCACAACCATGCACGGAGACCGTCTACCAAACCACTATGGGTCCGAAACTGCTGGCGAGGATTCCTGATGTAGAGCTGATCATAGCCAAACTGGCGAGCGAATCGGCAGGGTAGATATGGCTCTATGAAGCACTGATCCCTCACCCGAAAAGTCAGATAGCCAGGCCTAATGTTCACCAGCCAATTAAAGCAGCCAATGTCTAAGTGAGTCCGATACTCTCTCGGCCTCTCATCATCTATCAAGCACTCGCCATATCGGCCGGAGAACTGCGGAAAACAAGTGGAGAATGCCCAACACTTGTGGACCTGCAGCTGCTGTTTGACATCAGAAAATCCGCGGCCCCCCCACCTGCCATTCTCAAGCAACTGTAGCAGGGGAACAGAGTGGTCTGTGGCGTTCGGCACCGACATCATATCCGAGCGGTGGAGGACGAACCAGGCCATCAGATAAGCGTACGGAAGCTCCACCTTAAGAGTGGGAATCTGACCTGGCAAATCGGTCTCTTTCCGCGTGAAGGCACTAGAAAGCTATCGAAGTCCTCGGTGAATATTAGCCACCATCACCGGAAGAAGTGAGAGTTCTTTCTTGTAATCGAGCTGAACTGCTGGATAGAGTACCTCCAAGGGCAAGGCGTCGCCAGACTGGTATGGAACCACGCACTTCTTCAACCAGATAGCAATAAAGCCGGCAAGAAGAGTCATCGGTCGAATCGGTGTGGTCGCATGCCATAAGAAAGATCTGAACCTGGTCTTCGCAGGGAAGCCACCCTCAGGACTGCTAGTGGTGTAGGAGTGAGCATCAGTCTTCTTCAGTAGACTGTTCACCTCTGAAGGAGTGAGTGGGGCCAACTCACAAATATCCTCGCCAGAACTGCTCTCCAGATTCATGAACAGATAGTTCGCGAACTGCTTTAGACTCACACATACCTTGGTCCTCTTGGCTAAAGGCTCAGACTGCGCCAAAGCGATATGGTAATGACAAGTGAGGTCCCATAAAGTCTCGTAATGGTCGGGCATGCGATCCTTCAGCTGACTCAATTCATGACTAGAAGGGAAATACTCCTGATACAACATCTGTCCCATGGGCAAGCCAGAAATCCTGTGCATCTCATGGAGGGCCAAACCCAACTCCCCTTGCCGGGTCAGAAAAGTGTTCGAGTCTGGATTATAGAGCTCGAACAAAGCACAGAAGTGCCTCGCGCTGACCGGCAAGCCATACATAGTGGCACGGATAGCTGCATATAAGCCACAAGCATGCAACTCTTCGCCCCATCGGCTCAAGACATATGTCGTCATACGGGTCCACCAAAACTTGTCCAAAGAATGGACCCAACCATAAAACCTGTGACGCGTCGCGGGCATCTCACGTCCTAGGGCAGCAAGGTGGTTCCTCAAAGTAGAAGCGGTGGCGAGGAGCTCGTTACGTGGCGGCGCATCTAATCCCACCACTCCGGGATGCAGTCCAGTGATATGACTCCTGCTCGAGCCAGGAACTGCCTGATGAGTGACGTAGCCGCAATGGACGCTTTCATGATCCTTAGTCAAACGCCACGACATCTCCCGCGTCACGGCCTGACGCCTGAGCTCAGTCAACGAGCGATGTCGAGGAATCTCCGGCAAGTATATGAAGCCATTGCCGGTCTTGTGAAGCCACTGTTCAGCATCAATAAATACGGCTTCTGGGTCATCGACAGAATCACCAAACAAGAAATCACTCTTCCAAAGAGGCTGAGTAGAGCTAGCATCCTTCACAAAAGGCGCATCTGTAATCAGCTGGCGAATAGTTCGATACCCACCTTCCCTCACCACCTGGGCAACCTCAGTCGATGTGCCCGAAGCAAATTGAGGAGCAACTGGAATAGGGGAAGGATCGTCGGAGATCGAGTAATACTCGCCACGACGCCCATATACTGCGTGGGACGAGAATGATCCAGAAGGGTATCCCACTGCAAAATAAACAGTTAAACACTGGTTAGTCTCAGTTATAAAAGGAAATTGAACTCATCTTAGCTAAGATAGAGTCATTGCCTTATAAAGGGTGAGACGATTTGGCCACATTGTGCAATCACAAAACAGGGTATGTCGACAACATATCCCTGCCTTATAAAGCGTAATGTAGCGTCAAATCGCCCCCTTTAATTTTGAGATATGGTTTTGACCAAGCAAAACATATCTTTAAAGCGTCGATCCTCACCAAGGAGAATCAAGGCTCTTCCCGATTGCCTCGCCAAGGAGAACAACGTGGGGTAAAATGGACTAATTTGCAAATTTCCAAGAAAATAGGGACTAATTTGTAAATTTCCAAATACTACCAAAAATAGCTCACCAGCATAAGAAGGAGTCGCGCCATCGGCCGACATAGCAGGGGAACGACCTCTCGAAGCACGCGACATGACGAACTGCAAAATAAATTAAGAGGTCAGATCTAGAAAAAAAAGATCATTTTTTATCAGATCTACCCCCTGAAAGAGAAGCTCGAGGCGTCAAATCACACCCTTAACCCTCACATATAATCCCACAAATGCATAAATTAAATTGAGCATGAAAAAGATCAAAATTGTGGGGGATTTACCTGAAGAAAGGCTCGAGATCCAACAAAGATGAGACCTTTTAGGAAACTTTCACCACGTGCTCGAGGGGCCTAAGAGGAATTTTAAGAAATGGTTTTTCGAGGGATTTTTCAGTCCAAGATCAAAAGGAAGCCTAGATCTGGGACAACTATCAAAGTTTCGAGGAGAAAAGACGCTCGAGGGAAAAGAAATTCAAAAAAAAGGGGACAAGGGGGCCGGCCCTAGAGAGAGGAAGGAAAAAGAGAAAAAGAAAGAAAAATGGACCCCTTTTATAATGTGAACCAAGTTGAACCGGACCGGACCAAGTTGAACCGAACCGGATCAGTCCAAATCAGTTCAAAAGAGACTGAATTAAGCGTCGAAACAACTTCAAATCAACTGAGGGTCCCATCCTTGGTTTATTCCTGTCTCTCCCACACATTCGGAAGGAACGGAAGAAATTTTTTGAGCCAAATTACTGCCTTTTTTGGCTCATTTTCAAGCCGGTTCAGCTTATTTTTGAGCACGGAAATACTCCAATAAGGTATACGAGTATAAACTATTCCCTATTGTTATTGAGAAGTTCCTGGAGAATATTCTTCTAAAAATATTCTTAAGGATAACTCAATAACACGACGCCGGACAACGCGTCACAAATGAAGACTCAACGCCAACAATCGAGGGTTAGTTGTACGTCGAACAAATGAGCACAAGCTAAAAGATTGGAAAATCAGGAATCGACTTCAAGTTCAAATTCCGACAACGGTCAGACAATAAATGCAGCACCGGAATCCTTACAAGCATTCGACAAAGCACCGAATAGCCTGAAGGAGTGAAGGAATACAGAACAAAATTTGTTCCAGGTCCCGTTACACCGACAAAGGGTAGGGGCAATCATATCCAAAGTATCCCAGACTCTTCTATAAAAGAATGAGGCTGGAACACTTTGGAGGGGGTATCTGTAGGCGTATAAAATTGCCTATAGGTCCCTTAGCATGGCTCGGCACGATGATTCGACAAATCAACAGACGTTCGAGCGACGAGGCGATGAGGCACATAAGCAACAGAATACGTTCGCGTGCGGAACCAATCCAACGGTTCAGAAAGTTAACGAGTCGTCCAACAACAAAACGGACTTGAACTCAAACACCGAGGCGGATTTACTGCCAAATGAAGACTCGGGCTATCAAATCAAGACCCGAACAAATCAAACGAACTCAATACAGAACCGGAAAATAACCGAACGACGGAAAGCACCCGGGGACTCGGCCTAAACCGAGCCAACCCGGGGTGACTCGGCCCAAGCCGAGCCACCCTAGGGTGGCTCGGTGGCTGAGCCACCCTGAGGTGGCCGGCGCCTTCCCCCCTCTCTCTTGTGCACAGATGCACAGTTTTGAGTGCCTATAAATAGGTGGGGTGGTTGTTCATTTGAGAGGACTTTTTCTGAACTTTTGAGGAGCCGAAACTCTGCCGGATTGTCACCTCAACTCGGAATTGTGAAGGCTTGAAGACTTAGACACTCGGATTCGATTCTTGGCGAGCACCCGCACCAAACAAGGCAGGAGTTCGAAGGGATCTAATCCTCAGATCTACGTAGTTCTACTCCGGATCTAAGCTTGGTTCTTAGATCCCGAGATTCGAGCGGTCGTTTCCTTGGTGAAACGATCCCTCCCGGCTATTATCTCCTTGGTGGGATAATACCCGTTATACCACGTAGATCTGTTTGGATCGAGATTACGCGGTGGTCCACGGTAAACAACCCCGGCACAGGCAAACGACCCACAAAGCGAGTGACCGTATAACAGGAGCTCGCGATCTGTTCGTTAAATAAGGAAAGTTGTAATTTTTCTTTGTTTTCTTTGATTTTCATTGTAACCGGCTCTTATAAAAAGACCGGATCTTTGTAAACGCAAAAAGTTGTTAACATTGAGTGCAATGAGTCCGTTAATGAAGAAGAGTTTGATTTTTCCCGCGAACAGTGGTAATACCTAGTGGTAGGTTATAATTTATAACACTTGAGGGAGACACAGGTAGGCAAACACTTGAGGTGCATTGTGTGATTTCTTTAGTATGTGTCTTTATGCTTTCATTACCCTATTTTTGATGGTGACAAAGGGGAGAGAAATCTCCTCATTTGTGCACATAGAAAGGGGGAGTCTTATAGATAGGGGGAGCAACTATCTATAAGCCAAATGATAAGTCAAATAATCTATTTTATTTGCTCTCGTATAATGGTTGTTTGTCATCATCAAAAATGGGAAGATTGTTAGGTCCTTTATTTTGATGATGATTTATAAGTACCATTATTGGTGCTAATTGTGTATTGAGCTATATTACAGATTATAATTCATTAGCACCATAGATGGAGGATTGGATGGAATATGAGCTATAACGACGATATCTAGAGGAGGTAGAGGCAAAGTGATGAAGCAATGTTTATCAAGAACACCATATGCAATAAGAAGCTTCATCAACTCAAAAGCAATATCAAGACTCAAGAAATGTATTTCTATGTGAGAGATATTTGCTACTTTTATTTTCTCTCTAGTGCTAGAATGTAGGCAAGAAGTTTATTGATTACATTTGAAGCTCATGGGATAACACACTTGCACATTTTCAAAACTCGTATTTTGACACTTTTGCTAAATTGATGATTTTCACAAATACGAGGACCTTTTTGCAAAATTCCTTTTCAAACAAGTTTGTTAAAATGTTTATAAACTGTTTACAAAGTTTCATATTTTTTGGAATTTATTTACTATTTTTTATATAGCACTAAAATTCAATTTCGAAATCGATTCAGGCTGAAAACATATTATCAGTCGACTGACCAGTCGACTGATAAAGTCAGTCAACCAATGTGTCGACTGATAAAAGTACCTGGAATCATCTTTTTGCTCTTTGTTCTATTTCGATCGACTGACCAGTCGACTGACGAGATCGTTAGTCGACTGAAATGATCATCAGTCGACTAATGAGTTGAATATCGTATACAACGTTCAGCTCATCAGTCGACTAATGCTTCCCGTCAGTCGACTGATGGGTGCTATAAAGGCTATATTTGTTCTGTTTCAGAAGTCCAATTTTCTCGGGATTCTGTCTGGTTCTTTAGGTTTTTGGCTGTAGTTTTCTCTCATTAAAAATACCTATCAACCTCATCTACCTCAGAACCAAGATTTCATTGCAAATTACTTGTGTTTAAGCTTATTGTTTTCAAAAGAGCTTCAACTTTTATTTGCTTTCACTATTTCTAAGTTCACATCCCAAGTTTCAATTGCAATCTCTCCTCTGGCCATAGGACTTCTGTAATGAGAGAGTTTTTCTTCGAATTGTGACTGTTGTAAGCTTGATCTCGTGGAGATCTACTGTGTGGTTGTGAGATCTTGGAGGAGATCGTTGTGTAGAAGAAGTTCCGACGTCCAAACCGGGTGTGTAGTGGATTTCTCCTCGAGAGTGGGGAGCGGGAACGTAGGCCAGCAGACTGAACCTCATGAACACATCGTGCGTCATCAATTGGCTAACTATCTCTATCTCTACTCTCTTTTTATTATCATTGCATTTTATTTTGTGTGTGGTTTGTTGGAATTACTTTTAATTGCATTTTATTCATCCAAAAACCATATTCACCCCCCCCCCCCCTCTAGGGCCTTTCAATAGTACTCAAACTAGACAGAATTCCGTCTAGGTTGATCAATCTAGACGGATGTCAACCTAGACGGAAGTAATAAATCTATCTAGTTTGTCAACCTAGACGAAAATCTGTCTAGGTTGATCCTAGACGGACATCCGTCTAGGATGAGTCAACCTAGATGGAATTCCATCTAGGTTGATTATGACAACCTTAGGAATTCCGTCTATGTTTTCTCACCCTAGATGGAATTCCGTCTAGGTTGATATTTTTTAGTAAAAAAATTAATTACAATTTGTATTTTCCTGTATAATTACATTAATATATGAATACATCCAATAAATACTGTACACATGAATACATCCAATCATCCAAATATAATCAAAATTCATAACAATTCCATTTAAAATCAAATATAATCAAATCCAATACAATGCACAAATCCAACCATCCAATCCAAAATATACAACAACCAATTCCGTCTAATATATACATCCAACATCATATATACTAATAATGTACATGAATAAGATAGGATACACGATATGAATAAATGTAGTGTTATAACAAATAAAACTATTTATTGCATTAAAAATAAAAAAGCCTCATCTATCGTTGCCGTCGGCGGTATCTCTATCCCTGTTACGAGAACGGGTGTTGCTCCCTCTAATATCTCCACTCTGAATATTCAATTGAATAATCATTATGTGGTGTTTGATAACATATTAAATAAAAATAAATTTATAAATATAAGAACAAATAAGGTACCTGAGCGCTTTTCTCTCTAGCGCCGGAATTATCGCCAATCGAGCTTATGATCCGTATGATATCATCATACGTGCTATAAGGAATCATATCATCTAAATATTGTAGAACATACCCTATGATATCGTCCATCGAGTTCGCCATCAGTGCAACTCTAGTTATCTTATTAGTCACCTGAATATGCAGCTCTGGGTCAATCTTGTCAATCAAATACGCAGAGATACGTGCAATAAATGACATATCCTAGAAACTGCTTGGGGCTGCTCTCATTGATGTAGATGGCATGGAGGATGTTGTGGATGATCTCACGCTTATGCCAGGTGAAGCTCCAATACCATGCAGAGGATATCTTCCTCTCCTATTATTAGGGAGAAATAAATATTAAATTTTGCTCTCGAATTTAATAATGGTAAACAAATATAAATAGGAGCTAATTATTCAAATTGATTCGATTTTTTTCCATCCATACCTATTATGACCCATCAGGTTCTGTGTGAGAGTGATGTTCTCCTCTACAAAAAACATGTGAGGGTCCGGCTCGGATTGTTTCTCCTTCTGCGAAATGTACATAGATGCAGCCTCCTTGGATGCAGCCTCAAATCCCACCTAATTCACTAATATATAGTTAATTCAAGGTAAAGACCATATTATTTGTATTCTCGTTTCCTCGTAATATTAACAACAAAATGGAGTTAACAATACTACTCAAGGTATGTATAAGTCTCACCACCAACTCGAGATTTGCCTTGATCGTATCCTGATTCTTCTCATCATCCATATATCTATAACGGAAAGTACCATAGGCCGTTTTTGCCCTTAAGTGTATCGGCATTAATGATTTTTCCTGTCATATTACAAATTATCACACTCATAATCAAACTAAGCATTAAGATCATTTAAAGCTTTAAATGACATATATCGTATCCTGATAATAAACACCCTCTAGATTAGCATAGGAGTATGAGCCCAAGTGGTGGTCATGCAGCTTTCTTCTATTTTTTGACCCCTTCGTGGATTTATTGTTTTAAAAAATTTTAGTAGATATGTAATGAAAAAATATCTTAAAATTATAAAGTAATTTTTAAGAAACTAACCTTAGCGGCATCGCTGTCTCACAACTACTAGTACATCCATGACGGTTATACGTTTAACACATATCTGTTTTCGTCAAAAGTTGCTTTTTCCATTGCTTTCAAACCTGTTACACCGTTTATCGATTATAAGTTCGAACTGAAAGAAAAGTTGATCTTTTTATAAGATCTTCTTACAAGGAAAAATAAAGATTATAACTTTATCAAATAAAACACAGTAGTAGTTTATCTCCCGCTGCTTTGCGTGGGATCTTTGTCTGTGCCGGGAACGCGTTAGTCCATGGACCACCGCAGATCAAACCCGATTGACAGTACAACTTCGCTCTTGTTTCACAAAGGAAACAATTGTGAAAGCGACAATCACGACCAAGCGAGATTATGGCTCTTCTCGAGATTAAAACCAAGTTTAATCCGGAGGAAAGAAGGGGAAAGAATCACAAACCTTTTGAAGGACTTTCTTTATGAAAGTATTCACCAAGATCTGATGATTCTCCTCTGAAATTCGTGGTTAGCTGGACAATTTGGCACCTCGCCTTCTCAATTTCAGATCCTCATGAAAGAAGACCTTAGGCTTCTATTTATAGGCTTTTGGAGACGTTATTTTAGATAAGAATTGATGTTTAAACGTTATCTGTAGTTAATAACCGCTTAACCGCGTTTAGGGATAGCTTCAAAACAGTTGGGGAGGCCCTGGGATGAAAGAATCCTTAAAAATCATCGAAATCCACGTTTTGGGAGTCTTGGGAGTCAAAAAGAGTCGTGGTGGCTCGGGACTATGGTGGCTCGGCCACCATTTGGTGGCTCGGCCACCTGTCGGCCACCATTTGGTGGCTCGGCCACCATTACCCTGCCAGCCTTTAGTGGCTCGGCCATCATTTGGTGGCTCGGCTACCTACCGACCACCATTTGGTGGCTCGGCCACTATTTAGTGGCTCGGCCATGGCCGAGCCACTGGTTTTGATCGAGTCTTTTCAGTACGACTCGACTGCTAGGGGCTATCACTTGGTTCGCCGATTTGGTGGCCGATGAGCGTGCGGGCCACTTGGTGATGGTCGGTGAGCATACAGGCCACTTGGTTAGCCGATTTGGTGGCTGATGAGCATGCGGGCCACTTGGAACTGGCTGATGAGTGTGCATGCTAATTGGAGGTGACCGGTGAACGTGTTGGCCGACGTCGGATAATTCTCTTAGACTTAGATAATTATGTTCATCACCTTCTCTCTGTCTCGAGCTGTGTGTGGATACCTATAGGTATTTTTAGATGCCTACAGATACCCCCTTCAAAGTATTTCAGACTTATTTCTTTTATAGAAGAGTCTAGAAGGCTTTGGATAAGATAGGCCTTTTCCTCAATTTCGTAGAGGGACCTGTGAACTGCTTCAATTCTTAACTTTTTCAGCCTTCAGTATATTCAGTGTTTCGTCGAATAGATGAAGTTCTTTCGGCGCTGCGTTTATCGTCTGACCGTTGTTGAAATCTTGAATTGAAGTCGGTGTGTAAGTTTCTGAAGTTAGCTCGTGTCATTGAGTTGACTTTGAACTGATCATCTTCGTCAAAAATTCATATCTGAATGCGATTGAACTCTCTGAAATCATTTTTTGCCTTCTTTTGGCGAGATTGTGGATGTATTGACCGACATCGATCTTTTTTGTAACGCGTTGTGTAGCGTTGACTTTTGGTTGTAGTCTATACAGTTTAAGCTCTTAAGATGTTGGAGCGTGGCGGTCCCAAAATTGGTGCTACAGGACCAACTTGTTAAAGCTGATTCATCTGCATGATATGGATCTTATCCTAAGGTTATTGGATGCTCAAGTCACGAGACCAACTAATGAAGCTGATGCGTCAATAACTCACATTTATAGAATTTTTGGCAAATTCTTAGCCATAAACGGGTTTGATTAGCCTTTACCGACTACCGTTTGAGTCGGGCTAGCATGCAGATTGTTTAGACCCGTTCCGCATGTGACGTTGTGCTAAGAGAATTAACTCACTTAGACTTGATGCTATGACTTTGAATACATAGACTTTGCTATTTTTACGGGAATATAGCACCCGGCAACGCGTGTTAGACGCTGACTTAGGATTTTTGGCAAATCCCCAGCCTTCAACGGATTTGACGTGCCTTTATCGATTACCGTTTGAATCCGGGTAGCATGCGGATTGTTTAAGTCCGTTCCGCATGTGACGTTGTGCTAAGAGAGTTAACCCTCTTAGTGCTACGATATTGAATATGTAGACTTCGTCTTTCTCACGGGAATAAACTACCCGGTAACGTGTGTTAGACGCTGGCTTATCCCTACTTCGGCTTTGGAAAAAAAAATCCCCAGACTTGGATTCTAGTGTCTTTTTCAATCGGTGAAAGACTAAACCGGTAACGCGTGTTAGGCGTTGACTTATCCCTGCTTAGGATTCGGGATAAAATTCCCCAGATTAGTATTCTGGTGTCTTTTCCAAACGGTAAAAGACTAAACTGGCAACACGTGTTAGACGTTGACTTATCCCTGCTTAGGATTCAGGATAAAATTCCCCGTGCGTGTAAGACATGGATTCTTGTTCTTAAAAGATGATGTCTTCTCTTGGGGCAAAGACGAACCCAAAATAAGAAAGGAAGAATTTTATATTCTATCTCTCAAAACCGAAGAGGAAGAATTTTATATTCTATCTTCAGTGCAAAGGAAACTTAAAGTGGGATCTCCACTATGAGAATCTAAAGAGTGAAATTAGGAATGGGATCCCCACTCCGAGAATCGAAAAGATTCAAATAATCCTAACTGTCGGAAGGTTTGATTACCGAACTAAAGGTGAATTTCTCGTATATCGAGAGGGAATTGTGGTTTTGACCTTAAATGTAGGAAGGTTTGACCAAGCGGGAGATTGAGGTGACCCTAACTGTAGGAAGGTTTGATCACTCGATTTGAAAGTGGACCTCTCGTTCATTAGAGGAATCGAAAGGAGATTTTGGCTTTGGCCCTAACTGTGAGAATATTTGACCGAGTGGGAGGTTTGAGATGATCCTAACTGTAGGAAGGTTTGATCGCTCGATTTGTGGACCTCTTGTTCATTAGAGGAATCGAGAGGTGATTTTGGTTATGGTCCTAACTGTAGAAAGGTTTGACCAGGTAGACAGTGGGAGTGGGAGTACAAATCATAGTAGGAGTGTTGACTTATACCAATCACTCAGAAGGAATTCCTGGTGTTAAGCTATAAGGACTTAACACGAAGGAGTTTGACAATTCATCAAGGATTAAGAGATCAAAATTCCAAGCATTATATCCGGACTCTAACTATGGGAGTGTTGAGTGCACAGATACATCGAAAGTTTGAGTAGATTTAACCGAAAGGAATTTTAATAGACCAACTGTCAATTAATTTGATCAGTGAAGGATTTTATGGTGGAAGACCGTGAGTCGTCAAACACCAATGGGAGTTTTGTGAGGGAAGATTGATCCAACGAAGTGATCGAATCTTGTCTCGGCAAAAGAGTGTTCGGAAATCACAATGGGGGTTTAGTGTTTATCACTTTGTTTATAATGATTGGGTTTATCCCTAAGAATTTAACATTCTTTCGGGAATTTCCCGTTACATGAATTATCCACCCCCAGCTTCCCTTGCGGAACTGGGTCTGATATTATACTCAGTTACATGATCGGGTTATCCTTAAGAATATTACATATAAAAGTTCTCCAGGAACTTCTCGTCAACGGTAGGAAACATTTAGACTCATATACCTATTGGAGTATCGAGAAGCAGTTTATACTCGTATACTCTTCGGAGTGTTGAGAAGCAGTTTATACTCGTATACTCTTCGGAGTGTTAAGAAGCAGTTTATACTCGTATACTTGTCGGAGTGTTATTCGACCTAATTGAGCTTTATGACGCCGGCTTCGACCAGGGTTTGGATGCTATTCTTGAGAGCAAAACAATCCTTGGTAGGATGAAGGACCCTCCTGTGGTACGCACAGTAGCTCGGATCCATAGTATTGTTAGCTTCCTCCTAATTCGTGATAAGTGGTAGCTTAATCTTGTTGTTTTCAAGGAGGGATTCGAAGATGGCTGGAACGTCTTCGTCCTTGAAGGAGTACTCTTTTTGGAGTCTAGGACCCGAAGTCTTCTGCTATCTTCGGGGTTGCTGTTGTGACGTCTGATTAACGTCAACGACTACTGCAGGTGTCTTCCATTTACCACAGGAGATGAAGCTTGAGTTCGGAGAGTTAGTCGTTGGTTGGCTTCTCTCGGTTTTCTTCCTTCTAAGGAATCGTTCAGCCTGCTCTCCGTGCGTCTTGAACTCCTTCCATGTGTTGGACGGTGCGACTCCCATAACTTCCAACACGTCCAAAGACAGGTTGTTGTGACAAGTTTGCAGGATGAAGTCCTCTATGATCGGATCTTGGCAGTTCATCACCTTATTCCGGAAGCGCTTGACGAAGCCGTCGACCGTCTCGTCGTCTTTTTGCTTCTCATCAAAGAGTGTCCTGATTGACACCTCGGAATCATCGTCAAAAAAGTGAGTGAGGAACAAGTTCTCTAGGTCATCCTAGCTATTAATACTTCCTGGTTTAAGATGGCGGTACCAATCAAAGGTAGCTACACGAAGGGTTCCTACAAACGATCATACCATCAGAGGTTCATTGCTAGAAATGATCCCCAGGTGGGATTTAAAATAAATCAAATATTGAGTAGGGGAACCCCTTCCATCAAACGGTGTGAAGTTAATCAAATTAAACTTCGCTGGGTATGGAATTGAGTCCCAGTCTCTCGGATAGGGACATGGAATGCCGGTCCTTTTCACCTCTCAAGCAGACATTAGAGCGTTGATTTTGCTTTCGAGATCTTTTATTTTCTCATCCTCGCTCGTATCGGACCTAGGACGATTCTTAAAAGGAATAACAGGGCCACTCCCAGCGTTATCGTCTTCGGTGGGATCACCCCTAGTGTTGTTATCTATAGGGGGTGTATTTGAACCACCCCCGGTACTTTGGTCAACGGGAGGGTTATCAACATTGAGGCATTCATCCATATCTGAATCGCTACCTGCTTGGTTAGCAGTATTGTGATAGCTGGATTCACTAATTTGATTGGACAAAACTCGAATTTGTTGGTCATGTTCTTCCTTCATCCGCCGCATAACCATATTCATCTCGATTGTAAAGTACTCTTTCTACTTAGCCAAAGCTTCTTGAAAGAGTTGAGTCATCTGTTCAGTAGTGTTCATGAACGATTCTCAAGTCTGTCCCGTGCTGGACACAGTGGCATCTGAAGTGATCGCAGAGTTTGCGTCTGATGCTTCATCGTCTGAGGAATGCCCTCTCTGAATTCTCCTATAATCCCTAGGCCTGATAACCCCGATTTGTAGCCGAGTCAATCGCTGGGATATTTGTGGAAAAGGTTCGGGACTGAAGCGTCGTGTGGATTTTCCTTTGTCTGTCATGTTAATCATGACTTCTGAGAATTCACGTTCTTGAACGGTCAGCTTTCTTTTATGGAAACATCATGACTTGTGTCTTAGCGTTTCTGTAGAAAGTCTTTCAAATACCGAAATCCTTTGCGAGGCGGTCTTGGAGCAGTTACACTCTGATAATACCGCCTTGATAAGTTTGGTACATGGACAAAGAGAATCCGTCTCTCGGGTACTTCTCTTTCGAGATTTATTCGTAACCCCAGCCTGATAGTACAATTCATCGATACGATTATCGAAGCAACCTATCTTGCGCTGGCATGACTTCTCAAGTATAACATTGTTGTCTGACGAATACGTTTCCTTTTGAGGACTTGCCGTTTTGTTATCATTCTCAAGAGTTATGCGTTTAGAGCCACGCTCTTGCGAGCGCGGGACCTCAACGGGCTCTTGGATTTTGACATGTAGCCTGAGGTGGTCTGTTTTAGGTGTTTTCCCTTTGTGAGAAGGCTCCAAATTGTTGCGAGGGGGTGTGCGACCTCCAGCTCGAGTAATTGCTTGGGGTTTATTCGCTAGGCCCAAGCGTTCTTTGATCGGAACTTTACCTTGATCCTTGTGGAAAGGACCTAGACAATCTATCATACTCTTCTTAAATCGGGACAGGTCCACACTGTCATGAAGCTTCATCAGAGATGTGGGATTCATCGGGATAGGAGCAGAGGCCGTCGAAGACTCGAAAATGACCGCAGGAGACGAAACGGGGGCCAGACAGGCCTTGGTGGCTCGGAGGTGGCGCGGGTCACCATTTGGTGGCTCGGCCCTGGCCGAGCCAGTGTTTGAGCTAGCGTTTGGTGGCTCGGCCCTGGCCGAGCTAGCAGCCGACAATTTGGTTTTTTCGGGCCTTATTTTGGATTTTGGCCTCCATGCTTTGTGTAGTTTTGGTGGTCTACGGGTCACCTGTTGTTTCTCCAACTCTCGGGCCTTCTGCACAAGAATCAGTGCATGCGCAAGGAGTGCACAATGCTTTTGGATGCGCTCCTCAAGGGTTGAACGGGTCCTTTTGATTTGGATCCACTCATTCGTTGCTGGTTTGGAGGAGGGGCTGTGCACTTGCTGCTGGGGCGCTTGGTGCCTTCTGCGTCTCAGATCCGCCTCATAGCCAATCCCGTCAACAGGATCCAAAGCCTTAGCAAATCGGCGCGTAAGTCATTGGCGCTGCCTTTGGCGTGCCCTCTTCGATAAAGTTGGCGCGGCTACAGCGGCTATCTCCTTGATTGAGGAGGAGTCCTTAAGGGCATTGCAAGGCGTGATTGCAATAGCGAGGGGGCCTTGATCTTCTTGTGTTTGCAGCTTGTGGAGGATCTGGAGGAGGATGACAGATACTCCTCGAACTTGGCCTGGTCTAACTCGTACACGACCTCTTCGTCAACCGGGATCCGGATCTGTAGTTGCGACACGACAGCTTCGGCAACGAAGCTGTTAGCTCCCACTGTGGTCGCCAGTTTGTTTTCATCAAAAGTTGCTTTTTCCATTGCTTTCAAACCTATTACACCGTTTATCGATTACAAGTTCGAACTGAAAGAAAAGTTAATCTTTTTATAAGATATTCTTATAATGAAAAATAAAGATTACAACTTTATCAAACAAAACACAGCAGTAGTTTATCACCCGCTGCTTTGCGTGGAATCTTTGCCTGTGCCAGGGACGTGTTAGTCTGTGGACCACCGCACATCAAACCCGATTGACAGTATAACTACGCTCTTGTTTCACAAAGAAAACAGTTGTGGAAGCGACAATCATGACCAAGCGAGATTGTGGCTCTTCTTGAGATTAAAACCAAGTTTAATCCGAAGGAAAGAAGGGAAAAGAATCACAAACCTTTCGAAGGACTTTCTTTATGAAAGTATTCACCAAGATCTGATGATTCTCCTCTGAACTTCATGGTTAGCTGGACAATTTGACAGCACCTCGCCTTCTCAATTTTAGATCCTCTTAAAAGAAGACCCTAGGCTTCTATTTATAGGCTTTTGGAGACGTGCTTTTGGATAAGAATTAATGTTTAAACGTTATCTATAGTTAATAACCACTTAAACGCGTTTAGGGATAGCCTCAAAATAGTTGGGGAGGCCCTGGGACGAAAGAATCCTTAAAAATCATCAAAATCCACATTTTGGGAGTCTTGGGTGTCAAAAAGAGTCGTGGTGGCTCTGGACTGTGCGAGCCACCCACCATTTGGTGGCCGAGCCACCATTTGGTAGCTCGGCCCATTTGGTGGCTCGGCCACCATTTGGTGGCTCGGCCACCATTTGGTGGCTCGGTTTTGATCGAGTCCTTTCAATGCGACTCAACCGCCAAGGGCTATCACTTGGTTTGCCGATTTGGTGGCCAATGAGCGTGCGGGCCACTTGATGGTGGCCGGTGAGCACACGGGCCACTTGGTTAGCCGATTTGGTGGCCGATGAGTATGCGGGCCACTTGGAACTAGCTGATGAGTGCGCGGGCCAATTGGAGGTGACCGGTGAACGTGTTGGCCGGCGTTGGATAATCCTCTTAGACTTAGATAATGACGTTTATCACCTTCTCTCTGTCTCGAGCTGTGTGTGGATACCTATAGGTATTTTTAGACGCCTACAATATCAAACATACGTTCATGTATCACTTAACAAATATGAATATTTATCTACATAAAATATATATAAAACGTACGTAGAAACTAATTACACTAATCTAGCGGCTGTCATGGGAAGGCTTCTATCCATTTAGAATATAGTAGTGCTTACATCCAACTTCATATACTTTGTCTACTTTTATTTCTTAAAAATTTTAGCAGCATCTACCCGTTATTTTCCCTGTATACTGTGCGGATGTTATTATGCGTATCAGCAATAAACCAAAATGTAGAACAACATACGCTTGTTGTACACGAAGAACAACGAATATGTGCTGCCAAAACTTTCAAGACTGAAAATATACAAAGTATACAAAGTTGGATGTATACACTACTATATTCCTAACCCATCCGAGAAGGACAGATCCAATAATTAGGAATTTTAGTACTAATTTTTTATTCGTATAATATAAAATAAACGCTCATTTCCTGGAGAAAACTTCGTCTCCTACCCAAATCTGAGTCGTATATCATATATTATAAGTCTAAAGAATTGGATGTAATTATTAGACGGAAGTCTAGGGATAACGTTATTTTTTATTCACCTAAATTGGATAATAACACATTATGAAAAATTATAATGTGTTATATATTACTCTATTTTTTCAAAAAATTTATTTTACATATTTTCACATCACAAACTTAAATAATCACACCTACTTATAGCACGAATGAAACTTAATTGAGTTAGGGTTTATAAGTGTTTAAAAAAATATGATTACTAGTGTTGTTCAAATGAATTAACATATAGTTGAGTTAGGGTTTTCAGAATTGAACTCGTTTATTTTTTTATCATAAATTAGAGTTTTTAAACTAAATTCAACAATAAATAATAATAAAATAAAAAATTCTAAAGCTCAGTAGAAAAATCATACCTTTTAAGCATATGAAATAACGGACACACCGGTGATCACGGTTGGCCGGCTGAAAAGCTGGGGAAAGGGAGGGGCCGGGGGGACGAGGGCGCGCTAGGCAACCTAAACGAAATTCCGTCTAGGTTAACCAGACAACCTAGACGGATTTTCGTTTAGGTTTAATTTTTCGTCTAGTTTAATCTAAACTAGACGGATCGACCTGAACCGAAAATTTCCGTCTAGTTTGATATAACCTAGACGGAAAATTGTTCCGTCTAAATTGTTCCGTCTAGATTAGTAGATTTTCTACTAGTGTTAGGACATCAAAGGTCACATTTCCTAAAAGTAAGCTGAGAATGGTCTTTTTCTTCTTTTAATTTGAACTTTTTGGAGAGCAGGGGCACAGGTGTGGGAGGACTTGGGCATATCATTAGGCCGAAGGAAACACTTTGCTTTAGACTAAAAACTATAGGATGGAGGCCCAGTTAGGCTTTGTGCGGCATTTTATAAATTGTAACTGTCTCCGTACCTTAGATGGTCATAACTCATTTCAAATATCTATGCTATCATAAAGAAACTAAAAAAAATAAATGAATGTTTTCCACCCAGGATGAAATGGAGTGAAATATAGGTAAATTCACAATTGGGTCCTAGAAAAGTAAAATCATCACAACCATCCCCTTTGCCTTATCGTGCGTGGAAGTCATCCTTGCTCTTAGAGGTGTGGATCAGATACGGTTCGGACATGAAACTTATGATATTTCGTATATGCCTTCTAAAAATTGATACGAATACAATTTTTCTTTGGTTAAAAAAATCATGACCTTATCTGCACAAAATAAAGCATATGTGATTCAAATATTGGAGAGACGGCTACGGTATGGTTGCGGATATGAATCAGATAAATAGCAAACAAATAAAGCATGACTTAAAATTTACAATATATTTATCTACTATCAATTTTTAAAAGTAATGTACAATATCTAATACAACCAAGACGACTTCAAGAGAAAATTATCATGAACTTTTTCCACTAACTTACTATTCATACAACACTATATTTGGGCCGGAAATTATTTTCTTTATTATGATTGAATCTATTACAACTTTAGGCGTAACAATAAACTCAACAAAAAAGTTAGTCTTTTTATAAGACTTTTACACAATGGAAATAACTGATTACAATCTCTTTCAAACAATACACGGATCCTATTTATTAGTCTTTGTTGCATGGGATCTTTGCTTGTACCGGGGACATTGATATCCATGGATCGCCTACGGATCGGATCCGGTTGACAGAATGATTAATCAGAGCTCCTACTTCACCAAGGAAGTATTCGTTGAAGTACTGTTATCGACCAAGCGAAATCAGTACTCTTCTCGAGATTAAGACCAAGTCTAATCTTAAGGAAAGGTGGTAACGGGCTTCAGATCCTTCGAAAGACTTCTTCTTTATGCCGAAGTTCATCAGGATTTTGCTAGCCCTTGCTGAAATTTGTGGCTCTTGGCGCTGAAATTTGGCAGCACCTTCTCGTTTAGATAATAATTCGCCCCCTGAGAAAGAAGGCCTTTGTATTTATAGGGCCTCGAATGAAGGGTATTTTGATAAGAACAAAGGATTTGATCCTATCTTCAGTTAACAACCATCCACTCACGTTTAGATATGGTTTGCAGGTAGTTATGGAGGTTCCGGAACAAAAGAAACTGATCGAAACAAACCAAAACGCATTTTGGTGGTTACGGACACAAGTCGACGCCTGCTGACTGACAGGGGGCACGGGTCAGACAGACCTGACCCGCGGTACTGTAGCGCGGGTCACCAATGACTCACTTTGTATATTCGTTACCTTCAACAGGGCCGGATAATCTTTTCCTGACTTGAATGCCTTACTTGAATGATAACGCTTCTCATCTGTAGCGTGGGTCACCAATTGGTGACCCGCGGTTACTGTAACGCGGGTGACACGCGGTTACTGAAGCACGGGTCACCAATTGGTGACCACGTGGTTACTGTAGCGTGGGTCACGAATTGGTGACCCACGGTTACTATAGCACGGGTCACCAATTGGTGACCCATGGTTACTGTATCACGGGTCACCAATTGGCAACTCGCGGTTACTGTAGAATTCTAGGCTATATTTGAAGATTTTCATATAGATTGATGAAGGTTACAATCTAACGATCTTCACAATAACCGATGAAAGCTCTAATTCAACAGCCTTCACAATCAACATCGGGAGTTATAATCTGACAACTCTCATATTTTCGAGCAGCCAATGCGAAGATCACTCAACAATGGTCTTTACAACGCTCTACAGAAGAAGTTATAATTAAGTCATTTGATCCTTCTAAAATGCGGAATTCACCTTCGCGTCTTAGTTCTTGAAACGCAGATGGCTCCCACATTTCTAACCCTTAGCACACAAAACGTGGACGACCCTCACGTTTTTCAACATCCAGCGGGTGCCCAACTCTACATCTCCAGTCTAAAATGCGGAGTTAGGGTCCTGCACGCCAACTGGGACGTTGTTTGACTCATTCAACATGAGCTGAACGGTTCCAAAACCATTTCCCACGATTTAGGGGTGGTTATACCCCACTTAGGAGTGATTTAAGAGGTGGTTACACCTCCTTAATCCCATATAAAAACGAGTAAACTCAATTGAGTTGAGGGCTCTTTTGGGGGCTGGCGGATTATCATGGGATCCTTGAACATTTTCGGATCTAAAGAGCAGCAAAGGGCACCTTCTCTTTGATCTTTCGATCCTGGGGGCTTGGCAGCAAAGAAGGTCCTTCATCCTTCGGCTGGAGCTTTGGAGATCGGTAAGAGGAGTTTCTTCATCCTTAGATTATAATCGACTTTTGGTTAAATCAACTCTTCCATAGAGTTTCACACTCGTTCAGAGTTATCAACTCATTAAGAATTTCAAACATGCTTTGCAAGTTCTCCATAGCGTCAAATCGTGAGGAGGAGATACCGTTCCAGTGAATCAAGACGTGCAGATCGTCAACGGAGGGCAAACTCGATGTGAGTATTCGAGGGAGGTACTCTATCGCCATCGTGAAGAACCCAGAATTAAACAAAGGTAAGAATTCAGATCAATTCTCCTCTCTTTTGTAATTAAAAATTCAAATTGTAATTCAGATCGATAGAATACAAGTCAAATTTTTTTATTCTTTTTACTACAAAATTTTCACTAAACAAAAGATGGCGACTCCGCTGGGGACTAGCTTTTCTGACGAAGAGGTGGTAGTGCAATCCGACATCATGCTCATTGGAACGACTGTTGAAACTCTGATCATCGAGTTCGACCAAGCCAAGTTTGAGGAGGCCCTCTCCTCCGGGTCCCTTAGCCCTAAGGCTATGCGTAAGATCCACAAAGTTTCTAAGGAGACTAAAGCTCCAGTTATAGCTGACTCATCGAAGGACTGTCTCCCTTGGGGGTTGTACTGTTCATACAAGCCCCTCTCTGAAGGAGAAGACTTAGCTTCGGTACAACTCCCAAAAAGTCGATCCTCCAATCAACGCGAGCTCCGCGTTTGTGAGCCTCAACACGAGCTCTGTATAAGCCAAGCTAAACACAACCCTCAGGGGTACGTTTCCCAAATAAAACGCAACCCTTAGAGGCACGTTCCAACATTAAAACGTAGACCTCAAAACTGCGTTAATCTGGCAGAATGCAACTCTCAGGAGTGCGTCCAGAACCAAAATGCAACTCTCAGGAGTGTGTTTCACAAACTGAACGCAACTCTCGGGTATGCGTTTTAGAACCAAAACGCAGACTTCAAGACTACGTTTTATCAGCAAAACACAGACCTCAGGATTGCGTTTCACCAGCAAAACCTGGAGCTCAGGCGTGCATTCAGGTGATGAAATCCAATATAGAACCTGGTGTATACTGTGGAACTTCGGGGTGCTGTCCCGAACCCCACCGGGGGTAGTCCTCCCCCCCAGGACCCCCCGGCCAAGGGCGCGCCGCCCCCCCCCGCCCCCGGCTCGCTGACCGGTCAGCGAGACCCCCGAATACTCTACTTAGCGCGACAAGATTAAGGGGCGGATATAAAAAGTCTATGGATTCAAGGCATCTTAACCAGATCCATGTTCACCAAGATCTAGTCTTGTCCAATCATGGACTGGGGGTTCCAATTCAAACCTCACGATCGGTGAGTAATTCTTTTCGAGTCTTTGAAACAAATTTGAGAATGTTCATATCGAGAGAAAGACCGATGCAACAAGTCATTCGTGAACGACTGATTCCTACGGTCCTCTCGGGATGTCAATACTGCTCATATGCGACCAAACCATTGGTATTCGACCAATTAACGAATGTTGCTTTGCCCAACCAACGACGACGTTCGCACTGGAAGAAGTCTCCAGAGACCGAGTATCCTGGAGTCACTATCAATGGTCTTAGTTCTGATGATTCTAAGATAAGTCACTCACCGGCCATCAAAGAAATCGCTAACAAGTTTGAAGGAGTCTACCGACACACACAGACTCAAACGGGAGTCATCCCCTCTGTTAACTATCGGATGTTAGCCAGAGGAACCAATTCGGATGATGAACATTCAGCCATTGCAGAGTCCCAATCATCAAGCTCTTTTGTTGGGCATGAGAGCTTCGCTCACATGGCAGAACATTCTGAAGACCTTTCAAAGAGGGTTGCTGAGCAGGATGACATGCTCCGAGCACAGCAAGAAACCATCAATCGAATTTGGGATATGATGGCTCAGATCATTGTCAATGAAGCCAATTTCCAAAAAGCTAGGTCGCAACCTCGGCAAGAATCCTCCCGAAAAGGAGGATCGCCCACATCAAAGGCGAAACAAAAAGTGAACAAGACCTCTGATCAAGAAGCTCATCACATAGTCTCTTCATCTGAAGAAGAAAAAGAAGCCGAGAATGAGTAGAATCATCAATCGGCTAAAATGGAAGAATTGTAAGCCCGCCTCAATGCTATTGCTAGCAGAAGCGTGCTCTAAGAAGAGGGAGTTGTCAGGCCCTATCCTGCCGAATGGGATGTATCCCCTTATCCTCCAAAATTTAAAGTCCCGACGCTACAAACTTTTGATGGCACGGGATCACTGAACCAACATATCTATCATTTCAAGTTACAGATTGGGAATGTGATATCAAATGACGCCATACTAGTTCGATTGTTCATTGACACCCTCAAGGGAGTTACTTTTAAATGGTTCAGGAAACAGCCTGCGGGATGTATCCAAAAATGGGCGGATCTAGAGAGACTCTTCTTATCAAGATTCTTTCAAGAGAATACAGAAGTCTTCATCCATATCCTTCTCGCTGCTAAGCAGAAGAAGAGGGAGTCTGTCAAAGCCTTTGTCAAGAGGTTCCGAAGCATGGCTCTCCGATGTTTGTCAAGTATGACACAGTCTACCTTAGTGGAGACATGTCAATACAACTTGCAGACCGACCTTCTAGTATAAATGAGGGTTATAGAATGTCATTCCAAGAGACAACTCATCACTCAAGGCGAACAGGCTTTAAAAATTATTTTCATGATCAAAGCTGAAGAACAAAGTAGGCAGGATCAACCTGAACAATCGGACCAAGCCTAATTTTCTCAGTCAGAAGGGAAAGATACTACGACCACTGAAACCAATCCTCTTCGGTAGGATGGCGGATCCAACAACTATCATGTTAACAGTTACCTCTGATAGTCAAACTCGTTAGATAGTGGCCCACTAGACGATGTGCTATGTCTACCCTTTTCCCCCCTGCACTTGTTTAAGACTGGGGGTTGATTTATTTATAGTTCATTAGATTATGAGTGATAAATTTTCTGAATTGTCATGTTCAATAGAATACCTCTGTCAACCACGAAACCTACCAAAACTATCACGTTAACATTTACCTCTAATAGTCCACTAACTTGTCAATCCTTTTCAACAGGATGGCAGGTCCATAAAACTATCACGTTAATAGTTATCTCTGATAGTTCATCAACTTGCCAATCTTCTTCAATAGGATATCAGGTCTATAAAATTATCACGTTAACAGTTACCTCTGATAGTCCATCAACTTGCTAATCTTCTTCAATATGATGACAGGTCCACAAAACTATCATGTTAACAGTTACCTCTGATAGTCCATCAACTTATCAATCTTCTTCAATAGGATGGCAGGTCCATAAAACTATCACGTTAATAGTTACATCTGATAGTCTATCAATTTACCAATCTTCTTCAATAGGATGGCATGTCCACAAAACTAACACGTTAACAGTTACCTCTGATAGTCCATGAACTTGCCAATCTTCTTCAATAGGATGATAGGTCCAAAAAAACTATCACGTTAACAGTTACCTCTGATAGTTAAACTCATCAGATAATGGCCTACCAGGTGATCTACCTCTATTCCGACTTCATGGATAGTACCGCACTAGGCGAAGTGCCATGTCTACCCCTCTTTTTCTTCCCCTGCTAAGTCTTAATCAAGACTGGAGGTTAGTTACTTCGAATCTATTGGATTAAGAGTAACAAATCTTTCACATCGTCGAGTTAATATTACACTTCTGACGATCATCACCCCCACAGAGTATGAATGTAGCTTGCACCACTCCCAATTTGTCACGTTAACAATACACCTCTGACAAATCAATTTATCAATCCTTGACAATAGGATGATAAGTCCTTAAAATTACTCAAATCGTAATCTTCCCCAGCAAGATACTAAATCTTCAAAATCTTATTCAAATCACAAGTATTAAAATTCATCGCTTCTGGTGATAAACTCACTTAGCAATTCTCCCCAGCGAGACACTAGTCCCCAAAATCTTGTTCAAATCACAAGTTAAAAATTCTGTCATGTTAATATCACACCTCTGACAACCCACTTATCAATCCTCTTCAATAGGATGATAAGTCCACAAAGTTGTTCCAATCGCAACACAAATCTTGTCATGTTAACACCAAACCTTTGACAATTAACTTATCGTCTCTCTACAATAGGATGATAAGTCTCCAAAGTTGCTCCAATCGCAACAAATTCCTGTCACGTTAATATCACACCTTTGACAAATCAACTTATCAGTCCTCTTCAATAGGATGATAAGTCCACAAAGTTGCTCCAATCGTAACAAATTTATGTCACGTTAATATCACACCTCTGACAAATCAACTTATCAGTCTTCTTCAATAGGATGATAAGTCCACAAAGTTGCTCCGATTATAACAAATTCCTATCATGTTAACACCAAACCTCTGATAATTAACTTATCAACTCTCGTCAATAGAGCGATAGATCCTCAAGGTTGCTCCGATCGCAGCAAATTCTTGTCACATTAATCTCACACCTCTGACAAAATCCACTTATCGACTCTCCCCAATAGAGCGATAGGTACTCAAAATTGCCCTGATCGCAATATTTTTCTTGTCATGTTATTATCACACCTCTGACAAAATCAACTTATCAACTCTCTTTAATAGAGCGATAGGTCCACAAACTCGTCAAGTTAACATCACACCTCTAATCAACTTATCGACTCTCTTCAATAAAGCGATAGGTCCATAAACCTGTCAAGTTAACATCATACCTCTGACGACCAAATTAACTTATCGTCTCTCTTCAATAGAGCGATAGGTCCATAAAATATTATTAGGTTAACATCACACCTCTAACAGTCAAACCCCCTAATAAACTTGTTAATCCTTTTTCAACAAGAATAGTAAGTTTTCATTATAAAATCCCTAGTGGATTAAAGATTTTCTAGAATTATCCCAGTAATAATAAAGAAAGTTTCTAAATTTCACTCTAAGTGAAAATTCACGCCAAGTTAATACTACACCTCTGGCACTTCCAATTTTCTTTCAGTGTTTCAAGTGAAAATATAACACAGGAAGAACAGTGGCAAAGCCTACGTATTCAACATCGTAGCACCAAAAATCCATGTCTTACACGCATAGAGAACTTTATCCCAAATCCTAAGTTGGGATAAGTCTACGCCTAACACGCGTTGCTGGTTAGTCTTTTTCCGTAAAAATGACCAAGTATATGTATTCAAAATCATAGCATCAAGTCTAAGAGGGTTCATTCACTTAGCACAACGTTACATGTAGAACAGACTTAGACAATCCATGTGCTAGCCCGACTCAAACGGTAGTCGGTAAAGGCTTATCAAATCCGTTGATAGCTAAGCGTTTGCCAAAAATCTTATGCATGTTTATGGCCCATCAGCTTAATAGATGTGAGCCGAGACTTGAAACAGATGAGCTAAAGATAAGTCTCAAAGACTTAGTCAAAAATGCATGAAAAGCCACCTCCGCGTCTCAAGTCAAAACATCAAGGTTAGACCCACGTCGTAAAAACCACAACACCGAGGTCACACCCGGGTTCCAAATTTAAAATGCAAGGGTGAGACCCGCGTCTCAAGTTCAAAACGCAGGGGTCCACCCCCGCATTCCAGAAGCAAGGTTATGACGCATACCTTCATACGGGTCCTGCGTGGCAAATCCCTTCAACCAAGATGCCTTCGAAGCGAGTGTAGAGAACGACTCCTTTATGACAAGGAATCAACAGCTCCAGGATCAGGGTTGAGATCCAAAGTATTCTAAAAATTCGTCCCAGTCAACTGCGAACTTTCAAAAACTTTGGAGGGGGTTCTGTAGGCTGTCTAAAAATCATAATAGATAGCTGTAGGTTGTCTAAAAATCATAATAGATAGTTGATCCCTCATCAAACACCGATGATGAAAGTTACAATCTGACGACTTTCAAAAGGCTATAATTTGAAGACTTTCACGTAGATCGATGAAGTTTATGATCTTACGACCATCACAACAACCGATGAAAGCTTTAGTTCAACAACCTTCATAATCAACATCGGGAGTTACAATCTGACAACCTCTTATATTTTCGAGCAGCCAAGGCGAAGATCACTCAACAATGGTCTTTACAACGCTCTACAAAAGAAGTTATAAGTGATTAGCTCCTTCTAAAACACGGAATTCACCTTCGTGTTTCAGTTCTTAAAATGCAGACGACCCCCGCGTTTCCAACCCTCAGCAAACAAAATACGGACGACCCTCGCATTTTTCAACATCTAGCGGGTGCCCAACTCTGCGTCTCCAGTCTAAAACGCGGAGTTAGATTCCTGAATGCCAACTTGGACGTTGTTTGACTCATTCAACATGAGTTGAATGGTTCCAAAGCCGTTTCCCACGATTTGGGGGCGGTTACACCCCACTAAGAAGTGATTTAAGGTACGGTTACACCCCCTTAATCCCATATAAAAATGAGTAAACACAACTGAGTTGAGGGCTTTTTTGGGGGCTGGCAGATTATCTTGGGATCCTTGAACATTTTCGGATCTGAAGAGCAGTAAATGGCATCTCCTCTTTGATCTTTCGATCCTAGGGGCTTGGCAGCAAAGAAGATCCTTCATCCTTCGACTGGAGCATTGGAGATCGGTAACAGAAATTTCTTCATCCTTGGCTTATAACCGATTTTCGGTTAAATCAACTCTTCCATGTATGGTCGAAAAATTTAAGGATTGATTGATTCTCTTGTTTTAAGAAAATTGGGTTTGATCACTTGGTACGAAACCATTATAATCACTCACAATCTCTCGATTATAGAGGAAGAGAAGATTAATTCAGGTTCTCCTTATTTAACGTAGGTTCTTGTTGGCGAAAAGATACTTCCCTTGATGCTTGAGTCGAGATTGCTTCCCGTTGACGATCAGAACAAGATCACAAGAGCTTCTGACATGGGTTAGAACACAAGAATACAAATGTCGATTTCTCTTCTAAAGATCTTCAAGTCCGAGTATCGAAAGCCAAAGTCCAGCCCTCCTCTTAATAGCTACTCGAGGCTATTTATAGGAGTTTGAGCTCGTAACCGACGTGCTACAATCGTGGAGTTGTGGGCGTAACTACTGCACTAAAATTTTAGAGTCATGGCGTAACTGACTCCTTGAATCTAGCTCATGTGGCTGACTGGGTCTTCGTGGCCGTTACAGCCTGATTTAATGTGGGTGATGAACTTCATTGTGTTGGCGAACCTCGTCCTTGATGTCAAACCTCACTGTGTGGAGAGCCTCATCTTTGATGTCAAGCCTCGCTGCGTGGCGAGCCTCGTGAGCTTCTTTAATAATGAGCTTCGTCTTCACTAACGAGCTTTAAATCTGATGATAAGCTTTGTTTTCATTGACGAACTTCACCTCTGATAATGAACTCCGAACCTCGTATCCAATGACAAGCTTCGAACCTCATTTCCAATGACGAGCTTCGTCTTTTATGTCAAGTCTTATTTCCAATGATAAGATTCGAACCTCATTTCCAATGACGAGCTTCACATCTTGTTTCCAACGATAAGCTTTTGAAACGAGGTTCATCATTGTAATGACCCTCGTCATACTCGTTATGAGCTTCAACATTCTAAGGCCAAATGATTAGCCAATGATCTTTGAAGATCCATAAGAGTGGAGGAGAGGTAGGCTTTTTTCACTAACCTCTCCATCCCCCTCCTCCCTTCTTTCATGTTGGTCATGCCTATTTATAGGCTTGGGAGTATTATGAAGTGAGTTAATGGGCTTTAACTCTCTTTAAATGAGGGAGTTAATGATCATTAGCTCCCATTTAAATGGATGAGTTAGTGGTCATTAACTCTCCTTAAATGGATGAGTTATTGGTCATTAACTCTCATTTAATATAGCCCTTTGAAACGGTGCCTGACAAAGTTCATTTATCAGATGAGGTTTGTTCGCCTGACGAGGTTCGTTTGCCAGACGAGGTTTTTCCGTCAGACGAGGTTCGTCCGCCTGACGAGGTTTGTTCGTCAGATGAGGTTCGTCCGCCTGACGAGGTTCGTTCACTTTGCTATATCTTTGGTGAGCTTAACTGTGGCTTCATCTTTGGCGAACTTCATCTTCAATGACGAACTTTATTTCTAGGCGAACTTCGTCTTTTGATAGGTAAGGTGTTGTTTGCCCTATTGAACTGAGACAAACTTTAAGAATTGAGGCTGAGGTTCGTCGTTGTGACGACCCTTGTCGTACTTGTAGTGAGGTTTGACTCTCCTTCGTTTCTTGGCACTTTTTAGTATCTACATTCCATAGAGTTTCACACTCGTTCAGAGTTATCAACTCATTAAGAGTATCAAACTTGCTTTGCAAGTTCTCCATAGCGTCAAATCGTGAGGGGGAGATACTGTTCCAATGAATCAAGACGTGCAGATCGTCAACGGAGAGCAAACTCAACACGAGCATTCGAGGGAGGCACTCCATCGCCACCGTGAAGAACCCAGAATTAAACAAAGGGGGTAATTCAGATTAATTCTCCTCTCTTTTATAATTTAGAATTTAAATTGTAATTCAGATCGAGAGAATACAAGTTAATTTTCTTTCATTCTTTTTACTGTAAATTTTCCACTAAACATGGGCTTTTGTCCTTTTTACGATCAAGGACTAACCGGTAATGCGTTTTAGACGCTGACTCATTCCTACTTATAATTTAGGATAAAATTCCCCAGATTGGATTCTGGTGTCTTTTTCAATCGGTGAAAGACTAAACCGGCAACGCGTGTTAGACACTGACTTATCCCTACTTAGGATTTGAGATAAAGTTCCACATGCGTGTAAGGTACGGAATAAGATGTTATTAATAACAATCTGCCATAATATCGAATATATGGGCTTTTGTTCTTTTTACGGTCAAGGACTATCCGGCAATGCGTGTTAGGTGCCGACTTATCCCTACTTAGGCTTCGGGATAAATTTCCCCAGATTTGGAGTCTGGTGTTTTCTTCACTCGGTGAAAGACAAAATCGGTAATGTGTGTTAGGCGCTGACTTATCCCTACTTAGGCTTCGAGATAAAATTTCCTATTCTTAAGAAGCATGGATTTTGGGAGTTATAACGTTGAAATATTGTGTTTTCTCTTGGGGCAAAGACAAAACCGATGTGGGAGAGGAAGAATTTTATATTCTATCCTCCAAAGCTGAAGAGAAAGAATTTTATATTCTATCTTCAGTTATCAAAGGAAACTCAAAATGGGATCTCCACTTCAAGAATCCGGGAAGGTGAAACTAAGAGTGGGATCTCCACTCCGAGAATCGAAAAGATTCGGATAATCCTAACTATCGGAATGTTTGATTATCGAACTAAATGTGGGTTTCTCATTTATCGAGAGTGAATTGTGGTTTTTGTCCTAACTATAGAAAGGTTTGACCAAGTGGGATTTTGAGGCGACCCTAACTATAGGAAGGTTTGATCACTCGATTTGAAAGTGGACCTCTCGTTCATGGATGGAATCGAGAGGAGATTTTGGTTGTGGCCCTAACTATAAGAAGGTTTGGCCAAATGGGGGTTTGAGACGATCCTAACCGTTTAAAGATTTGATCATTTAATTTGTGGACCTCTCGTTCATGGAAAGAATTGAGAAGGGATTTTGATTGTGGTCCTAACTATAATAAGGTTTGACCAGGTAAACAGTAAGAGTGAGAGTACAAATCACAGTGGGAGTGTTGACTTGTACCGATTACTCAGAGGGGGTTTTTGATGTCAAGTGATAAGAACTTAACACAAAGGGGTTTGACAATTCGTCAAGGATTGACAGATCAAAATTCTAAGCATTATGTCTGAACTCTAACCATGGAAGTGTTGAGTGTACAGACGTAGCGGGAGTTTGAGTGGATTAAATTAGAAAGAATTTTAATGGACCCACCTGTTGGCCTTCTTGTTTTAATGATGATTTACAAATAATTTACTTCTAATGTTGTTTGTCTAGTGTTTGTATATTTCTATTTATTATAGACAAACAACATGTTGGAGGATGGATGGAATTGCGCTTCAACGATCATATCCAATAGAGGTTGACGGAATTATGGAGTGAAGCCTATGCAATTCAAATTAAAGATCCAAGTTCTAGCTTTATCCGCAAGTGTACCAAGTTGAGCTACATCGAAGATCAATCAAGCTTGGGTAACATTTAGTTTAGGTGTTATGTTATGTGTGTTGATACTTTAAGCTCAATCATATATACACACACATTTTATTGCTTTCTATGTATATATATAGTTATATACATACATACATGTTTTTTGGGTTTTTATGTTTATAAATATGAAATTACATATTTCATATTTACTATTGTGTTTTGGTTTAACTACATAGATATGAAACAACAAACAAAATTATTCACATTTTTATTTGTTTCATATTCTATTGTATTTTAGAATTTATTGCATAGATATGCAATTTTTAGAAAATATTGTTTTTTTGGTTTATGGACTTAACAATAATCATATACATCTTTTATTAAGTTTACAAAATTATTTTGTAATGTTTCAAAACATGATTTAGCCAAAATGTCAAAATTCATATATTTACATTTTCATGTTTTAGACTATTTTACAAAATGATGATATTTCTCATTTGAGAGGTCCTTTTTGAAAACCAATTTTCGTAGTATGTGTATAATCATGTCTACAATTATTTTCAAAAGTTTTACATTTTTTTGAAATTTTTAATATTTTTAAATAGGGTTTTAAAATCAAAAAACTATTTCTCCTCAAAGAGTATCCTGACTGATACCTCGGTGTCATCATCAAATAAATTGTCGAGGAATGAGCTCTGTAAGGATCGTGATTTTCAATCCTGTTTTAAATAAAAAAATTAGTATTTAAATATTAAATATTATTTTTTTAAAAGAGTATTTGTATTTTCCCTAATTTTCTAGGATTTTTATGATCTAAAAATACGATTTTATATTTATTTTAATGGTATTGCTAATTATGAATTTAGTTGTTATGATAAGACTTTTAAATTAATGTTTGGTTATTCATTATTGTTATTATTATTATTTATAAAGGGTATATTTTTCCCTGTGTTTTTATCTCCCACCTATGAAACATCTCTCTCTCATTTCTCTCTCTCTC
>BQKN01000235.1:158179-195119 GCA_022839385.1 Asparagus kiusianus
GCACCCCTCACTTCTCTGACCCCGCCCCCATCCATCACTGACATCCCCCCTCTCCTCTCGTACTCTCTCTAACTTCCTCAAAACCCACAATGCCATCTCTCTCCTCCACTCCCCAAGAAAACCAACCTAACTCCCCCTCTCTCTTCGTTCTCCTTCTCTCTCAACCCACACCCGCCCCTTCCGAGCTCGAAGCCATCGCCACCTGACGGAGCCCCACTCCCGCGCAGCTCCTCCACAGCTCCCCACCTCCTGCCCAACAGTGAGCCGCAGCCCAGCCCTCTCCCTCCGTCACGCCTAAGCCCGCTCTCGCCGCTGACCAAGCTCAAGCTCTGCCACCAAGCTCCGACGAGCTCTACGCTGCCCCGAACTCAGCCTCCCCCTCTCTCAACCGCACGACCACCCTCAGCCCTGCACTAGGCCACCGCCAACCCCGTCATGCCCAGACCACTGTCTCCTGCTCCTCTCTCCCCTCTGCTCCCCTGAACCGCTACCCTCCGACCACCAAGCCGCTACCGAGCTAACCTCGAGCCGCTGCCCTCCTCCGCCCTCTAAGTTCCCCACCTCTGAACGCCTCACCGCCAGCATGAGAACGTCGCCCTAGCTTTCCTCGTCGCCGCTCGACCTTCCCTGAGCTCAGTCCACCCTCTTCTTCTACTCCGACCATCTGAACCCGTCACCGTGAGCTCGACGCCCAGATCCGAGCCTCCCCCGCGTCCGCTAGACCCTATCGTCGAGCCCCCTCCTCGGCCAAGCTCGCCCCGCCACTGCCTTGGCCGCCGCCTCCTCAACCCCCCTGCAGCACCACCTTCGTTCCCCTCTCTCCGCGCTACCTCCAGTAGCCACACAACCGCCGCTCCAGCCAGGCCGCCGACGACCACCCGAATCGCCGACCACACCGTTGCCCGATGCCCCCTCAGCTTCGTCGTAAAGCCACCGACGCCGTGCACAGCCGCAACCACCCCCGTCGATTAGTTCGACAAAACCCAGAGGCAATATCCCGCTTCCCTTAACTTGTATTTTCATTATTTATATCTGTTATTAATTGATTGCACTGAATAGACTGCGTTATGTTATAACCTACATGGGATTGTTGACGAACGACACTATATGATATGTATTTTGGAGCCGTATGTGATAAAAGGATACTTTGACAATTAGATTACAATTAATTACAATATATTTTTGAAAGAAAGAATATTTCTAAAGATTATTTTGAATCATTACAATGATAAATAAGTTAAAAGAGTTATTTTGGAAAAAGGACTATTTTGAATTATTAAGAAATAGTTTTAAAGGAATTTATTTCGGTATCAGAATTATTTTTAGATGATTATACTAATTTAAAAAGAAATTATTTTGAGAACAGGATCATTTTAGATAATTATAATAATTTAAAAGGAATTATCTTAGAAAAGAATTGTTTTAGAATAATTATGAATAAATTAAAGGAATTTATTTGGAAAAGGGACTTATTTTAGATTAATTATAATTAGAAAAGAAATTATTTTGTAAGAGGGAATATTAAAAAGAATATTTAAAGAATGTTTTAGAATTATTTAAAAGGAGTTATTTTGGAAAATGCTATTATTTTTGGATAATTATAATAAGAAACAAAGAATTTGTTTTGGAAAAAGAAATTATTTTGAAGTAACTAAATTTATTATTTTAAAAGATTATTTTTGAAAAAAAATCTCGTGATTTGTGATTCTCATTTAAGTTATGTGATATGCCATGATATCGTTGCACATGATTGGTTGTATTTACTATTTCCTGTTGTGTTTGAGAACCTCTAGTAGTTCATGACTTAGTGGCTTCGTGTGTCATGAATGGACTTAGTGACATGTGTGTGTGCGTTGACTGAGTTTAGGTGGTAAACCCGAGTTTCAATGAGAATTATGATTAACTTAGAAAAACAAGAAGAGTTCTGGTGGGGAAGTCCATGTTCATGTGATCGGATATAGCTATTGATGTATTTTTCAGGCTCTCCCCATGATCCAGTGTAGCTTGGGGTTGGTTTGTTGGGTCAAAGTGGAGCCAGTGTAGCCACTTTGGTCCGTGAATTTGACATTCGCTCGAGTTTAGCTTGAGTTCGAACCAAATTAAAATCGGATTACGTGTAGCCCTCTAACCGATCCAGTGTAGCGGCGTATTGGGTGCACGTAGGATATTTATGAACAGTCAGTTATCCGATGATATGAGCGTTGACTCTGTGTGAGATGTGACCAGTGACCTGTTATAGCATGGCTAGTTACATGACCTTGTTCTTTAGAGGATTATGGATTCTTGTAAGATGTAGGCTAGTTGTGTTCCTTTTCATACATAGATCGGGTTTAATACTTAATTGTCTACAATTTGAGACATATGGTATATACAGGAGGGTTTCCTTGTTTGAATTATTTTGTTCGACGTACTACGTATCTTGTTATAGATTTTTAAGTATTAATTCCATCTAGTTGTATGACCTTGTTACTTGGATGATTGTTCTGATCGCTAGTTGCATGATCGACTTATTACTTGATTAATTTTGTTAGATTTCCAATTGCACGTCCTTTGTCATTTCTTTATTTGTATCGTTTTTCGCTTGGGTTTCGATCGTTCCATTTGTTTTGTGGGATCTTGCTGTGTGTCATGCACGCTGACGTACGCCTGTTTTCTCTGGTGTACATTAGATTTAGAGGACAGACAGGTCCAAGACGAAGATGCATTGAAGACGGAGTAGCAGAAGAAGCCAAAGCCTAGTCATTTTTATTAGTTGTTGATCCTTAGTTTACTTTTGTAGTACTTTCCATTCCAGTCTGATCGATGTATATTATATTTTCCAGTATTTCATTCAGATCGTTTTGTATCAGGGCATGTTGCCCCGAATATTACGTCTGGGATGATATTATATTTGTGATATGGATCTCTTTGTTCTGAGTTGTCTATTATATTCTCGTTGTTGTGATCGGGGACCTGTGCCTTCACTTTATACTGCCTGACGCTTAGTGTATTAGATTGAGAAGACGGGGTCTAGCACTTATTTCTCCTCAGTCTAATACGTCGTGGGCTTGTTCGCGTCCTGATTCCCTGGTATTTTAGGAAGCGTGCATGATAAGATCTCCATATCGTCCCAGCTATTGATACTTCCAGGCTTGAGACGGCGGTACCAATAGAAGGCATGCTCGCGAATGGTAACAACGAATGACCGAACTATCAAGGCTTTATTACCGTATATCATGCCCAAGTGGGACTTGAAGTAGATCAGATGCTAAGTGGCGAGCCTTTCCTGTCGAACGGCGTAAAGCTAATTAGGTTGAACTTCACCAAATACGGGATTGACTCTCACTCTCTTGGGTAAGAACACGGAATACCGATCTTCTTCACCTCTCGAGCAGACATTAGAGCGTTGATTTTGCTCTCGAGGTCTTTCATCTTCTTGTCCTCGTCTATATCATGCTTTGGACGATTTCTAAGAGGAGCAACGCGGTCACCCCGGCATTGTCATCTTCGGTAGGACTACCCCCAACATTCTGGTCAATGGGAGAGTTATCTGCATCAAGGTGTTCGTCTATATTTTAATCGTCACCTACCCGGTAGGCATTGTTGTGATGACTAGATTCACCAATTTTATTAGACAAAGCCCAAATCTGTTGGTCATGCTCTTCCCTCATCTACAGCATAGCAATTTCCATTTCGAACTTGAAGTTCTCTTTTTGCTTAGCCAAAGCATCCTCGATGATTTTGGCCATTTGCTCGGTGTTGATCATAAACGCCTTGCGGGATTGTCCTAGGCTGGATACCGTATTGTCAGAAGCGACTGCAGAGTTAGCATCTGATGCTTCGTCGTCCGAGGATAATCCTCTATTCATCCTCTGATAGTCCCTACGTCTAGTATTCCTTGCGTGTAGCCGAGTTAGATGATGCGATACGAGGGGGTCAGAACTAGAAGGTCGAGTCAACTTTCCCTTATCAGTCATGTTAATTGTGATTTATGGAAGTTCGTCAACTTGAACGGCTGATCATTTCTTACGGAAATGCCTTAGCTTAGTTTTTGACGCTTCAGAGGAAAGCCTTTGGAATATCGAGACCCTCTGTGGAGCGGTCTTGGGGTAGCTACACGTTGATAATACTGCCCTGATGAGTTTGGCACACAGACAATGAAAGTACATCTCCTATGTATCTCTCTTTCGAGATCTGTTCATACCCCCAGCCTGATAGTATAACTCATCGGCATAATTACCAGAGCAACCTATCATGTGTTGGTACGACTTCCCAGGTATAACGACATCGCCATCAGATGAAAACGTTTCCTTCTTGGGGTTCGACGTCTTGTTAGTGCTCTCAAGAGTTGTACGTTTTGAGCTATGCATTCATGAGTATGGGACGTCAACGGGCTCTCGGACTTCGACACGCAGACTGAGGCGGTCTGTTATAGGAGTTTCCTCTTTACGAGAAGGCTCAGACTTGTTATAAGGGTGAGTGCGACCCCCAACTCGATGAGTTACCCGGGGTTCAGTCACCTGACCCAAGCACTCTTTGATCGAAACTTTGCCTTGATCCTTGTGCAAAGGACCCAGACGATCTGTCATTGCTCTCTTCCCTCCGGATGAGTTCACACTACCACGTGGCTTCACTGGAAGTATCGGATCAATCAGCGTAGGGGCGGAACTCGACGGAATTAGAAAAACGGGTGCGGAGTGTCTCTTGTCTCGGCCCTGGCGCGGGTCAGGACTTGGTGACTCGCGGTTGGGCGAGTCACTTTGGGGTGACCCGCGGTTGGGCGGGTCACTTTGGGGTGATGCGCGGTTGGGCGGATCACCTTGGGGTGACCTACGACTGGCCGGATCACCTGGGTGTGACTCGCGTTTTTTTTATCTTTTTGGCCGCTGTTTCGGACTTTGGCCTACAAGTTTGATGCAGCCTTGGTTGTTTCTTAGTTATGTTCTTCTTCTGCATCTTTTGTACCTTTTGCACAAGAATTCGCACGTGTGCAAGTAGTGCGTGGTGCTTTTGGATGCGTTCCTCAAGGGTTAAACGGGTCCTTTTGACTTGGATCCATTCATTCGTTGAGAACTTGGAGGGTTGGTTATTCGTCCGCTATTGAAGAGCTCAACGGTCCTTGAATTTCAGATCCGTCTCATGACGGATCCCATCTATCGGCTCCAAAGCCTTGGCGAATTGGCGCGCGAGGCGTGGCACTGTCTTTGGCGAGCTCTCTTTGATAAAGTGGGTGCGCCTCCAGCGGCTATCTCCTTAATTGAGGAGTCCAGATCTGTAGATTCGGCCTCGTTGGTGGCCGGAGGGACGTTGCAATGCGAGATTACAGTAGCAACGGGGGGTCTTGATCTTCCTACGCTTGTAAGGGACGGAGGATCTGGAGGAGGAGGACGACAGATACTCCTCAAATTTTAGTTGGTCGAACTCGTACTCGACCTCTTCGTCAACCGGGATGTAGATCCGAGGTTACGACACATCAACCTTCGCAGAAAGGCTGTCGGCTCCCACTGTGCTCGCCAGCGTGTTTAGGTCAAAAATTATTTTCTTTACTTTAATTGAATCTATTACAACTTCAGGTGTAGCAATAAACTCAACAAAAAAGTTAGTCTTTTTATAAGACTTTTACACAATAGAAATAACTGATTACAATCTCCTTCAAACAACACACAGATCCTATTTATTAGTCTCTGTTGCATGGGATCTTTGCCTGTGCTGGGAACATTGATATTCGTGGACCACCTGCGGATCGGATCCAGTTGATAGAATGATTAATCAGAGCTCATACTTCACCAAGGAAGTATTCGCTGAAGTACTGATATCGACCAAGCGAAATCAGTACTCTTCTCGAGATTAAGACCAAGCCTAATCTCAAGGAAATGTGGAAACGGGCTTCAGATCCTTCGAAAAACTTCTTCTTTATGCCAAAGTTCGTTGGGATTTCGGCATCCCTTGTTGAAATTTGTGGCTTTTGGCTCTGAAGTTTGGCAGTACCTCCTTATTTTGATAATAATTCGCCCCTGAGAAAGAAGATCTTTGTATTTATAGGGCCTCGAATGAAGAGTATTTTGATAAGAACAAAAGATTTGATCCTATCTTCAGTTATAAACCATCCACTCACGTTTAGATATGGTTTGTAGGTAGTTATGGAGGTTTCGAAATAGAAGAAACTGATCAAAACAAACCGAAACGCGTTTTGGTGGTTACGGACACAAGTCGGCACCTGCTGACTGACAAGGGGCACGGGTCAGACAGACCTGACCCACGACGGCCGCGGGTCACCAATTGGTGACCCGCGGTACTGTAGTGTGGGTCACCAATGACTCACTTTATATATTCATTAACTTCAACGGGGCTGAATAATCCTTTCTTGACTTGAATGATAACGCTTATCGTCTGTAGCGCGGGTCACCAATTGGTGACCCATGGTTACTGTAGCGCGGGGGAGGGGGGTTACTTATAGCGTGGGTCAACAATTGGTTACCGCGCGCTACTACAGCGTGGGTAACAAATTGATGACCCGTGGTTACTGTAGCAAGGGTCACCAATTGGTGACCCGCGGTTACTGTAGCGCTAGTAAGCTGTTACTATAGCGCGGTATTGTAACGGTCTTAACTCACTCATCCGACCTCGGAATGAGGTGATTCAAGATGCATTAGAAAGCTGACGAAGAGATCTTCAATATTTATCTTTTGAATTTTTTTCAGATTCGAATTGTATCATGGTCGAAATGTTAATTCTTTGTGCTGGCCACTTTGAGTTGTTTGAAATTTTCTGACTTCTTCGGACTTGTATCGCGCATTTCGTCATTCCGTTGACTTGTACACTCCAATGAATCACTTTGTATATTTGTTAGCTTTCACGGGGCCGGATAGTCCTTTCCTGACTTGAATGATGACGCTTATCGTCTGCATTTCGCCTCGAGCTGCATATGGGAACCCATAGGCACTTTTTGATGCCTACACACTATGGGAAAAGTAGTTGTGCGTTTCATATACATGGTATGCTTTAGACATTTCTGGGTTAGGATTGATTAGATACGATAGTAAGAATGGTCTAAACATTTCATTATGGCAACAATTTCCAATAGTTCATGATAATATTATGCAGCTTTTGCATTCATGGTATATCTATCATATATTTTAAGAACAGGTTTGTGAAATTGTCCCCAAGTTCTAATTTCGTTCATTTGCCCTAAAATTAAGCATATGACAGTTGGCCTCAAATTTTCTTTCATAAGTGAATTTGAAGCCTCAGTTCAATATAGGCAAGTTGTTGTGACTGGCGGAAGCAACTTCACACAATTACAAACGAGATTGGATTACTTATCAACAATCAGAAACAAGTAACACAAATGTAAGACACCAGATTTTTACGTGGTTCGGTAAATCTACCTACGTCCACGGGAGCGGCACAATACTTTCTTATTAATAATAAGAAATTACAAATAAGAGAGATGATCTCAAACTTGAGATTTCTCAAACAAATAGCAATTAATTTTAATCTAAAATCAATGCTCAAATACCCTCTCTTAAATACACAATACCCCACAATAAATATTCAACAACCCTCTTCTCAGAATTTATGAGAATGGGACAAAAGGGGCTTCACAAATAAGAGAGCTCTCTCTTTCTTTCTTTTTGTTTCTTTGGAAACGAAAAAAAAATTCACCGCCGCCAAAGTTCCGCTCCCAAATCTCGCTCAACTCACTCCTGTGAATAGGGTTTCCCTTTTATAGGGAAACCCTAGGAGATCCAGCTAGACACAGCTGTCTTCAACCACTGTAGGCGAGATCCAAACCCGACAGACGAAATTCTCCTCTCTTTACGCAAGCGACATCAATCAGGGGAGTTCGACACTACGCGAGCTCCGCTGCTAGCGAGTTCGATACCACGCAATTACAGGCGAGTTCCGCTCACCTCCCAAGCTTGACATCGCTAGCGATCTCCTATCTCGAACAGGCGAGCTCCTCGACGCCACCGATCATCCCCATCTTCAACGAGATCGACATCGCCGTTCAGGTACGATTTTTCTACAAATCTCCACCTCGGCGAACTTTTTTCAAAACTGAGCCGACACCAACCAAACTAAATGTCTCACTTATCGAGACCCAAATGTGAATGAGACCACTCTCCAAAACATCAGTGTCTACTCATCAAATCGGCTGCATCATAAAATGATTGCCTACGTATCCTTTTGCCTAATGAATCAAGCCTTCACGTAGTTCACCAAACGGCCACCAAAGACCCTCAACAACGAAGAATGTTCAATAATTCCAAACAATGACCAAATTTTACTCCAGTGATAACTTTGGTCAACATATCTGCCGGATTGTCCTTTGTGTGGATCTTCTCCAATCTGACGTCTTCATCATCCAATACGTCTCGAACAAAATAGAATCCGATATCAATGTGATTTGTACGGGCATGATACACCTGGTTCTTGGCCAAATAGATAGCTGACATGCTATCACAATGTACCCTGATGGTATCCTGTGCAATCCCCAGGTCATCCAACAACCCCTGCAACCACAAAGCCTCCTTCACAGCTTCAGTCAACGCCATATACTCTGCCTCCGTAGTGGAAAGAGCCACTGTAGACTGAAGTGTGCATCTCCAACACACCGGTGCTCCTGCTAGTGTAAACACATATCCAGTAGTAGACCGGCGCTTGTCAAGATCCCCCGCATAATCGGAATTCACATAACCAATATAATCATGTCCATTCTTCCCATTCTTCTCGAATACCAAACCAACATCCACGGTACCTTTGATATACCATAGAATCCACTTCACAGCCTCCCAATGGCCCTTCCCAGGGTTGTGCATGTACCTAGATACCATACTCACGGCCTATGACAAATCTGGCCTTGTACACACCATCGCATACATCAAGCTACCCACCACATTGGCATATGAAACTTTGGACATGTATTTACGATCCTCAACTGAAACAGGTGACATCTTAGCTGATAGCTTAAAGTAGGAAACTAATGGAGTTCTCACCGCCTTGGCATTGCCATCATGACTGAATTTTTTTAGCATCTTCTGCAAGTAACTCCTCTGTGTCAACTTTAACCTCCCCTTTACCTTGTCTCTCTCAATCTCCATACTCAATATCTTCTTCGCTTCTCCAAGATCCTTCATCTCAAATTTGGATGACAGCTCCTTTTTCAACTTTCTAATAGCTGAAGTATTCCTAGAAGCTATGAGCATATCGTCAACATATAACAGCAAATAAATATACTCACCATTCTGTAGCTTGTGCATGTAAACACACGGGTCATATGGGCTCCACGTGTACCCTCGGCCAATCATGAAGCCTCGAATCTCTTGTACCATTGTCGCGGCGATTGCTTCAATCCATAAAGAGACTTCTTTAGCTTGCATACCAATTCTTCCTTTCCTACAGCTTTGAACCCCATAGGTTGTGTCATGTAGATCTCCTCTTCTAAGTCTCCATGTAGAAAGGCTGTTTTCACATCCATCTAGACCAAATCCAAATCCAGCTGTGCCACTAACGTTAACAGAATCCTAATCGACGAATGCTTTACAACAGGTGAGAATACCTTATTGTAATCTATACCCTCAAGTTGGGCATACCCTTTGGCAACCAATCTGCCTTTGTACCGAATGTCCCCAATAGAAGATCCCTCTTTCTTTGCATACACCCACTTGCATCCAATAGCCTTTTTACCCTTTGATAGCTTTGCAAGTTCCCAAGTGTCGTTCTTATGAAGAGACTACATCTCTTCCTCCATAGCTTCCCTCCACCTAATCGAATAAGAGCTTGACTCTGCTTCCTTGAATGTAGAAGGAATCAAATCATCAACGATGCTGATAAAGCATATGCAACCATAACATCATCATATCTAGCTGGCCGATGAATATTTCTTCTTGGTCTGTTAGCTACAATGGACTCCTGAACATGACCATGTTCCTGAGTCCCAATATCCATTGTATCCTCCACCTGCCCATATGTCTTATCATCTCCTCCTAGTGTCACCTCTGTAGGAGTCTTGATAGATACAGTGCTATCTGAAGTCTGTGGAGTCGCATCATCCTCCACCTGCTGTGATACCCCACTAGTCTGGCCTTCCTCCACCTGTTGAGGAATCTAAGACCTCATCATGTGAGCCTCATCAAACGTGACATCTCTACTAATGATCATCTTCTTGTCTTGTGGATCCCACAACTTGAAGCCTTTAACTCCATCTCTAAAACCCACAAAGACTGCTTTTCTCACCCTCGGATTCAATTTATCATCACTAACATGGTAATAAGTAGGACACCCAAATATCCGAAGCGACTCATAATCACTAGCCGCTGAACCAGACCATTTTTTCATAGGAGTCTTTTCATGTATCGCAGTGCACGGCAAACTATTCACGAGATGGCTTTCATAAACCAACGTCTCGGCCCAAAAGGATCTTGCTAATCCACTCTGTGAGAGCATACAACGCACCTTCTCCAGCAAGGTACGATTCAGTCTCTCGGCCACCCCGTTTTGTTGTGGTGTCTCACGAACTGTGAAGTGTCGTCTAATGCCGTGATCCCGACAAAACTGCAGAAACTGATCACTCTTGTACTCACCACCATTATCCGAACGTAGTACCTTCACCTTTCTACCTGTCTGCAGCTCCACTTTCTTCTTCCACTCCACAAATATATCCAGGACCTCATGTTTATGTTTCATGAGATATACGCAATTTCTCCTGGAATAATCATTAATGAAAGTGACAAAATAATTGGTCCCACCAAGAGATGTGTTCTTGGAAGGACCCTAAACATCTGTATGAACATAATCTAATATACCTTGGGTATTGTGAATTGCGGTGCCGAATTTCACTTTTGTCTTATTCCCAAGTATGCAATGTTCACACAGCTCCATCTTGCAGGTCTTTGCACCCTTCAATAGCCCCTGTTTTACCAATACCTGCAGGGACTTGCCACCAGTGTGTCCTAATCTCATGTGCCACAAGCTAGTAGTGTCCTCCTCTATGGTAATCGAAGCTGTCAGACCCCCTATTACTGTCTTACCCTTCAAGTAGTAAAGGTTATTTTCCTTGACACCTCGCATCACCACCATGGACCCCTTCATGACCTTCAGAGTTGCATTCTCTAAGATCACCTGATAGCCAATCGCCTCCAAAGTTCCAAGCGATATGATATTCTTCGTCAATTGAGGAACGAATCTCACTTCCTTCAGCTCCCGAGTCACTCCGTCACACATCCGGATCTGAACTGTACCAATACCACTAATAGGACATACGTGATCATTACCCATGAGCACGACATCCCCTCTTTCCAACTCCTCAAAACTGGAGAACCAATCCCTCCTAGGGCAAATGTGATATGTAGCACCAGAATCCATCATCCACTCCGTAGAGTTGGCATAACAAACTGACGGTAATGTTGGGCATGAGTAGCCTAAAGAATCTGAGTCTGAATTGTTACCACTATCTTTGGCAACATTCACTTCTGAAGCCTGTACAACTTTCCCCTTATTCTTCTCGGTTTTATCCTTTAACTTTGGACAGTCGATCTTCCAATGTCCCTCTTCTTTACAGAAACGATATTGATTACTACCAATACTCTTATAGCCACCTCCTTTCTTCGACTTGGAGCGATTAAATGGACGGCGGTTTGGACTACGGCCTCTCACTGCCAATGCATCTCCCGATGCCTTCTCGGAGGGTTCACTATCTCTCTTCCTCAACTCATAGTTCACCAATGCTGAGGTCACCTCCTTATAGCTGACAGTGGTTCTACCATTGATCATCGTAAGGACAAAGGTACTGAAATCATCCTCTGGCAATGAACATAGCAACAACATCGCCTTATCTTTATCCTCTACCATGATATCCACATTGGCCATATCCGATAGTAATTTTGTGAAGTTATTAACATGCTCCCGAATGGAAACTCCTCTCTTCATCTTGAATTGGTAAAACTTCTTCTTCAAGTGAAGCCGATTCTCAATGCTCTTTGTAAGATACTTCTTATTGAGTGTTTCCCACAACCGTTTCGCCGAAGTCTCGTTCATCACATCATAAATCAAGTCCGGCATCAAACATGATTGAATAACCCCACACGCTCTACTATTCATTTTCTTCCAAACCTTGTCTTCAACATCTTCGGGTTTCTCTTGTAGCTCAAGAGTCTCCTCCAAATTTTGTGCATCCAATGCATCCATTACTTGACACCTCCACAAACCGAAATTGATCTTGCCGTCGAACTTTGGAACATCAATCTTAGTATTACTGATGCTCAAATTTTGGATCACCTTTATCAAAGCCGACCCCGATGTACTTGTAGCACTTGAACTAGGTCTGCTAGTATCACCCATGTTGATAATCCAATCTCTTCAAATCAGAATCCAAGCTCTGGCTTTCTTCTCTAAAATGAACCCCAAGTCAAACCTGAAGCTCTGATACCACTTGTTGTGACCGGCGGAAGCGACTTCACACAATTACAAGCGAGATTGGATTACTTATCAACAATCAGAAACAAGTAACACAAATGTAAGATACCAGATTTTTACGTGGTTCGGCAAATCTGCCTACGTCCACGGGAGCGGCGCAATACTTTCTTATTAATAATAAGAAATTACAAATAAGAGAGAGGATCTCAAACTTGAGATTTCTCAAACAAATAGAAATTAATTTTAATCTAAAATCAATGCTCAAATACCCTCTCTTAAATACACAATACCCCTCAATAAATATTCAACAACCCTCTTCTCAGAATTTATGAGAATGGGACAAAAGGGGCTTCACAAATAAGAGAGTTCTCTCTTATTTTTTTCTCTGGGAACGGAAGAACAAATTCACCGCCGCCAAAGTTCCGCTCCCAAATCTCGCTCAGCTCACTCCTGTGAATAGGGTTTCCCTTTTATAGGGAAACCCTAGGCGATCTAGCTGGACACAGCTGTCTTCAACCACTGCAGGCGAGATCCAAACCCGACAGCGAAATTCTCCTCTCTTCACGCAGGCGACATCAATCAGGCGAGTTCGACACCACGCGAGCTCCGCTGCTAGCGAGTTCGACACCACGCAGCTACAGGCGAGTTATGCTCGCCTCCCAAGCTTGACATCGCCAGCGATCTCCTATCTCGAACAGGCGAGCCCTCGATGCCGCCGATCATCCCCATCTTCGACGAGATCGACATCGCCATTCAGGTACGATTTTTCTACACAAGTATCTATATATTCTCATATATGTATTATCTGTAACAAGCTCATGCAGGGGCGGAGCTGAATGGGTGCCCCTGGGTTCCCAGGACACCAGTAAAAACTGAATATCTACCAGAGAGCACATATAAAAATAATAAAAGTATAAATGGTTTAGCGGAAAAGGGTCTCAAGGAACCCAGCATGCGCGCGGGTTCGAATCTCGCAAGGAACCCAACATACGCACGGGTTCGAATTTTTTCAGCTTAATGATAGTTTGGTGGCTTATATTGAGAGAGATATATTTTCCATCATTACCGATGCATCTATAGGACACCATAGGATTAAAATCCTGGATCCGCCACTGCTGCTCATGTTATATTCAAACTCGCACCGTCGCTCCATACGTTTATTTGTCCGGCATTACAGGTGCGCAGTCTAAATTCAAGGCGTTTTTGGGACGACCATGGGAAGTTGTGTTCAAGAACTATGATTTTGAATTCATATATCGATAGTTTAATTGATCCTGCTGGGTGGTTGGAATGGACTGGAAATTTTCGCGCTCAATACGTTGGATTATGTATGGAGAGTGTACGATCGAACAGAGGTCCTGGCTCAAATACTACGGCGGCCAGGTCATAGGGTTATCAATATTTCGGCAGACGTACTTACTTAATTTTACGGTTGGGCCATTTATTCAGGGCGACGAGTGGTCGCCATCGACGATGATTCCGTTTGCAGCAGGACTAATTGAGAGGAATTGAAATTTATATATATGGAGCGCTTGAGTGATGCGTTATCTTAGTCGGAGAAGTGTTCGTATTTGAGACATTCTTTTTCCTCAAGGAAAAGGTCGGAGTTTAAGCATCACGCTTTTGTTAAAGAATGAAATAGGATGCAATGGGCTGCACTCGACGAAAAAGTGTGGTATCGCTTACCATGTATGGGTTCTAGTTGATCGTGTGCGTGATAATAGACGGCCTCTCTAGCGATTTTTTTTTTTTTTTTTCTTTTCAAACGCATAAGAGAGGTATATTGTGTTACTTTTGAAGAAAAAATCTTTTCTAAAATAATTACTGCTTAGTGACATAACAATTACCAACGCAATCGAATATGCAGTTGTGTCTAGAAAAGTATGAACTCTCTGTATTTACCTTTGTTCAGACAGCCTGCAGGTTTTCATCCTAGTTGTTAATAAAGGATTGCTTTCTAAGTTAGCGATCTATATCCATATCTATGCTACTATAAAAAGAAGAATGAGGTGTTAAAACTTTTAATTTCTCTTTTTGCCCCCCTCAAGTTTTGATAAATTCTAATTATGTCATTATCTCCAATTAGTCTTTCATTAAATAAATGTAACCTCTTATTAATTATGCACCTCCTCACCTTCTTAAATAATTATAATTATCAATAATATCATCACTATTAATTGTTTAAAAATAATAAAATAAAATAATTTATAAAATAATAATAAGTATACACAATTATTAGTAGTAACTAATTAAATTATTTTAATTATTATTTATGAATTATAATAAAATAAGTAAAATAATGTGATAAACTAGAATGTTATGTTACTAAATACTATAAAGAATTATACTATAATTCAATGATTAATAAAATAAATAGAATAAATTTTAAATCACGTAAAGAGTGTAATTATTTTAATAGTATCACAAAAATTATGAACTACACTATTTATTTAGTATTATATTATTAAATGGATTTATTTAATATTACTTTTAGAGTACTTTCTCAAAGATTATTACATGATACTAAAAATATCTATACTTGGTAATGATTGAAAACTAATGTTTTCACAAAAATTTATTTAATATTAATAATAGTATTATTATTTGTTAATGATAGTATAATAAAAATTCATAAAATATTTGTAATACTAACTTATTTAATAGAATAATTTAAAAATTAAATTAGATAAATATTTTATAGTATATAGACAATATATTTATTTTAATAGCATTACTTGAACTAAAAATTATGATATCAGATTAGGTAAATTATAGTAAATCCCATTAACTTTTAGCATTTTGCAGTAAATAAACTCTATGAAATTTTGCAATCACGCTAAACCCGTAACAGCTTTTGTAGAAATCCAAAAATATCTTTTATACAAATTATACTAATCCCCTAATAACTTTCAAAATGCCTTTTTATGCCATTTGTTGGTTCTAATTTATAAGAGTTATCTACAAAATTCATGAAGTTATTGGGGTCTTCTTACAAACATTCATTAGGAGTTTAGTGTAATTTTGAAAGTTCATATGGGCTAAAAGTTCATAAAGGTTTTGTGTAATTTACCTTATTAAATAATTATAATTAAAAGTAAGTATTGTAATATATTACAGGTTTTAAGTGTAACTATATGGGGAACATCAGGAAAATGCTAGCAAAAATTAATGCATCTTTGTTAATTTAGAGTTTAGTTAACAAGTTGGAGGGGTAAATTTCAGAGAACTTATGGAATTTGTAGTTTTATTTAAGAATAATTTTAGATTTGGGGACATATTTAAAAAAGGTTAATACTAGGCGATCATTATAAGAAAAATATTTAATTACAATAACTACATAATAACAATTTATTCATATATTTTTAAGCAATCTTATTATATAATTTTATTTATTAACAAATAGTTTTAGTATTCAATAAAAAAATTCAAAACTTAAAACATGCGCACTATACTATTCTAAGGAAAAATGTGTCCTTTTCAAATCATTAGGAGAAGATTGTCTTGGGGGTGGGTTTTTTTTCTTTTCTTTTTTTTTTGGGTAGGGGGGTGGGGTGGGTGGTGTTAGTAGCCCTATCCAAATGGGTCAGGCAAAACTGGAGCCCGGACCCGGTTGGCCCGGGCCGGGCTCGAGCCTAAGCGGGTTGGGAACCGAGTCGGTCCGTTTTTTTTTAGTTTTTCAAGAATACATAACCAAAATTAAACACATTTTTAATAAAAACAATCATATTATTTATCACTTGTAATTACATACTTTACAAATACAAAAAATTATAAATTTTTAAAATATTAAAAATAATTTCTTTATTAATAATCAGGTAATCATCTATAATTATAAATTTATTTTGGAATTCATCGCATCACAATAGATGAATACATCCCAACTAGGTTGGCACCTACTCATCTATATTACTATCATTTGAAATATTTTTCCAAAATAATTTATCACAAATTTTTAGCTAAGAAATAAAAATTGCAAATTGATGAATAATCTCTAATCTTTATATCTATCTGCTAGTCCTAACTCTTTAAATTTATCTTCAATAGCAGTCATTCGATCGATGTCTTGCGTTCTTTTCTCGTACCCCTACCAATCTTGTAGGCACATTATCGCCTATACGGTATACTGATCTAACGATGTCCTGTGATCATCGATCAAACGTCTTGTTGTACTGAAGGCGGATTTCGAAGCTATCATAAAAACCTGTAACGTTAGTAAGTCACGAGCCATGATGGAAATTATAGGATATGAAACTATTTCATATACTTTCCACCATTGCAAAATATCTAAACTATTATTATGACATTTAACAAAAGATGTAGTTAAATATTGATCAATTTTAGAAATCTCTGTTGATGATCCAAGCCAGATCCACCAGTTAGCTCAACTACTATTGATTCCCTATCAAAACTCACACTTTTGCCCCGACTTGAGCTCGTAGAAGCGGAAGCTGTAGACCGATGTGTTGTTATACCATATCAAGCTGTATACTCATCATATAATCTTTAAAAATAACTTATAATAGTATTATAATGAGTAATAGTGCTAATAGTTTGACCATCATCAGAGTCTATTATCATATTATCATACAAAGAATTTAACAAACTTCGAATGACAATATCCTTTAAACATCGATCAATAAGAACCCCAAAACCAAAAATAATAGGAATAGACATAAAATACTTATTAAATTTACTTTCCATTTGAAAAATTATATTTCCAAAATAACTATCCATATAATATTTATTTAAAAATGAATATTTAAAACTTATAAAGAAGCTAAAGTAATGGTTGGATAATAACAACCAGATAATAACATAGTAGCATCATAAAAAACTTGTAACATCTTTTTTAAATTACATATAACTATCCATTCATCCTTAGTTATTCCATACATACTACTAGAGCTAGAACTAGAAGTATAGAAAGCAATAAAATATTTATAATTTCTTTATATTCTATTGGTACACTTAACATTGCATAGGTAGAATTTCACCTATGGTCAACATCTTTTGGAATTAATCTGGGTTTTAATTTTTTTTCTTTTACAGAATTATTTACATCTATTAATTCTTTGTTCAGAAGCATTATGAGCATAAGCTACTATTCTAACCTTTTCTAATCATGGATTTGTTGATGTCTGATATCACACAGTCAGTTGAAGTCGCAGAGTTGCTGGATCGTCGAGAGATTGAACTGTCGAGAGGGGGGCGCTTTCCTTCTTCAACTTTATGTCTGGTTCTCAGAGCTAAGGGTGGACGGATCACCTGTACACACAAGAATCGTGGGAGTACGGGGCTTGTCTCCCCCGTAGTACCTCCAACGGTCAAGTCAGCTGGTAGACTAGGGTGAGGTGAAGGAAGAACAGTGTGCTCTTCTAATATGTGTCTAGAGAGTTTTCAGGTAGTCAGAAAATCCAACCTTTTTTCATGACGAATAGCATATGTATTTATAGAGGACGTCAAGGGACGAATCAGCATCTAGGGAGAATGCGGTTTATGATGATGGTGAGGGGTGAGATGGAGGCTGAGTCACCTTCTGCCCGATACGTGTCGATTGGTGAGTGATGGGAAGTCACTTCAGTGATATGGGAATCAGCAGTCGTTGAGGCTTGTCAGCGAGTGACGTGGAGTCACTTCTGTGGTATGGGGATCCTGCAGCCGTCGAGGCTTGTCGGCGAGTGACGTGAGGTCACTTCTGTGGTATGGGGATTTTACAGCCGTCGTGACTTATCAGCGGGCGATGTGGAGTTACTTCTGTGGTATGGGGATTCTGCAGGCGTCGAGGCTTGTCAACGGGCGACGTGGAGTCGTAATGATGATCATAAATGGTAAAATAATGCTGAGAAATAATGTTCCGAGTCACCCTCAGGGGAAGTGTCGACTGATCGCTGAGTAGCAATATTTTGCTCGGCTGAGTCCGCCTTTCGATTCGTCTTCGGGGAATGAAGCCGGCTCGACTGAGTCTGTTCTCAGGATAACATATTTGTAAGAAACAGGGAACACCCTATAACAGATTTAATTTCACCAAATGTACTTTGAACAATTAAATTTAAAATATGACATACACATCTAATATACAAAAATATCACCATGACATGGCACTAACAGAGATATTTTGATATAATCAACAGTTACATTATTATTACTTGTATTATCTAGTGAAAGAGAAAATATTATTTCTAAAATTTCTTACTTTATGAGTTCTTCAATTATTAAATTTGTAATATTAATACCAGTATGTGACTCTTCAAATGCAATAAAAAAATAACTCTTTTAAACATTTGCTAATTATCATCAATCCAATGTGTTGTGATACATAAATAACCAGTTTATGCTCTAGATGTCCAAATATCAGAAGTTAAAAAAATTTACAGTTTAAACATTGAAAATAAGAAATTATTTTTGCTTGTTCCTCCTGATAATATTTTAAAATATCACGTTGACAAGTTTGACGATAAAATTTTTTAAATGTGGGATAAAAACCATCTGTAAACATATCTTCAAATTCATTATCTTCTATTAATTTAAAAGGAAGGTTTTTAAGAATAATAAACCTGATGACGCATTTTCTAGCTAGGACTGCATGATAATTCTAACTACCGGGACTACCAGAAGATGAGGATTGGGAGAGTAAAGATTGTCGGATATCACCTTGATATGTCTGACATTTGTTGTGTTTATCTAAATAACGTTTGAGATGGTTGGTGCCGCTCTTATGATGAGCTTGGAAAATATGGTTGCACAACGCACACTTAGCCTTCTGGGTGAGAAGCCTTCCGTGTTCATCCCTGGTGACGTCTATCTTCTCGAAAAAATTTCACACGTCGGATCTTGGCCTTTTAGGAGCTCTTGGTGCAGAATCATCGCTACCGGAGTCGTGATCAACATCGGTAGGAGTAGGAGTAGTAGTTGTAGCTCCTGTAGTAGGAGTGTTAGGACTCATTTCAAGATCGGGAGTTGGGTTTTGCCCTTCATAATCAGAGGAGAAAGTCATTTGATTGAAGAATTACAGAGGAAAAGCGAGTATTAGAGAGTATTAGAGAGTATAATAAAGTATTAGAGAGAAGTAGATGTGTTTTGGATGAGAAAAACAAATAAAAACCTCCTCTATTTATAGAGGCAGTCCCTAGACAAATGACCAAAATACCCTTAAATTTTGAACGTTTTTTGACCGTTTTGGGATATTTTTGTCAAAAGACCAAATATGGTCATTTTTTGCCGTTAGGACCAGGCCGGGTCGGCCCGGTCCATGTCCGGGTCGGCCCGGTCCATGTCCGGCCCGCCCTGGCCCGGTCATTCTCTTGGCCGGGTCGGGCCGGGCCCTGTGCGGACGCTGACGAAACGGCCCGGAACCAGGTTTCCAGGCCAAACCTTGGCATGGGCTAGGAGAGGGTCGGGGCATTGGGCCGGGTCGGGCTTCAGACCCAATTGGACACTCCCTAGGGGTTGGTGTATCCTTTTCAAATCATTATAGGAGCTTCTTTTTTTCTTTTTTCTTCTTTTTGGGTAAGGTTTTTTTGTGGGGGTGGGGTGGGTTTTTTTTGGGGTGGGGGGGGGGGGGGGCCGGGGGAAGAATACTTAGCCAACAAAGAGGGTGTTAGTCAATTGGGATATTTTCATGCAAAATGTGATAATTGTTAAAGTGGAATAATTTTTCGCTAGTGTGATATTTTAGTGGGATAAATAGGAATAATTTTGTGAAGCGTGATATTTTGATAAAATAACGTGGGATAAATTTTTATAATCATGAAATATATATTAATGCATTTTGAAGATATAAATACTATTTATGTATTTTAAACTTACTATTATTGATTGATAATTGGTTAAAAGAATATTCTTTACTATTAAATAACTTTTGGTTAAACTATAAGATATTGACAATTATTATTATAATGATGGTCTAATGATGTTGATAACCATAATAGGAAAGAAGTAAAGAAAAAAAGACATAAAAAATAAAAAATAACAAAATAAATATGAGTTCTAGTTTTTTTACAACCTAGTTCCAAGCTAAAACTTGGAATAATTTGAGAGACTAGAACTCTCATTTTTGTATAGAAAAATAAAAAAAAAGGGATAATTTTGTACCATTATCCCAATTCTAGTTTTGCTAGAGTTCTACTTGACTAATGCCGTAAAATTTTATTCTAGTTTTAATTATATGTGACTAACACTTTAAAAATTTATCTCACATATTATCCCAGTTCCAATTTTAAGTTCTAGGTGCCACCTCAAAGAGAACTCACAAATATCCTCACAGCATACAGTACTTTAAGAACTCATGGACTTCGGTGAGACCCGGCCCATGATTAGGGCCTCAAGGCTTATCCAGGGAACATTTGGGATCTACGCTCACAGTTTGTTTTTGTACGGGCTGAAATTTAAGCCTTGTTACGAATGTTTCTGGGCACATGTTTAACAGCCCAAGAAAATTCAAGTTCGCGGAAGAGACAAAACTTCAAAAAAAAAAAGCGCCCACCAATGTCTAACAGCCCAAGATTTATCTACCATGCGAAATCGAAGACTAGTTATTTATAAGGGTGACACTAGGAGCACACCCCCAACCACACCTCCAACCACACCCCCTCTCTCATTGATACAGTGCACCGGGCCCCACATGTAATTTTAAATTTTTAAAATCACATGTGGGGCCCGGTGCACTGTAACAAATGAGAGAGGGGGTGTGGTTGGAGGTATGGTTGGGGGTGTGCCCCTATCATTTTCCATTTATAATGTAAATAATTTTTAATCAAATCAAAATTAGTGACTAATCACATTTATTTGATAGGATGAAACAGCTGCCGTCATCTTCATACAAATCAAAGCCCTTAAGCCTAATTTCTACAGGTAAGCATGTTCAGCTAAGTCGATCCAACAAAGCCTGATTCGGACTAAAAACCAAATCCAACCTAAATGTGGACGGAACCTGCCCACGACTTGGGTCTTTCATGATGATTTGATCCGAGCTAATTTATTAACTTGCTTGAAGTGGAGAAATATGAAGCTCAACTTAGTTCGTATGCATCTACTATAACCAGTTTTTTCTTTCATTTTCCTTCTTTTATTATAATTATCCAGAGCAGATAGAAAGACACCGAACATGCTTTCTAATAAACAAGGAACATGTCTAGAAATTACATAGATCAAGATCGTACTCATAGATCTGTTACGTTCACTTGCTCTAAATCGAACAGTTAGTTATCATCTCGCTAGTAACATCATAAACATGAAATTTAATTATCATCTCGCTACTTACTCATAAACATTGAATTTAAGAGGAGAGGAAATGAAGAGTGTTTGTACTTTCCTATTTCTCGTGTTGATATTAGGTTTAGTCTCATATTGGTTATGAGAGCACACATCACCCTCCTCTACTTGTATATATATATATATACTAGTGTGAACACCGTGCAAAGCACGACATATCTTTTTATTTCCCGCTACAGTAATTCTGTTTTTTAATGCTACAATATTTTTGATTTTTTTTAAATTACTACAGTATCCGCTTTGCTGCAGTGTTCTTTTAAAATTGCTACAGCATCCTGTTTTGCTACAGTACTTTTTAGAATTCCACCTTGCCTTGCGATACAGTATTTTTTCGAAAAATGATGCGGCCCGTTTCCTGATTGCTACAGTAAATAGTACTGTAGCATTTTACTGTACATGAACCGTTACTCTTGAGTTCTTCTATTTGTATAAAGGAATAGATGTGTACACATTCAATACAAAAACTAAGAGAAATTTACCCCAAGACTCTCTGTCTTATCACGGTATCAAAGTGAGGTTTTTTTGTCAAATCTTGGCCTCGCCGCATTGCGGCCTCTTCATTGTCCCTTTTGTGCTTACCACATCGGGGCCTCCGTGACAGCCGTCTCTCTGCCTCACACGAACAGCATTGTTGTTTCACATTCAGTAACAGCATCGTCGTTTCAAGCCGTCTCTCGGCTTCTTTTTTTAGCCTTCTCTCGGCTTCTGTTTTAGCCGTCTCTCTGCTTTTTTTAGCCGGCTCTCAGTTTCCAACGAACGGCATCGCCGTTTTCACAGTCAGTAACAGCATCGCCATTTCAATCCATCTCGACGTCTCAATATCTCAACAATCAGCGTTGATCCGTCGTGGATGGTCCTCCATTGTATTGTCACTTAGTTGTGGGCCTTCCACCTTTGTGTTACACTTAAGTAGGTCTTCCCTACACAACATCGCTGTTAATATGGCTCCTTCAGAAAAGATCTCTAAACCACCCCAGCCCCTCAATCATCAAAGTGATTGAGGGGGTGGTCCACCATTGTCACAAATGCTTTGTGTGATGCTGGTTTGCTTGATCATCTCACCAGTTCGGGACCAGTTCCACCATCTATCAGCACTGTTACATCTGGTAGTAGTGATACCGATCTTCAAACCACATGTGCTCTCTATGTCAAGGAGAGTTCGGACTGGGAGTTGTAGGAATTTTATGTCATGGATTATCTCATTCGTTGTGTTGGCTCTGGTCTCACTGTCAAGATTGGCCCACATTCCTCTGCTCGGGCCATGTGGAGTCGTCTCTCTAAACTCTTCACAGAGTGTTCCGGTACACGGGAGGCATATCTTCTGCAATGTGGTTCTATACAACATAAAGGTAGTTCCTCTCTATAGTCTCATTTTGTTCAAATACAAGCATATTGGACAGAATTAAACTCCATGCTTTCTGGACGTGATTCCACATACGAAGACTGACTAGTCTGGTATGAACAGCGTGAGGTGCATCAACTATTTCAGTCACTTCCTGAATATTCAACTATGGCTGACCAACTACATCATCAGCCTCAATTTTCAACTTTGGCCTCGGTTATGGGAGCTCTCACTGCTTATGAGACACGACAGCAGACCGCACGACTCAATTTGACAATAGATGCTCATGCCTCTTCACTCGAGACTATTATCTCTATACCAGTCATTGCTCCTATTATGAATCATAATTCTCAACAGGCTTGATCTAAGCTCTTTTGCACATATTGGAAGAAGGAGGGACACCTCATTGAGAAATGCTTCAAATTCCTCTTGAGTTACGTTCCACGGGTACCGATCATGGTCGGCGACCCCCTCAGTCTCAACCCTCTCACACATTAGGATTGCTGGTCAATACTATACCATCTACCACTTCTGACATTACTATTTAAGCTATTAAAAATCTTCACCGTTAACTTGATGCTCTTCAGCATACCACCTCTACATCACTGTCTGGCTTTGCTAGCTCATCGACTACACGAGACTCTGGTATAAATAATCTCTGAATTTTTGACTCTGGATGTTCCTTTCATATGACTCGTAATGCCTCACTCTTATCCTTTGTTTTACTTCATTTTCTCTTCCTACTATCTACACGGCTGCTGGACAATCATTGTCTATCACTCAATATGGCTCTATCACCCCCCACAAAATGGCCTATCTGGTCATCTAACACTTGCCCCCGTCTATGTGGATCCTCAGTTGTGCTTAAATTTAATTTTTATTAGTTCTTTATGTATGACTGGCCTACTTGTCTCATTTTCTTCTGATACTTGTCTTGTATAGGATCCACAAACGGGTAAGACTGTTAGGGCTGGTCGTAGGTGTTAGACCCTAGAGGGGGGGTGATTAGGGTCTTACACTAATCTAATCCGATTTTATGTCAATTAAAACTAATTCAAATATTATTCTTGCGAGATAAATATATAATATGATATGAGCAAGAATATGCAATATGAACAAAGAGATATATCCTAACAAAGGGGTATATGATGAAATATATATGTAAGGATATAAAACTAACACAAGGGTAAACAATTTGAAACTAGATAGTGGGCAAACTAAATAATGAGATAATGGTGATATGAGCAATGAGCACAAATAAGAATAAACGCCAAAGCACACTCAAACACAACCAAATGATCACGGAGTTCGGACCTTCCGTCCTACGTCCGCTCCCCACTCCTGGGGAGAAATCCACTATCACAATCGGGTTTTTACGCTTACCCGAATAATGTTTACACCTCATACTACGGTTTTCTAGTTTACCGAAAACTCTACAATCAACACTCTTGCAATCTCACTCTACACCCTCTCAAGTGTTGGAACTAGGCATGTCTCCCTCAAGTGCTCGGATACAACCGCTCCCTAGGTTCGTCAACCGACGCCACTCCTCTTAGGACGATCCCCGACTCTCGCCACATACTTCTCTCGGTATACAAGTGTATTACAAAGTGAATCTCACAATAAACACAATTATAATAAATGATTGTTCTTTAATATGGATGAGAATACAATGAAAGCTCACATTTAATTGTTACAACTCTCACCAACTCAAATATACAATGTATGCAAATTCAATAAGCTCAAGTGGGTGTGTGTAAACAATGAGTGAAATCAAATCAACTAAGCTCAATTGAAAATACTAGCTTAATGAAAATAATAAACAACAAAGAATTAATACAAAGCTAGTATTGAGTTTAGAAATTCTTCTCTGAAAAACAAGATAGAGAGATGAATTAAAATAAAGCCCAAGGAATGTAGATGATCTCCTCCACTTGTGTAAAACTTCTTCACAAACAAAACTCTTTTAAACAAACACTAAACAAACTTAAACCCTTGTTAAACTCTTGTTTAAAAACTTTTTGGATTTCAATGAGAACTGAGATCAATGGGGTATTTGTAGCCTCCCAAAACCTCAGCCAAAAGCCCAACAGAAATGACCAAAAAACCAACAGAATAGGAAATCAGATTCTATACAAAATGACCGTTGGAGTGAACGGCGGTCGACCGTGAAAATCTCGCGGTCGATCACGAGCCACTTTCGAGGCTCAGAAAATTCCAGAAACTTTGACGCTCGACCGTGGCGGTCGACTGTGGGAATTTTTGAGATAACGGTCGACCGTGACGGTCGACCGTGAAAGTTACTGTTGGCTCCGCAGGTTAAAAACAAAGGCGCGATCGACCGTGACGGTCGATCGTAAACTGGCATATGAGAAAACAGGTTTGAAAGTTGATTTTCTGATTTTAAAACCTTGTTTAAAAATAACAAATAAATTCTAAAAAATATAAAACTTTGGAGAATGATTGTAGACATGATAATAAACATGCTACAAAGACTGGTTTTTAAAAAAGACCTCCAAAATAAAAAATATCATCATTTTACAAAATAGTCCAAAACATAAAAATGTGAACATATGAGTTTTGACATTTTAGCTTAACCATGTTTTGAAATAATACAAAATAATTTTATAGACTTGAAGAAAGATGTAAACTATTGTTATGAAGTCTATAAACAATGAATATAGTATTTTCACAAATGCAATAGAATATGAAACATATGAGTATGAATATGAATATATATTTGTTTTATATCTAAGAAATTAAACCAAACCAATTTATCCACGTAAAAATAAACATGTATGAATATAAATATTTATTTATATGCTAGTAAAATTTTTGTTTGTGGATAAACCAAAATCCAAAATGTGTACATATATATATAACTAAATATATATACATAGAAACCAATAAAATGTGTGTGTATATGATATTGAGCTTAAAGTACTTAACACACATAATATAACACCTAAACTAAATTACCCAAGCTATGATCTTGATCTTCAATAAGCTCTTCTTAGTAATCTTGCGGATGAAACTTGAACTTGGATCTTTAACTTGAATTGTATGGCTTCACTCCACAATTCCGCCAATCTCCATTGAATATGATCGTGAATGCGCAATTCCATCCATCCTCCAATATATTATTTATCTATAATAAATAAGAAAACACGAATACTAGACAAACAATATTAGTGGTAAATTGTTTGTTAAACATCATCAAAATAAAGAGGCTAACAATAGGAGGCACAAGCTATATTTTCTAAAATATCTTTACCTTACAGAGTCCATACGTCTACATTCTCTTGTTGCTTCTATTTGTCCATCAAAACCTTCTACCTGCTTCCCGCCAATTTGTGACATAGACGACTTGGTCATGTGTCCAATAAAAGATTGGAGAGTCGTATCCAGTCCGGAGTACTTGGTCATGTAACATCTAGTTCTCGCATTGAGTCATGTACTAGTTGTAAATTAGCTAAATTTACTCCTCTATCATTTCCAAAGAGTACATCTCTCTCCACTTCCTTATTCGATTTAGTCTATTCTGATATTTGGGGGTCAGCTCCTTTACCTTCTTCATCTGACTATTGATATTATGTTAATTTTATCGATGATTTTTCTCGTTATACATGAGTCTATTTACTTAAACATCACTCTGAGGTACCAACTACATATCAAGCCTTCACTGCTATGATCTTCACTCAATGGAAAGCTCGTATTAATTTTTTCGATCTGATTGTATCAAAGAGTATTTATCCTCTACCATGTGCTCTATCATGACCTCTCATGGGACTATCTTTCAATAGTCATGTCCCTACACTCATGAGCAGAATGGTATTGCTAAACACAAACATCGTCATATCCTCGATACCGCTCGATTCATGCTCATTTCTTACTCCGTTCTCTGGACTGAGGCCATTATCACTGTTGTTCATGTCATTAATATCACTTTATCTAACTCTCTTTCTGGTGCTACTACTCATAGTCGCATATATACTCATACTCCTCGCTATGATCTGGCTCGCGTCTCTATTTGTTGATGTTTCATTTTTCTACCATTTCACGAATGTGATAAATTATCTCCTAGAGTTGTTCCTTGTGTTTATTTAGGAATTAGTCTTGAACATCGAGGTTATCGTTGTTATGATCCAGCATCTCGTCGGGTTCATATATCTAGACACATTCAGTTTGAAGAGGATTCTTTATATTACTCTAGTTCTGATAACTTTAATTTCCTTCACACTATTGATCGCTCTTCACCGCCGGCTTCACCACCCACTTCCTTAACTTTGTTCTCCTTTTGAGATCTTTCTAATATCTCTTCATCTCCTTCTATTGAATCTTCCTCACTCGAGCCTTCTCATATACCATCTGCTCCCCTAGCTCCCTCTCCCTCGGACATGATGCCCACTACAGAACATACTATTGACCTCCATGCACCTGTGCTAGCATCTCCTCGCCTGAGGTTCCTCTTACTCTTTGTCGATGCAAACAACCACATGTCATGTCTAAACTGTATGCTTCGGTTACTTCCTATTCACCTATCTTTCATAATTTTCTTGCTGCCATTCATATTACCATTGAGCCAAAGTTCTTTCAAGAGGAAGTTTTATTTCCAAAGTGGCAACAGGCTATGGCTAAGGAATTCCAGGCCTTTCAGCCAACACACATGGGATGTTGTTCCTTGTCCTCCTAGCGTCTCTCTAACTGATAGTAAATGGGTTTAAAAGGTTAAGTATCGTTATGATGGTACCATTGAATGTCGGAAGGCCAGTTTAGTGTCTCGATGTTTCACTCAGTAACAGGGTATTGATTATAATGAGATATTTGCTCCTGTTGCTCAGATATCCACCGTTCGTACTCTCCTTGCAGTTGTTGTTGTTCATCGTTAGCTCGTATATCAGATGGATGTCAAGAATGATTTTCTCCATGGCTCTTTATCTGAAACAGTGTATATGCAACCGCCTCCAGGGTACAATATTCTTTCAGGACACGCATGTCTCATTCGCCGTGCTATTTATGGTCTCAAGCAGGCACCCGCGCTTGGTTTGAACGTTTTCGCGATGTCGTGCTCAAGGCAGACTTCATGTAAAATTATCAAGATGCTTCTCTATTTGTTCGCACTACATCGCGCGGTAGAGTTTTATTACTCCTTTATGTAGATAATATGATCATTATAGGTGATGATGTTGCTGGTATGCATTATGCAAAATCTGAATTGCAACAACAATTTCACATGAAGGATCTTAGACATCTTCACTATTTTCTTGGTCTAGAAACTTCTCAGGGCCCGTGGGGAGTACTATTGTCTTAACAGAAATATCTCTTAGATATTCTAGCTTTTGCTGAGCTAATTAACGATGCAATTATCGATACTCCACTTTAATAGAATGTCAAACTTCGCTCTACTGATGGTGAACCTCTATCTAATCCTACCCGATACTAATATATTATTGATCAGTTGGTCTATTTGTGTATCTTTCGATCAGATATCTCTCATGTTGTTGCCATTGTCAGTTAATTTGTTTATACCCCACGTTCTGTACACTATGCTTCCTTATTACAGATTCTTCGGTATCTCCAGGACACTAGCACTCACTCTCTTCTGTATCTTACTAGACCCGATTTAGAACTTTGGTCATATTCTAATGCTGATTGGGCTGGTGATCCAACTATCAGGAAGTCTACCATATATTATTGTACATACATTTCTTGGTGATTTTCTTATTTCCTGGCTGAGTAAGAAACAAGATGTTATTGCCCTTTTCAGCACCAATGAAGAGTATCGTGTAATGTCCACAACAGCTAAAGCGATTATTCATATTCGTCGTCTTCTTAGTGATTTCAGTATTTCTGTTCCGACTCCTACTCTTCTCTATTGTGATAATAAGAGTGCTATCCATTTATCAATAATCCAGTATTTTATGAAAGAATCAAACACATTGAGATCGACGCCCATTTTGTTCGTCAACAAGTTATCAAGGACAAGACAATTCAACTTTCTCATGTCTCATCCGCCGATGAGCTTGCAGATTTCTTCACAAAGGCCTTACATGTTTATTGATTCCAGCTTCTTATACGCAAACTCACTTTGTTTGATCCAAGATGAGTTTGAGGGGGGTTGTTGATATTAGGTTTAGTCCCACATTGATTATAAAAGCACACATTACCCTCACTGCTGGATTTTCCACTTTTAGCGACAGACAAATCCGTCGCTATAAGTTGATATTCCGTCGCTAAAACTTTTAGCGACGAAAAAAATAAAATTCCATCGCTAAAAGTTCGACGCTATTACTGGGGTTCCTAAAATAACTTTTAGCGATGAAATTTCCGTCGCTAATCTTTAACGACGGTTTATTAGCGACGGCCAAATAGTCGCTATTTTAAAAAAATTAAAAAATTAAAAAAACATTAGCGACGGCATTTCCGTCACTAATTATTCTTTAGCGACGGTTAGTCCGTCGCCAAAACTTTATTAGCGACGTAAAGTCCGTAGCTAATATATTTTTAAAATAGTCAGATATGATTTCGTGCATGTTTTCCGTCGCTAAATAATCATTTAGTGACGGAATTTCCGTTGCTAAAATTGTATTTAGCAACGAAAATTCCGTCGCTAAAAATTTAAAAAATGAATTTGGAAAATATTTTAAAAATTGAAAAAACCATGTACAATATCGATAATAATTTTTAAAAAACCTGTTCAATCAGCAGTATAATATTCAATCTCACGCAAATATCACATCTCACGCATATATCACACATTTAATTCAATAAAAGCAAGTAAAAGTTTCTCGACGGGTACATAATAAATATTGTTTATACAACACAAGAAATTATTTTCAAAGTTATATTAAGGACAATCAATCCTCCTGATCATCATCATCCTCATCCTTAACACCAGCCGCATTATGACTACCCCCGGCTGCACCTTGTGAAGAAGTCTCGGCCTGTAAATATAAATCAAATGTTAACAAGTGTGTGTAAACGTTAATATGAGTGCAAATATTAATATACTACAACACAACACCACAACACCACAACACAACAACACAACACCACAACACCACAACACAACAACACACAACACTACACCATCACAACACAACACAACACTACACTGCATAACACATCACCACACATCACACCACACCACAACAACACCACCACAAATCCTCCAACCTCACCCACCAACCAACAACACTCCCCCTCGCCCTACCCCTCCCCCTCAACCACCACAACAAAATCCCCACTCCCCATCCTCAACCACGACCAAAGCCCCCACCCACCAACCAATCACACTCTACACACCCCCTCCACCTCCATCACTACCATCACCACCATCAACACCCAATCCCCATTCCTCCCCACCACCATGATCAAACCCCCCACAAACCAATCACATAACGACCACCACAACACAACACCATAACCAACCAACTAACCAACCCACCAACCAATACCACCAACACTACACACGCATACACCATCAACACCACCATCACATAAAAACATTAGAAGTATATATTTTGAGGTTTGTGTTAGGGTTAGAGTTAGGGTTTGTATGTAACAGTTTGTATTAGTGTGTATCAGTATGTACGATATCATCTAATTAAAAAAAAAGCAAAGTATATATATTACCTGTGACGACAGAAGCCGTCTCCTATATGCCTCCTGAGCCTCCTGAGGCAGAGTCGACATGAATTGTATGAACTCCAATACGGTCTGCTCCCGGCGCCTCCGTTCTTCCTCTGCAACCCGCTGATATGTTGTTTGCTGCGACTGCCAATCTTCAATCATTTTTAATCGCTGCTCCATCGAGTCTTGATATGAACTGCTTCCTGGTGTTCCTTGTGGTGCTGCAGACTCGTAGGTGCTACTAGACTCGTGCGGCCTCTGCTCGGATCCTCTGCACCGGTATCTGTTCTTCCTACTAGGTCCAATGACCATCTCGATGATGGAGTCCTCCTCCTCTCTACTTAGCCGGCCAGGAGTGTTAGAACAGACCTGAGACTGAGTGAATTGCTCCTGTACCTTGGCATGTAATTTTTCCTGCGATATATCAAAACAACCCGGGCAAGTCGACTTACTAATGATGCATTGATATGAAATTGAATATATAAATGAACTGCTACTTACACACAGATCCTTATTCTTTGCTTTCTTCTCTTCATCGGCATAATTCGGGCTCCAGGAAGTCAGAATATGATCTGCAAAATATCTGAGATCTCCTCTTCCCTGTTTTATTCAAATATATCATTAACCCATAACACATAAATTATACTCAACTTAAAAGCTAATATATTATATACCTCAAGCTCTAATTGATGATAATGCTGGCTGAAGAACCTGGAGCCCCCGTGATGCTCGTAACTGCGAGGCGCGTTGCGATTCCTCCTTGCTATTTCAGCTTGAGCCTGCAAAACAATGTCAAATCAAAACAATATAGAAATTCAAACAATAAATTAAAAATATATACTTCAATAATACCTGAATTTCAGCCGTGTCCTAGTAATCACAAAGTGCAAAAAATCTACTCCATCCACACGCTCGTCAAGATGCCAGAATCGCTCCCAATCTTCTGTTATTTGGACAAAATATTTTTTCTTTATCTCAAACCGACATCTCTTGAACGATAAATTGATTTGCCCGAAGCAGTACGTCCAGGCACAAATATTATCGTCAAGAAAGAAAAATCGCTTCAACATATAAAGAAAAAATAGATACAAATCAGTGTATTAAACATAATAATAAACTAATAACTAATAATGATGAAAATTAAAATAAATGACTCACACATATATATCTCCAGCAATCCACCAGCGCATCAATCCGCTGTGATTTTCATGTCAAAAAAATGTTGAAGAAATCGTGTCTCCTGACTAAAACAGCAAGGAAATTGTTGACAGCATTGGCAAAGGCCCCGACAGGCACTCCGTTTTCCCATCGGATCATAGCCCTCCGATTAATATCAGGGATGAGGTTCGTTTCTTTGGTAGCATTGCGGCCACGTCTAGGAGGTCGCCCGGTACCTGCGAAACAAAGAATCGAATGAAACAATGAATCAATCTATATTTGCGGAAAAATTTAAAATAATAACTGATAAACTATAAAAATTTATTCATACATTTCAGTTCGAGGCATCTACGCTTTGCTTGTTCATACCTATGATGCGCGATAGGGCGCACCGCATGATAAGAATCCCAATCCCCCCTCACCTTGGCCGGACCATGGACTCGCTGATCCATAATAGAATCTGGCGGTAGTGCCGCAGCTTCTAAAGCTGCGCTATACGGCTCAAATCTCCTCTCCTCCAATACATCTGCATGCGGTGGCGGTGGTATCTCCGCATGTTGTGTAGGATCAGCCTGTGTCTCCACGTCATGTGGAGCATCTCCGCGTGATGTGTCCTGTGGCTGCGAGTCATGTGTAGTATCTCCTCCTCCTGTGTAGTAAATGTTAAAAAAATATTAGGCTCAATTTTAATAGTTTATAGAAATGTACAGATATAACAAATAAATAAAAATACCTAACGTAGAGGCATGTGCGTCGCCTCCAAAATGTCTACCAAATAGTCTCTCAAGCACTTTCTTACGTAATCCTTTTGTCATCTATACTTTAAAAACATAATAAATATCCAACAAAAGTATATAATGCAAATAATTAATAAAATAGCACATGGCAACAGAATCGCGTGTACATAATGTCCAGTTAAACAGATAATACAAAGGCAATAATGTAATACATGACACACTGTGATACATGATAACCAGCCAAACAGATAATATAAAGATAATAATATAATACATGACACATCCACATGATAAACAGTCAACCAGATAATATAAAGGTAATAATATAATACATGACACATCGTGATACATGATAACCAGTCAAACAGATGATGTTGAGGCTCTACTCTGTGATCGTGTGCGGATAGCCTGCAACCGTGTGCCTGCCAACGAAAGGACTTTTCTTATAGTTTTATCGACTCCGCTACGGATAGGTTTTTTACCTTTACGCCTTGGCTCACATATAATCGCAGGTACATCAGGGGGCGCTAGTGCAATTTCATCGTCCAGATTATTATTTTGTATCAATGAAAACTCCTCGGCTATTTCGTCGGCCAAGATAACCTCCTCATCGTGATCTTCGTCAGACATGACTTCATGAATGTAGGCTCTAGGAGGATTCTTAAGGATAACCCATTCGTTATTTTTCATTATATCTTTGACATAAAAGCACTGTTTGGCGTGAGCAGCTAATATGTATTTTTCAGACTGATGTATTTCCTTGTTAAGATTAACGATTGTGTACATGTAGTCATCCTTCGCCTTTTTCTGTTCACACCAACGAACCTTAAACATCACATGACTGACTTCCTTATTAATCCCATAGAAAATCTCCATGATGTCTTCTACCTGACCGTAGCAATAGATTTCCCCTTGTATAGGATTTAGATCTTTTGTACTAGCGTATGACAATTACGAGAAGGAGTAGAACACACCGTTGTTTTGTGTTTGTCGTCTCTCTTCGATACCGACGATGTTAAACCTAAAGCCATTGACACAGTAGCCTCCATAATGCTTAACCACATTAGAAGGACCACTGGCATATAAACAAACTTTCTTAGACAGGTTAACCCTATTCGTAATCCGTTTGTCAACCTTTAAGAAAAGAAGCAAATAGTTTACATATCTGTTGGCAGGCACATATATTTGATATACGAATCAGAAATGTAAAAAGATCTTACTTCACCCTTCAGCCATGCAGGGAATTGTCTAGAGTGTGTGTCCATAACTCTCTTATTTTTTGTTCTGCATTTAAGATTAGTCTGGACATGTTGGATGTGAAGCCTAGACAAGAATCATTTATAACGGTTAAATAGAGATAATTATTGTGAGGTGATATAATCTGATTTAAACGGTTAAATACTTACGTCGCGTATATGTTAAATATAGTATCATTGCTCAGGATATATGTGTGGGCTTGATTTAGCTCCATTCTGGGGAATCTAGTGTCCTCCCCACGATCATTGTAAAATGTACTGTCAATTATTCGTTGGGGACGGTTTAGCCTTGTCTCCACGCCCCACAAGTAACGAGAGATAAAATTCAAACTCTCGTTACTTATGTAGTTCTATGCGATTGACCCTTCAGGACGTGCACAATTATGCATCAGTTGTTTCATGAAACCCAAATACCTACAAGCATATAGTTTCATGATTTGTGACAAAATAGAAATGAAGTACGTAATTTGACAAATATTAAATGAATATTATAATAATAAATACCTCTCCACGGGGTACATCCAGCGATATTGAACTGGTCTTACGATGCGGGCTTCGTATGCTAAATGTATTGTGAGATGTACCATGACCGTAAAGAATGAGGGTGAAAATAGTATTTCTATTTTACACAGTGTATTAGCAACACGTCCCTCTAATTCTTCAAACTCTCTGATATCAATCACCTTAAAGCACAGTTGCTTGAAGAAATCGCAGAATTCTATTACCACCATCGCGAGTTCCTTGTCAACATGTCACAACACAACCGGGAGAAGTTGATGTAATAGAATATGAGGGTCATGTGTCTTGAGTCCTAAAATCTTTCTGTTCTCAATATGCACATTTGCTAAAATGTTTGAAGCATAACCATGCGGTGTCTTCACGGACTTTAGAAATAAACACATATTGTGCACCTCATCCTTCGACAGTGTGACACGGGAGGCTGGGAGTTCAAATTTTCCATCGCCCTTATCTATAGCTTGCAGTTCCGGACGAATGTTTAATTCTGCTAGGTCTCGACGTGCCCTTATGTCATCTTTCGATTTTTTCCCGTCCTGCAACAAAGTGTTCAAGAGATTCTCGCATATGTTCTTCTTGATGCGCATAACATCCAAGTTGTGACGTATTTTTAAACTTCTCCAATATGGCAGCTAATAAAATATGCTGAATTTTGACCATCCATGCGGAAGTTCGATGCCCTTTGAGACACGCCCATGCGACTGGACATTGCGAGGCTTATTTCCTTTCGATTTTCCCTTTCCCTTCCATTTTTTCTTCAATATTTTTCTCCTAACACCAAATGGATTTTCTTTGTTGAATCTTTTTTTTCAAATATTTTTCTAGGTAAAGGATGTAGAAGCTCAAATATTTCTTCTCCGGTCAGCCTTGGTGGTGCCGGTCTACTTTATGGATTGCCATCGAACTTTCCTACTAACTTTCTGAACTTGTGCCCTGTAGGCAACCATCTTCTGTGTTGCTAATAATAAAACTTACGACTGTACTTCAGGAACTTTCCCTCATAGTCTGACATACAAATCGGACAAGCAATCTGACCCTTCGTCGACCATCCAGACAGGTTAGCGTATGCCGGGAAGTCATTAATTGTCCACATAACCATTGCCCGCATACAGAAAGACTCCTTACCATATGCATCATAAGTGCTGACACCTTTTTCCCAGAGAAGCTTCAGGTCGTCAATTAATGGTTGGAGGAAAACATCGATGTCATTTCCAGGAGGATATCTTCCAGGGATCAAAAGTGACAGTATCATGTACGGTTGCTTCATGCACATCGACGACGGCATGTTGTACGGTGTCAGCAACACTGGCCAGGTAGACCAAGCAGAGCTCATAATCCAAACAGATTAAATCTATCGATAGCAAGCCCCAGCCTAATATTCTGAGACTCTTTACCGAAGTTAGGGTATATACGGTCAATGTGCTTCCATGCCTCACCGTTCGCAGGATGTCTCAGTTTCCCGTCCTCTTTGCGGTCTGTCGAGTGCCATCGTATATTCTCAGCCAGCTCGACAGACATATAAAATCGCTGCAGCCTAGGAACAATTAAAAAATATCGGAGAACCTTCGCAGGGATTGGATGCACCACCTTCGGATGTGCTTGTAGCTTCTCCTTTCCAACGTGATACATGACACGTCGGACATTCCTCCAGAGCTTCATTACCCTTATTGTACAAGATGCAGTCGTTAGGACAGGCGTCTATCTTTTTGTAATCAAGCCCCAGTGTATCAACAATCTTGTGAGCTTCGTAATAGGTCGCGGGGATGCTTTTCTCACCGCCTGGAATGACTTTCCTCAACAAATCTAATAACATCTCAAAATGTGTAACAGCCATGCCACTGAGTGTTTGGATATGAATAAGCCTCAGCATAAAAGAAAGCCTTGTGAACTCCTTACACCCCTCGTATAACGGTGACTCGTTTTCTTCAACAAGTCTCATCAATCGATTTACATCTTGAGACACATCATTAGTGTTGAAATCACTCACCGACGGCGCTGCAAGAATATCTTCTAACATATCAATCATGTCAACTGTCGGATTGCTGACTTCAGTGAATTCTTCCTCTGATTATATCACCGGGACTCCTTCACCGTGATGACTCCAAAATACATAAGAGCTATCAAATCCATTAATTGACAGATGAAAACTTACGTCACTCCTAGCGAGCATTTTACCGCTCCTGCTATTCTTACAATGATAGAAAATCGACCCACTTAGCGACCGTAGAGGGTTTGTGTCAGAGTAGGCTAAGAAAGCTTCTATCCCATCCTTGTACCGGGTGTCTAGATGTCTTCGATCATGTGGTATGCTCATGAACGATTTGTCAGGAACTGTCCGCGTCTATAATTTAAAAATTAATGGAAGTGAGCATCTCCCTAGATATATCATTTTAATTTAGAACAAATGTGTATGACTGACTGTCAGAGGAAGGCTTCTATCTCATTAGGTATGTAAATGTGACGTGTATATGTATTTACGTGTGTTCAAGTGTACTATCATTTCGTCAAAATTTGTAAGGAGAGAATCTAAATTACTATAGAAGGTCTTTAATAAGGTTAAGAATGTTGCGCGCAGCAAAAATTTCAGCAGCACCTCGACAGCACAACAAGAGAGTCAGATCGCAATAGGAATT
>BQKN01000235.1:212917-242831 GCA_022839385.1 Asparagus kiusianus
CCTGTTCATATGGATGAGCAGTCCCTTTTTCTCGGCTACAGTGGTCGGATTCTCACTAAAAAGCTTACCTTGTTTGTTTCCATCTAAAACGTAACAAGCTTACAAGTTATTTAACTCTTTTAAGAAAAAATAAACTTATTTTATCAAAAGAAAGAAAAACATGCTTATAGGTCTCTTAAAACAAACTTATTTTATCAAAAGAAAGAAAAACATGCTTATAGGTCGAAATCTAAGTAGTATATATGGTCATTAGTAAGTAGTAGCCTTATGTTTGTTCTTTAGCTATAGCTCATAGCTCAAAAACTGCACCTAGCTAGTCCTATGTAAGCTAGGATTTTGACTATCAAGACTTTGTTCACTAATTAGGGAGGGTTAATATTTATGCGTTATAGTTTAAGGGGCTGTTTGGTTGCACACTTTTTGAGAAATTTTTTTTCAAAACATCTGACAATGGCAAATTTATAATTAAAAGTTTTCCAGAAATTTCTGTAAATTGTGTTTGGTTCAACAAAAAATTTACAGAAATATTTTCTATAAAATATCAAAACCTACCAAATTTTACAAAAAGCAATTTCCTCTCAAAATAAGAGGAAATCACCAGAAATCTGACACATACCATATTTAATTAAAAACCTACCAAATCTTGTTATTTTCTATAAAGTTATGAGCTATTTTCTTGTTTTGAACCAAACAAGCAAAGTACAAAAAACAAGAAAATTAGTACTTTTTTATTTCTCAAAACTTTTCCTATAATTTTTTTAAGAAATACAAGGAAATCATATTTTAGGTGGAAAACATTTCCTATAATTTCTAGAAATTGAACCAAACACCCCCTAAGAATATAAATATATGGATGACTATCATGATAACTAAAGAATGATAACCAAAAAAGAAAGGTTGATATTATTAATAAGCATAGTTACATATACTTTGTATAAGCAGAAAACTTATATGGAAATTACCAATAAAGGAAAAAAATAAAAGAGCAAATATATTACCTAATACAAGATTATATGCTACCTAATAGAGAGGATAGAATATGAGAAGAATATATGTTACTATATCTAACTGTATTCACCTTCCATTAAAAAAATCCTTCTCCTTGGTCATTAATATCAAGAAGGGGCTTTTCCATATTATACCCTAAATCTTCAGAGGGCATTAGTCAACTGGAACATTTTTTATAGAAATAGAATAATTTTTAGTATGAGATAAATTTTTAAAGTGAGATATTTTAGTGGGATAATTTGGAGTATTTTTTTTAAAGCAGAATATTTTAGTAGGATAATTGTTAGTATAATTAAGGATAATTGTCAACCGTCAATAAACATATAAATCATGCATTTTGATGATAAGATTACTATTTATATATTTTAAAACTTATCATTATTAATTATTTACTTTAGTGTTAATTAATCTTGAAGAACTATTGGATAGACTATAAGATATTATTATTATTATTATTTGTAACTTTAGATTTTTTTGGGATTATTGTCATAATGACAAATCAAAAAAATAAAGTTTTTCCTTTTTTTCTTTCTTTTTTATCTGCTAGACATTATTCCGTCATCTCTCAATTTTAATTAATTTTTGATAAAACATAAATTTTATAATTTTTTAATTTAAATTAATTATGCAATTCTAATATTTAATCAAAAAGGATAAGAAGAGATGTGATCTAATCTTATAGTGTGGTTTGAAGATGATGGAGAAATAAAATATAAAAAATAAAAAAGCAAATAAGAAAGTTCTATTTTTTACCATTTAGTTCTAGTTTAAAACTTAGAACAACTTGAGAGATTAGAACTCTTTCTTTTTTCTATATAAATTTGATAAAAGTCACATAAACTTTCACCATCATCACAGTTCTACTTTTTATCTAGCTCTAGTTGAATAACACGGCATAATTTTATCATAGTTCTAATTTCAATTGACTAACACTATAAAAAATTGTCCCACAAATTATTTCAGTTCTAATTGACTAATCCCCCTAGTAATTTGATATTTGTCAATCAAATCTTCACATGTAAATGCTAGTTCTTCGAATTACCGTATCGTGTTATTACTCCTTTGGATAGGAATATTGTTAGAAACAGTAAATCATGGTTTGATTTCCATTTTCCCCTAACCATGGTTTTTTAATTACTAGAATAACCCTCGCAGTTGAATACGCCCGCCCAAGCTTCTTCTCAACGGCGAATCACCGGTCAGTCCGGTTTCATTCTTGAAAAGAGAAACTTTGGTAAATAGATATATATTTTTAAAATCTGAAGCTTACATCATTTTCCTGAAAAATATATGCATATCTCTTGGCGGTAAGAGATGTCATCCCGATATCTCATAACAAAAAACCCAGAACTTTGAGGGTGTTACACGTGACCCCTCTGAACTTTGATTATCTCAAATAACCCTCCTGAACTATGTGTTGTTTGACAAAATCTCTTTTAAACTTTAGCTTATTTCACCTAACCATCTGCCTGTAATTTACAAATAACTAAAATGTATTTGAGTAAAAATTTCCCAAAATTTATCACCTATCATTTAAAGGTAACATACTTCTTCTCCTAAAGTTTGAATTTTTTTTCTCTTAAAAGAATGTTAGTTATTTACAAATTACAAGCAAGGGGATTCAGTGAGATAAACTAGAGCTTCGGGGGAGTTTTGTGAGGTAACCCATAGTTAGGGTTGGGCGTAAGTCGGGTTGACCTGCGGGCTGACCCGCCTCAGCCCACCATGGGTCACGACCTGGACCGGCCCGTAGTAGGCTATGAAATTACCCTAGAGGGGTGTGAATAGGGTAATCAAACAATAATGGGCAACTAATAAAAATTCAATGCAATTTAAGACACAAATATAGTAATAAGGCAATAATTTAAAAGAGAGAGTTAGAGATAGTTAGCCAAGTGAGACTGTTGGCCTTCTTGTTTTGATGGTGATTTAGCAAACAATTTACATCTAATGTTGTTTGTCTAGTGTTTGTGTTCTCGTATTTATTCTAGGCAAACAACGAGTTGGAGGATGGATGGAATAGAGCTTCACGATCATATCCAATGGAGGTTGGCGGAATTGTGGAGTGAAACAACGTTATTCAAAGTTAAAGATTCAAGTTCAAACTTCATCCGCAGATTACCAAGAATAGCTTATTGAAGATCAAGATCTAGCTTGGGTAACTTAGTTTAGGTTTTATATTATGTGTGTTAAGTACCTTAAGCTCAATATCATATACACACACGTATTTGGTTTCTATGTATATATATAGTTATATATATACATGCATGGTTTTGAGTTTTTATGCTTTGGACACACTTGCAAAATACATAAGTTTTCACAAATAGAAATTTAATTTGAGAAATTTTGTTTCTAATATGTTTGTTTTCATGCTTATAAACATTTCGCAAAGTTTCATCAAGTTTGGAATTGATTTGTTATGTTTAATGGAATTTACAAAATCATGTTTTTGTTCGTGCACATGTTCGTGCATGTTTTACAAAACAGATAAGTTTTCATAAATGGAAAGTGATATTCAAGAAATTCTTTCTTTGACATGTTTATCTACATGTTTAGAAACTTTTCTTAAAATTTTACTATTTTTGGAGTTGATTTACTGTGCTCAATTGATTTTACAAAATCATGTATGTCAGCAGATTTTTAGAAACTGTATATCTGTTTTCAAACATTTATTTCTCTCAACAGGGAAATTCTTTTTCAGAAATTCTTTCTCTAACATGTTATTCTACATGTCTAGAAACTTCTCACAAAATTTTATAATTTTTGGAGCTGTTTTATTATTTTTAACTGATTTTACAAAGTTAATATACAGTGCTACAATACCCGCGGTCGACCGCCAAACTCTCTGGAAGTTACTGTAGCATAACGCTGTATTTTCCAGATTTTGATATATCCGCTATTTTGTCTTTTTGCTTGGTTTTCTTGGGTTTTTGGGCTTGTTTCATGAGCCTATATATACTCCATGCCCTCATACTTCTAAGGGTACTTAAGAAATGTTTTAAACAAGTTTAAAGAGTTTTAAACAAGGGTTTAAGTTTGTTTAATATTTGTTTAGAAGCTTTTAAGCAATTGGGTGTTTGAGTTTAAGAATTCAATTCCACAAGAGCTTGAGGAGATCATCTATTGGAGTTTGAGCAATCAACTATTCTCCCTCCATCTCTTGTCATCTATTGAGAAGTTTTCTAAACTCAATCTAGCTTTATATTTCATATTGTTTGATTATCATTTTATTAAGCTAGTGTTCATATTGAGTTTAGTTGATTTTATTTTCTCTTTGTTTACACATACACAACCATTGAGCTTATTGTATTTACATTCATAGTATAATTGGGTTGTGGGATTGTGTAACTTAGAGAGTGAGCTTATAATTCATTCTCATCCATTATAGAGAACAAACACTTTGTATTTGTGCTTATTGTGAGATTCACTTTGTAATACACTTATACACCGAGAGAAGTGTGTGGCGAGAGTCGAGGATCGTCCCAAGAGGAGTGGCGTCGGTTGACGAACCTAGGAAGAGATTGTAACCGAGCACTTGAGGGAGACACGTCTAGTTCAACACTTGAGAGGGTGTAGAGTGGGATTACAAGAGTGTGTTAGTTGTAGAGTTTTCGGTAAACTAGAAAACCGTATTGTGTGGTGTAAACGTTGTTTGGGTAAACATAGAAAACCCGGTTGTTGTGATAGTGGAGATCTCCTCGAGGTGAGGAGCGGAGTCGTAGGTCAAGTGGTTAGACCGAACTCTGTGATCATATCGTTTGTTTGCGATTGCTTGGCGCACTTATTTTCACGCTCATATCTTATATCGCCATTGTGTATTGCTCATTGTTTATTCAACCCACTATCTAGTCTAGTTTGCTTACCCATGTGTGATTTGTATATCCTTGTATATATCTCATAGCATATCTCTTTGCTAGGATATATCCCTTAGTTCATATTGCTTATCCTAGCTCATATATCTTGTTGTATTTCATACTTGCTAGGATAACCTATTAATTAGTTTTAATTAGCATATAATTGGATTGGATTAGCATAAGACCCTAATCACCCCCCTTCTAGGGTCTAACAATTGGTATCAGAGCTTGGTGCTCTTTGATTTAAGGTCTAATCACCTTGAGTTAAAGATCCAAGTTATCTTATTTGTGCTAATCTAGTTATGATTACATTTATCTTACTTGCATATATTCACATATTTATTATGAATATGGGTGTATTTCGTTTAGTCTTTGATCCAAATATTGCTCCAAAATTTAGATATTTCCCTTATGCTCAATGGTGCTCTAAATTTAAAATATTTGTTGAATCTAGAAATATTAACATATGGGAAGTTATTGATTGTGTTTACATTGTGCCCACATTAGAGAAATCCAAGTGGAGCGATCATGATAATAAAATGTTTACAATAAACAAGCTTTTGTTAGAATTTTTGCTTAATGCTTTTGACTCATCATTTTCTAACAAATTTGTTCATTTTGATAATGCTTACAAACTTTGAAAATTTATTGAAGCACATCAAGGGGACTTGGAGGCGATCCAACAAGCTTTGGAAGATCCTGCTTCAAGTTCATATGGAGCATCATGCACACGGTCACAAGAGGATAACTCTTGTGTAGTAAGCGATTCCAATTCCGATAATGATTTATCTATTGATGAACTCGCTTGTGCATATGAAAGATTATCTCATGCCTATACTAAATTACAAAATAATTTTATTGATCTTAAAAGCAAGCATATTAGTTTAAAATCCGATCATGAGTCGCTAGCTTCCAAACTTAATATTGTTGTTAAAGAGAATGCTATTTTAAAAGAAAACAATGAGTTACTAAGTTTGGAAAATAATAACATGTCTTCATCTATTGCTAGCTTAACTCATGCTAATAATGATGCCATGATAGAAGTAAAAACTATTAGAAATGAGTTTAGTTCTTTTACAAATGATCATGTTTCATCTACTTCTTTTTCCAATGCTTGTATGCATAATGATAAATTGAATCTTGTGAAAAACCGCACATCATGCTTAGATTCAACTTCTAACACATGCATTGATAATCATAAAAAACTTATGGACAAGTGTGCTAAATCTAGTGCCATAACTTATAAATCACCTACACACTATGCACACTTGTATAACAAAGTTTACAAATGCTCGCCATTTAGCTAAATTTTGCTATGATGCACACAAACATAACAATGCTAATGCTCATTGTGCATCTCATGTAGTTTCTTCATCTCATGTACACACACATGCACCCATTGCTCATCATAAGCATGCTCATGTGTATAGATGTGATCATTATGGTAGATTTGATCATTTGGCCAAATTTTGTTTTGATTTAAAGAGAGTTTCTCATTTGCAAAATAATTTCTAAGATAAATATATTTTTACAAATAAGTCTCGTGCACAATCGTTTGGTCAACATAAGCAAATGTTTCCTTTCCATTGTACTTATTATAATCGGAAGGGTCATTTGAATAATTTTTGTTTTGACCGGGTAGTGCACCACATGCGCCCAAGAGGGTTCATAACTCTAGGGCTTTGAGCTTAAAAGATAAGGGTCATGTCCCTAAACCTTTTGGTACCAAGAATACTTGGGTACCAAAACAAACTTGATTTTAAACCAAGAATTTTAGTGGTTTTATAATTGTTTTTTTTTTGTTTTGAAAAATGTATTTTAAACTTTTATGAAAACAATTCCTTTTATTGGTCAAATTCTTTTGTTTTCATGATTATTGGTTTTGTTTTGATGAGAGGTTTGTATTTATATAACCCTCCGGGTTTATTGGGTGTTTATTTCCAAATCATGTTTACCAGATGCTTAAATGTTTATATGGGTTGTTACTAGCTCAAGAGCTAGATATAGTTGCCTCTCTTGATTTTTGAAAATCAATGATGGTTTAGTTTTATACTCTTAAAAATGATTTTTTTAAATCCATAGTTCATAATCCTTGTATGTTATTTTTGAACTATGAAAATTTTGCTTTGATTTGTTCTTTTGAATTCATTATATAAGCACAAATAGATGATTCAAATTTTAAATATGCTTTATAATACATTCTATGAGTGGTTTGATCAAGTCCTCAAAGAAAGTATTCTTTTTGATCAAACATCGTTTTTGGATTCAAACTTTGATTTATGATTTCATTTGAGTGATTTGTTTTCTTTTGAAAACTTTTTTTTCATGGTTCTCATGTTCCCTCATTCTTTTGCTTTCATAAATTCATTTATACATGGTTTTTATGCTTGAGAAATGAGACACTATGTTCACTTTGACATATTTATATGTGTCTTCATTGTCTTTTTGTATGTGAGGAGTGTTTAGCATACTTTCCATCTATGCTTGCTCACGTATGTATGCCTTAGCATTCATTACATATATTCATTAAGGCATTTTGATAGGGGGAGCAATCCCTATACTTGTTTTATACTCACCCATGCTTATTTGTAGGGGGGCTTTCGCTCTCTTAATTCTTTTATCCCCTTTTTGTAGTTGTCAAAGGGGGAGAAATATTGTGAGTATATAATTCCTTGTTTATATGCATGTGTATTATCTTGTATATGTTCATTTCCTTCATGTATATATTTCTTTTTGTAAATTGTTTGTCATCATCAAAAAGAGGGAGATTATTGGCCTTCTTGTTTTGATGGTGATTTAGCAAACAATTTACATCTAATATTGTTTATCTAGTATTTGTGTTCTCATATTTATTCTAGACAAACAACGAGTTAGAGGATGGATGGAATAGAGCTTCACGATCATATCCAATGGAGGTTGGCGGAATTGTGGAGTGAAGCAACGTTATTCAAAGTTAAAGATTCAAGTTCAAACTTCATTCGCAGATTACCAAGAAGAGCTTATTGAAGATCAAGATCTATCTTGGGTAACTTAGTTTAGGTTTTATATTATGTGTGTTAAGTATCTTAAGCTCAATATCATATACACACACGTATTTGGTTTCTATGTATATATATAGTTATATATATACATGCATGGTTTTGAGTTTTCATGCTTTGGACACACTTGCAAAATACATGAGTTTTCACAAATGAAAATTCAATTTGAGAAATTATTTTTCTAACATGTTTTTTTTCATGCTTATAAACATTTCGCAAAGTTTCATCAAGTTTGGAATTGATTTGTTATGTTTAATGGAATTTACAAAATCATGTTTTTGTTCGTGCACATGTTCGTGCATGTTTTACAAAACAGATAAGTTTTTATAAATGGGAAGTGATATTTAATAAATTCTTTCTTTGACATGTTTATCTACATGTTTAGAAACTTCCCTCAAAATTTTACTATTTTTGGAGTTGATTTACTGTGCCCAATTGATTTTACAAAATCATGTATGTCAGCAGATTTTCAGAAACTGTATATTTGTGTTCAAACATTTATTTCTCTCAACTGAGAAATTCTTTTTCAGAAATTCTTTCTCTAACATGTCCCTCTACATGTCTATAACCTTTTCACAAAATGTCATAATTTTTGGAGCTGTTTTACTATTTTTAACTTATTTTACAAAGTTGATATGTAGTGCTACAGTACCCGCTGTCGACTGCCAAACTCTCTGAAAGTTACTGTAGCATAACGGCTGTATTTTCCAGATTTTGATATATCTCTTTTTGCTTGGTTTTCTTGGGTTTTTGGGCTTGTTTCATGAGCTTATATATACCCCATGCCCTCATACTTCTAAGGGCACTTAAGAAATGTTTTAAACAAGTTTAAAGAGTTTTAAACAAGGATTTAAGTTTGTTTAATGTTTGTTTAGAAGCTTTTAAGCAATTGGGTGTTTGAGTTTGAGAATTCAATTCCACAAGAGCTTGAGGAGATCATCTATTGGAGTTTGAGCAATCAACTATTCTCCCTCCATCTCTTGTCATCTATTGATAAGTTTTCTAAACTCAATCGAGCTTTATATTTCATATTGTTTGATTATCATTTTATTAAGCTAGTGTTCATATTGAGTTTAGTTGATTTTATTTTCTCTTTGTTTACACATACACAACCATTGAGCTTATTGTATTAACATTCATAGTATAATTAGGTTGTGGGATTGTGTAACTTAGAGAGTGAGCTTATAATTCGTTCTCATCCATTGTAGAGAACAAACACTTTGTATTTGTGCTTATTGTGAGATTCACTTTGTAATACACTTGTACACCGAGAGAAGTGTGTGGCGAGAGTCGGGGATCGTCCCAAGAGGAGTGGCGTCGGTTGACGAACCTAGGGAGAGGTTGTAACCGAGCACTTGAGGGAGACACGTCTAGTTCAACACTTGAGAGGGTGTAGAGTGAGATTACAAGAGTGTGTTAGTTGTAGAGTTTTCGATAAACTAGAAAACCGTATTGTGTGGTGTAAACGTTATTCGAGTAAACATAGAAAACCCGGTTGTTGTGATAGTGGAGATCTCCTCGAGGTGAGGAGCGGAGACGTAGGTCAAGTGGTTAAACCGAACTCCGTGATCATATCGTTTGTTTGTGTTTGCTTGGCGCACTTATTTTCACGCTCATACCTTATATCGCCATTGTGTATTGCTCATTGTTTATTCAACCCACTATCTAGTCTAGTTTGCTTACCCTTGTGTGATTTGTATATCCTTGTATATATCTCATAGCATATCTCTTTACTAGGATATATCCCTTAGTTCATATTGCTTATCCTAGCTCATATATCTTGTTGTATTTCATACTTGCTAGGATAACCTATTAATTAGTTTTAATTGTCATATAATTGGATTAGATTAGCATAAGACCCTAATCACCCCCCCCCCAGGGTCTAACAGAGACAACGATGTGTTCACGATGTTCGGTCCTCTTGACCTATGTCCCCGACCACCTCTCCCGATGGTAATCCGCTACACAACCCGGTTTGAAAGTCGGGACTTCTTCACAATGATCTTCCCGAGATCGAATTCTCCACACAATGATCTCCTCGAGATATAGCTCTCCACACAATACAAGATGAAGAAAAATTCTCTCTTACAACAATCTTATAGCAAGGATGAAGAGATAAACGATTGAAGATTAAGGGTTTGTGGGATGTGAAAGTGAAAACCGAAAATTTGAAGAACTTGAGAATATATCGAAAATGTAAGCTTAGAAGTCTCAAAAACAAAACTCAAGCTTTTCTCTTTGTTTTCTTGGATTTCTTAGTTTTCTTTGTTGGTTGAATAAATGAAACCTGAGAACTATTTATAGTCTCTCAACAACCCATCCCAAATCCAAAAGAAAATCCAAAATCCAAAGTAAATCCTAAAAAACCAGGAAATTGGAAACTAGTCATTACTGTTGGCGGTTGTGATCGGTCGACTGGTCGAGAAAATCAGTCGACCGATTAGTTGACCGTTGGGCAGAATTAGAAAACAGAATACATTGTCGGTCTGTCGATTGTGTGTATCGGTCGACTGATTTGTGTGTATTGGTGGCCTGGCTGTGTGTATCGGTCAATTGATTTGGAGGCCAACTACAGTAGCTGAAAACCTACCCCTGGTCAATCGACTGATCTGAAAAACCAGTCGACTGAAAATATGATATTTCAGAAACCTGATTTTTTAAGAACTGTTGATTTTCTAAATTAGATTTAAGATATCAAATTAATTCCAAAAATAGTAAAACTTGGGAGAATACTTATATTTATGAAAATAGATATGTTAGATAAAGAATTTCTAAAACAGCATCTTGTATTTGTGAAAACTTATTGTTTTACAAAAACCATCAAAAATACGAGTTTTGAAATGTGTGTGTAATCCCCAATTGCTTCAAAAGTTATCAACTTTATTTCTTGCCTACATTATGATCTAGAGAGAAGTAAAAATGTAAATATCGCTTGCAATAGTATACAAAACTTAAATATTTACTAAGTTTTGTTGATGAAGCTCTTCTTGAATATATGCTTGAAAGCTCTTCTTTATTTAATATTCGCGTGAGTCGATCTTTGAGCATTTTAGGGCTTCTTCATCAACTTGTCTCGACCTTTATGGATATCATAGTTTAGGCGCAAATCCATCAATCCTCCAATTAATGACACTATATTGCTTTTAAATACATCTTGCGTAAGATCACTTAACAAGCAATTTGCATCGATAATGTGGTTTGTAAATCATCATCAAAACACGAGACCTAACAGGCTAGGCCCGACCTACCCCATGATTATACCCGGGTCACGACCCATGTCCGGCTCAACCCTAGACTCGGGATCAAAGAAGTAGGCTTGACCCATGCTCGATCCGGCCTACGCTCGACCCGTTCCGGCTCATCATATATTTTTTGGTTAGGCTATCGGTTCCTTTAGGCATTTAGGTCCGTAGCTAGCTACCAACAAAGTAAAAAAGTCATAGGTCTTTGGTTCGTGGGTCTTTTGGCCTATTGAGAAACAAAGTAGCTATATTTAAGCTTGTTATTGTCTATTTGGAAGGATAGAAAGTTAAATACAAGTTTAAATTACTAAAAAATAACTTAGAAATAATTTTAAAATTACAAATATAAGTTTATTATAACTAAAAGGTAAGGGGGGGTTAGGCAAAAAATCCATGGGTAAGAACATGCCCCACAAGCTGTGGGCTGGGTCAAACTCAACCCGCGCCTAGGCGGGTCATGGGCAGAGATGGGTCTAGTCCCAGTCCGGGGATCGGAGAGGTAGGCGCGGTCTATTTCAACCTGGCCGGGCTCGGGGCAAGCCCGGCCCGTCCCAACATATTACCCCCCGCCCCCAACGCATACCCCCTGTCGAAGGAGGGGAGGGATTGTGGGTACGAGGGCGCTGGGCCACGTCGGCCCACGAGCCCGCTCGGTTGGCGTGCTCTTGAGCTCGGTTTGACCCGGCTCGGCGTGGGACGGGTCTAATTCGGCCCTCTATAGTAGTGGGCTGTGAGACCGAGTTGGGTCGGCCCAAGCTAGATGCGAGCCAACAACCCGCTCAGCCCACAAGGCCTAGTGAGCGGATTGGGCCTACATGTGAGCGAGATGGCTCGCTTGTCCCGACCCATGAGCTCACATTTGTTGGTAGTAACATCTTTTTCCTTTAAAGTTTATTGTAATTTCTCTTACTTTGTGTTTTTTAATTAGTAGAACAATATTATGCTACTCATTAATGCACAACTTGCTCCGAACTGTATTTAATCTTAGTATTTTGTGATGATTCTATTTGTAATTATATGCAAATATACAATTTTACTTAATAAAGTTTTTTTTTCAATTTTTATAATTATGTCATTGTTAATTTGCTATTTGCATATAATTCATAAGTGTTAAACAATATTAAAAAACCTATTAAAAACAATTAAATATTAAAAAAATAAGAAAACATAATTAAGTGGGCCAGGTGGGCCGACCCGTGTCATGGTTCATCCCGTATGTTCTCGGGCCCACGAGTGAGTTGGGCTGAACTCTAGGTAGGGAACAAACGACAAAATACGGCTTGCTCAACTCGCTGCGAGTCGTGGGCTGGCTCGCCTCGCCACTGAGCCGGCATGGGCCGGCCCGCGGGACGAGCCAGCATGGCCCATTGCCCACCCCTAGTTGTGGGATAAGCAAAGTTTGAGGGTGGGAGGTTATGTGCAATACCTCCAAAGTTTAGCGAGATTTTGTAAAATTAACCCTATTATTATGTTCCAGACAAAGATGATGTATTTTGGTTATGGGCCGGATATCTACAATTAAAATATTTTTTCCAGAATAAAATCTATGGAATGTGATGGTGCACGAGTTGCTAATTAATATTATGAAATAATCGTTTAGACCCACACTGCTTGTGTGTGTGTAGGGGGGGCGGGGGGTGGGGGGGACTTTTCCATGAAGAACTAGAGACAAAGGAGGTTAGGAAAGACAAATTTATGAGTCACATTTATGTATTGCTAGCTTGATATCATAACTAGCATATTGGCTAATCATCTTAAAAAATATTCTCTCAAACATCATTGATGATTGTCAAATGGATCATCAACAAAAATAACCATGACATCAAACACCACTTTATTTCTTTTTCTTGTCAGCCTCAGTTAGAAATAACAAATTACACGAAACTCGTTCGTATTCATGATCATTAGCCATACAATGTTCTCTTTCAACGTGACTCGTCTAATTTGGCCTTACAAACTAGATAGTTAAATTTACATGTATCTGAAATGTTTTCTATTAAGGAACAAGTTCACATAAAACCCTTGGACTTTGGGTATCTCACATAACCCCTAAACTTTATATCTCACATAACATTCTTGAATTTTGGGGTGTCTCATAAAACCTCTCCTAAACTTTCACTTTAATTTTTTCACTAGACCCCCTACATGTAATTTGCAAGTAACTAAAATATCCTTGAGAGAAAAAAAATTTAAATTTTGTCATTTACCATTTAAAGTCAACATATTCTCTCTCCTAAGTTTTGGGTTTTTTCTTAGGGGTTGTTTGGTTCGTTTCCTAGATATAGGGAAATACATTTCCATGTACAAAAACACAAGTTTTGAGTTTTTTAAATTTTTCCAAGAAATAGATTGTTTCGCTTTGGTTCGCACAAAAAAATGGTGGGAAACCAATATATTTATTTTTCTTGTGTTTGGTTCGCATGGAAAAAAAGGGAAAACTTTTGTTTATATGGCAAAAAGCTGACGTGGCTGTAGTTTTCATCGATTTCACGAGGTTGAGGAAGGAATTGGGGGAGAGAAAAAAATCTGATATGGCGGCGATTTTCACCGAGTTTCCCTTCTTCAACCCTAGCGAACCAAAGATGGGAAGAAACCGACGGAAAGCTTATATCCTATGTGGCCACGAAAAATCTGATGTGAAGGCGGTGTAAAACTTTTCCACGTAGTTAAAAAACAAACCAAACAGCCCCTTAACAAAATTTAATTTATTTGCAAATTACATGCGTCTAATGAGAAAACTTTAAAATATAGGGGAGTTTCATTAGACATCTCAAAGTTTCATTAGACATCAAACTAAGGTTATTAAACATGGGTGATTATAATCTTTAATTATTTGTAAAAAAGGAGAAGAAAAAGGCATTCTTTCACTACTTAATAAGAAAAAGAATAAATGTGGTAGTCACCAGTGGGAGAGGTACGTAGTATCACCATTAATTAGATTGCCTATTTTATAGATATTTTTACTTATTTTTATATGTATTTACGACTTGTGACGCCACCTGAATTAGAAAAGGACTTGTGACGCCACCTGAATTAGAAAAGGACACTACTATGGAGGAGAACTTTGGGAATTGCTTACTTTAACAAACTCATAAGCTATATAGTAACATCACTAGGACAAAAAATTAGCTTTGCCATTGATTATCACCACAATGATTAATTTTTCAAGTTGCTCTTGTTCTTCAAGAAATTTGAACTGAGGGAGGAAGGGACAAAAGCACAGTGTCTCTGCTAAAGGAGGAATAGAATATGATATTTTTATCTCAATATCCCTAGATTTGTAAACTCTTGACCATGGTACAATAACTTACCCCAAGTCCGATATTTCTCATTCCTTTTTTTTTTTTTTGAGAGAAAACAGGGATATAGCCTGTCATTTGTATTAATCAAAAGGATATGTACAAAAAAAAAGGATACGAACTGTATCCAAGCATTGGAAGATAGAAAAGATAGTTTCTCAATACTAGTGATATATGACTTTCTTCTATCAAACATCCATGAAGGTGAAGAGAGGGCCCTGCCGTCATTTACTGTTGACATAGATATAAGAGAGAACCAAAGCCAGCCATATATATAGTAACAAGAAACTAAACTTTCTATAGCCCAATAGAAAACAAAAAACTAATACTACAAAAGTATTTTATATACTGTTAAAACCAAAAGAGACATTCACAATCCCATCATTTGTAGGTAATTATGCGCTCCTTCGAATCGGCTCTTCTTCCAACTTTGCTTTAACCTTATGTGTTGTCGCTCCACTTCCATAGCCTGCCCAATCATTTAGATCCGATATTGCCAAGTTAATAATAGATTTGATAGAAAAATAAATTAACTTGATCAAAAATGCATTTATTTCTCAAGGACCATAAGCTCCAACAGACAGAGGCAAAAATGCTTCTCCAAAGAAGTCCTTCTATCCCTCTCAGATCTTCTAGTATATACATAAGCTTATCCAAAGTATTAGGCCATGAGAAAGGTAAGAAGTAGCACATGAAGTGTTGACAAACTCTCTTTGATATAGGACATGAAAAGAACAAATGTTCTCTGGACTCCGATTCTATCCCACAAAAAGAACAGATAACATCTCCATTCTAGCCTTTTAAAAGAAGAATCTCCTTTGTATTCAGATTGTTATGTGAAAGAAGCCAAAGAAAGACACGAACTTTAGAGGGAATAACTGTATTCCAAATAACTTTGTATAGGGGATATATAACACCTCTCCGAATAAGAAAATTATATAGAGATCTAACTGAGAACTGACTGTTAGGAGTGAGAGACCATTGAGGTTGATCACAATTTGTTGAAACAATATGGAAGTTTCTGATAAAATTCAAAAGAGCAATTTTTTTAGCTTGAGCACTAGGATGAATACTTCTTCTCATCAACAAATGCCAATACCATTCATGTGCATTGTAAAGACCTTGGCTCCTGACAGTGGCATTAGAGGAGAGAGCTAACTTATACAATTCAGGGAAAACACTTGCTAAACTGTTAAAACAAGTCCATTTATCTTCCCAGAATCTTGTATTATCTCCTGAACCTATCATCCATTTTATGTTATGGAAAAAAGCGTCTTTCTGAGATAAGACAGCATTCCAAAAAGATGAATAAGATGACTTGAAGAAACTGGTCTGTAGAGTTGTATTACCATGAACATAAAGATTGTGAAGATACTTGCTTGTAGATGAGTCCTTGTCTAATCACTTCCATAGCCATTTAGTCAGAAGTGAAGAATTGAACACAATAATATCTTTAATCCCCAGCCCTCCCTCATTTTTATTTAAGCAAACTTTTTCCAGGTTACCAAACATTTGAAAGTATTTGTGTCAGCCTTCCCTGTCCATAGGAAGTTCCTCCTAACTTTATCAATTTCTTTGACAAGCCATTTAGGTAGCTTATAAAAAGACATGAAATATAAAGGTACTGATGTAAGAAATGAATTCAAAAGAACCAATCTCCCTCCATAAGATAGGGTATTCTTTTTCCAGGACGCCAGTTTCCTGTAGAGATTATCTAACAGAGGCTGCCAGTCTGATTTGGATAATTTGCCATATTTGAGAGGTAAGCCAAGATACTTAATTGGAAGTTGATCGACTTTGCAATCCAGGGAAGATGCTAAGGTCTGAGCGTTGTTTTGAATATTGCCAAAATATATGAGAGAAGATTTTGAGTAATTGATGATCAATCCAGATATGTCTTCAAAAATATAAAGAATAGCTTTGAGAGTGGAAATATCATTGGAGGAGCTTTTGACAAAGAGCAAAGTATCGTCAGCAAATTGAAGTATCCTCAATTGATTGAGAGGTTCCTTAAGACCAAGAGATGTCAATAGCCCCTCTTCAACATTATTCATAATCATTTTGTTCAAAACATCTACAGTAATGTTAAAAAGCATTGGAGAAAAAGGACCACCTTGCTTGAGGCCCCTTTTGCAAGCAAAAACTTGGTGGGTGTACCATTAACTAGAACTGCACAGTTAGAGGATGAAATAATTTGAAGAATCCACGAACACCATCTATTACCAAAACCCCTAGCTTTCAAAAGATCAATAAGGAAAGCCCAGTCTATGGAATCAAAAGCTTTAGCAAAATCAATCTTAAACATAGAAACTTCCTTCTTTCTTTTTGAACAGACATGTATCATTTCATTAGCTTAAAGAATAGAGTCAAGAGTAGATTTCCATGCTTGGAAAGCAGATTGGGTGGATGCAACTAAAGATAGCATGTGATAGGCCAGCCTATTTTCTAAGATTTTAGAGAAAATTTTAAGAAGGCAATTGATAAGGCTGATCGGTCTGAAATCCTTCACCGTAGTATATTCTTTGAATTTAAGGATCAAGGTGATAAAGACTTTATTAATTATGTGAAGATGGGATGGATTCTCATGGAAAAAATGCATTAATGCAATAAGATCTTTCTTAATCAGATCCCAAAAAGTTTGATAGAAAGCCATAGAGAAACCATCTCGTCCCGGGGCTTTGTTAGCATTCATACCAAACACTGCACTTTTTATTTCAGCTTCAGTGAAAGGATCTTCTAAGGATAACATATTATTCTCTTGCTCAAGATATAGGGATAACCAATCAATGTGCATGTGATTTCTGTTATTCTGCCCAAATAAATCATCGTAACACTTGTAAAAGGCTTTAGAGACATCATTATCACCAAAAAAATCCCTATCTTGATAGCTGACCGAAGCTATAAAATTAGCTTTTCTATGATATGAAGCAGTTTTATGGAAGAAAGATGTATTTGCATCACCCTCTTTTCTCATTCCTTTTTATACTTTTCAATATCAATCCTATTCCAAAATTTCATTATCCCATACTATTTGTACAATAAATTATATACTAAAAAATTTGATCCACTTATTTACATTTGAGGATTAATTAAATAAAAATATAAATTATTAAATTATATGAACCAAAACTCCAAATTACATAAATTCTAATTCTCTCCGCCCTCCCCCCTCTCAGTTGCACATAACTTTCTTTATCTATATATTTATTAAAAAGTCAGTATTAATTCCCTAACAATATTCTTAGCACTTAATGTCTCTAGTTCCCTAAAAAGAGGTGATCATTTGCAATTTATATTTCTAGATTGCCAATCTATGAAGGTAAAATTCTAATAAAATAGTTAAAGGTAATAATTGTTGCTAAATGTATTGATGATGAGAATTACCTACCCTTCATTTTATAAAATCTTGTCGATAACTCGGCGAGATAAAAGAAATGAGAAGAAACATCTGATAGGGATTTCCCCCTTTTTCCCAAAAAAAACATCATAAGAGTGTTTGACAAAGTATTAATCTAACAAACTAATATAGATGGACAAGTATTTAGAGGATTGGAAAGTTATTGTACATTATAAAAGACCGAGAGGGAAAAATGGATTTGGATCATCCTTGCTATCAAAAAATTATGGAAAGATCGTTATTCTAAATTACTTTGATCATTTTATTTGAGAAATTTCATAACATTTGCAACTATTTGAGGAAAAAAAGTGCTCTCTAGAAAATAAATCATATTAAATTTAGCCTTTCCTACCGGTTAAGATAAGAAGGAACTTACTCAATACTCCAAGTCAATCATGTCCACACATTTACTCCCAAATAGGGATGCATTCGGTTTGGATACAATTCATATATGATACTTATCATATTCATAGCCACTTACCCATCACAGATATGGATATAGATATACCCCGATATGGAAAATTCGTATCCATATATGCTAAAATCAAATACGGATATAGATACAAATCATATTGAATACGGATGTATTAGAGGATATGCATGCGAATACAAAACGGATATGAGAAAACTAGATAATATTAAAAAAAATATAGTTCATGTGATACAAAAGAGTTCATTAATATGTTCATTATATCTGAAAAGCTAACATTAGACATCTTGATCATCAAAATTATTCTCAAATCCATACTCTAAGGATTCAACTATTGTAATGGTATGACTAATATGTATTCTGATATTTTGGATATAGATCCGGACATTTCACTATAAAAACATATTTGTAACCATATCTTATCAGTTATAGATTTGAGTAATAATATCCTAACGAATATGGATACAAATATTTTTTGGATGTGGATACAGTTTTGCACCGTACTCTCAAATCTAGATATTTGCTAATTTATATTTCAAGTCTACTACTCTTAGAGTCCGTTTGGATAATGAAAGTATTGAGACTAAGAAATAAGTTATAGAAGTAACTTTCAAAACTATGAAATAGAAAGTAGCGGAAATAGCATTTTTTGTTTGTTTCATATATTTTTAGAAGTAATGGAAGTAGAACTTCTTCCTCTTCATTTGCCTTTTTTGTTTGGATAATATTTAAAAATGTTACTAGGAAGTAATTAATACATGTTGCTTCCATTTTAGGGCACATTTGGATAGTTGGAAGTATTAGAATAAGATATAAATCTAAGAAGTAACTTCTAAAATTAAAAAGTTTATCATCTCAAATTATACTATACAAAAAAAACCTGAGAATAATACTAAACTTGTTGCTGATGTATCTCAAATTATTCTACAAGGAAAAAAATTCGTGCACACATATAAGGACCATATTAGAACATCTCATCAATCATATAGGAATGGGAACTAAAAAAATTAGCTCAAAAAATGTTGGGACATACAAAACAAAACCAATTTCTTGTCATGATTTGTATATATACGCAGATCATGTTCACATGTATAAAAGAGGGGCCTATGGGATTGGATTATGAAGACATTGAATCTAAAATTAACCTGCAAAGGGGAACAACAACTGGAAACGGTTGCTAATACCCCGTAAGCTGAGGAGCAAAAGGAGGAATCCGCCTGAGGAGGGGCTCGCGTCTGATTAGCTAGTTGATTTTTCATAGTGCCGAGAGATTGCATATCGAGATAGAGGAGCAGTTATTAGATCCCTAATTTCACGCATGTTACAAATCTTCACATGGAATCCGCAAGTAACTTTTATCTACTTCAGACCTATTTCAAAGTCTTGAGGGGTGGAAAAGAATCTAGGAAATGGAGATGCTATATAGACACCACATCATCATTTAAGGAAGTAGCGGTGTTTGGTGGAAAATTTGTGAAATGAAAATGAAAGAACCGTATTTGATTTTATTCTCTCTAACTGCTTAGAAAAAGAATGTTTACAACTCTCTCAATCTCAATTACAATTTAGATTTCCTGATTACAAAAGAAAAGAGAATTAATCTGAATTCTCTCATTTGTTTAAGTCTGGGTTCTTCACGGTAGTGATAACTCAGAATGAGTTTAAACTCTTAAAAAAGAGTTGATTTGAACCGAAAATCGGTTAATAAGCCAAGGATGAAAGCTCCTTGATCTTGGTTGCTAAAGAACGCTTCCAGATCGGATGATTGAAGAATCCCTTTGCTGATCTCTAGATCCGAAAATACTCTAAAGATCCCAAAAAGATCCTCAACTAAACTGATTTTTTAGTTATTTATAGAGGATTAAGGGGTGTAAGCGCTCCCTTAATTCGCTCCTAAGTGGGGCTGAATGGGATGTAACCGCTCCTTAAATCACTCCTGAGTGGAGTTGTGATCCACTCAGATCGTGGGAAACAGTTTTGAAACCGTTCAGCTTGTGTTTGAACGAGTCAAATGCAAGAATTGCGTTCTGACATGAATTCTGCATTCAAACGCAGCGTCTGGTAGCTCGGACGCAACGTCTGGTAGCTTGGACGCAGCGTCTGGAAGCTCATTTGTAGTGTCTAGAAGCTGCGTTTGTAGCGTCTGGAAGCTCATTTACAGCGTCTGGAAGCTACGTTTGCAGCTTCTGGAAGCTCATTTACAGCGTCTGGAAGCTACGTTTGCAGCTTCTGGAAGCTGTGCTGACAGTTTGTTGGAAGCTGCGTTGGTATCATTTAAGAGTTGTGTTTGGCAGCGGATGAAAACTGCGTTGGTAGCTTTTGGAGGCTATGTTTGCGGCAGAACATGAACTACGTTGGTAGCTGGATCTGAGCTACGTTTGTAGCGTTTGGAGATGAATGTGAACTGCATTTGCACTGCATCAGCGGCTGTGAACGCGGTGCATCTTGATGCTGGTACGCGGGGAGGACTTCCGCGTCTTGATGCTGAAACGCAGGGAATACTTCCACGTCTTGATTTGAGGAGACCGTCAATTTATAGTCTCTTTTTAGTAGAGCGTTGCAAAGATCGTTGTTTTGTAATCTTTGCTTTAGCTCTTTGATATGTGAGAGTTATCAGGTTATAACTTTCGCTGTTGATTGTGAAGACTATTGATCAGAGCTTTCATCGATTATTGTAAAGATCATCAGATTGTACCTTCATCGATCTACGTAAAAGTCTTCAAATTATAGTCTTTTGAAAGTCGTCAAATTGTAGCTTCCATCATCGGTGTTTGATGGGGATCAACTATCTGTAGTAATTCTTAGACAGCCTACAGAACTCCCTCCAAAGTTTTCAAAAGTTCGCGATTGATTAGGATAAATTTTCGGAATACTTTGGATCTCAACTCTGATCTTGAAGTTGTTAATTCCTTGTCATAAAGGAGTTGTTCTCTGCACCTACTTCGAAGGCATCTTGGTTGAAAAGATTTGTCATATAGGACCTGAGCTTCAAAGAGAAACTGTAACGACGGTACATGCTAATCATGAGCATAAGCTCTCAAATGTCACGTCACGGCTCACATCCATTCAGCTGATAGGCCCACAAACATTCATAGGATTTTTGGCAAACCCTTAACTATCAACGGGTTTGATAAGTCTTTACCGACTACCGTTTGAGTCGGGCTAGCATGTGGATTGTCTAAGTCCGTTCCACATGTAACATTGTGCTAAAAGAATAAACTCTCTTAGACTTAGTGCTATGATGCCGAATACATGGATTTGGTCAATTTCACGGGAATGGACTACCCGGCAACGCGTGTTAGGCGTAAATTTATCTCTAATTAGCGATTGAAATAAAGTCTCTCATGCGTAAAAGGCATGGATTTTTGATGCTACGATGTTGAATACGTAGACTTGATCATTTTCGCGGGAACGGACCACCCGGCAACATGTGTTAGATGCAGGCTTATCTCTGTTTAGAGATCGAGATAAATTCCTTCAGGCATGAATCCTAGTGTCTTTTTTACGGCGAAAGATTAACTGATAATGCGTGTTAGGCGCATACTTATCTCTATTTAGGGATTGAGATAAAGTCTTCCATATGTGAAAGGCATGGATTTTTGGTGCTATGATGTTAAATACGTAGACTTTTGTCATTGTTTCTTTCTGTGTTATGTTTTAACATGAAACACTGAAAGAAAATTAGAAGTGCCAGAGGCGTAGTATTAACTTGGCATGAATTTTCACTTAGAGTAAAACTCAAAAAAATTCTTGATCATCAGTAGGATAATTCCAAGAAATCTTTGATCTGATGGGGATTTTATAATGAAAGCTTGCTATTCTTATTAAAAAGTATTAACAAGTTCATTGGGGGTTTGACTGTTAGATATGTGATGTTAACCTAACAGTATTTTATAGGCTTATCGCTCTATTGAAGAGAGTCGATAAGTTGGTTTGGTTGTCAGAGGTGTGATATTAACATGACAGGAAAATGTTACGATTGGAGCAACTTTGTGGACTTATCATCCTATTAAAAAGGATTGATAAGTGGATTGTCAGAGGTGTGATGTTAACTTGACGGGTTTGTGGACCTATCATCCTATTGAAGAGGATTGATAAGTGGATTTTGTCAGAGGTGTAATATTAACGTGACAAGATTACGTTGCGATGAGAGCAACTTTGTGGACTTATCATCCTATTGACGAGGATTGATAAGTGGATTGTATCGTCAGAGGTATGATATTAACTTGATGGGTTTGTGAACCTACCATCCTATTGAAGAGGATTGATAAGTGAATTTTGTCAGAGGTGTGATATTAACGTGACAAGATTGCATTACGATGAGAGCAATTTTGTAGACTTATAATCCTATTAATGAGGATTGATAAGTGGATTATGTCGTCATAGGTGTGATGTTAACTTGACGGGTTTGTGGACCTACCATCCTATTGAAGAGAATTGATAAGTAAATTTTGTCAGAGGTATGATATTAACGTAACAAGATTATGTTGCTATGAGAGCAATTTTGTGAACTTATCATCTTATTAAAATGGATTGATAAGTGGATTTTGTCAAAAGTGTGATATTAACTTGACAAGATTGTATAGTGATGAGAGCAACTTTGTGGACTTATCATCCTGTTAATGAGGATTGATAAGTGAATTGAGTCAGAGGTGTGATATTAATGTGATAATAAAAATATAACGATCGGAGCAACTTTATGGACTTGTCATCCTATTGAAGAGGATTGATAAGTGGATTTGGTCGTCAGAGGTGTGGTATTAACTTGACAATATTACATTACGATGAGAGAAACTTTGTGGACTTATCATCCATATTGAAGAGGGTTGATAAGTGGATTGTCAGAGGTGTGATATTAATGTGATAAGATTGCGTTGCGATAAGAGCAACTTTGTGGACTTATCATCCTATTGAAGATGATTGATAAGTGGATTTTATCAGAGGTGTGGTGTTAACGTGATAGGATTTTATACTTATGATTTGAACAAGATTTTGAAGACTTAGCGTCTTGTTGGGGAAGATTACGATTTGAGCAATTTTTGAGGACCTATCATCCTATTGACATTGATTGATAAGTTGATTGTCAGAGGTGTATTGTTAACGTGACAAACTAGGAGTGATGCAAGATGAATTTATACTCCGTGAGGATGATGATCGTCAAAAATATAATGTTATCCCGACGAGGTGAAAGATTAGTTACTCTTAATCCAGCGGATTCTAATTAACTAACCTCCAGTCTTTAATAAGACTTAGCAGTGGAATAAAAAGGGGATAGACAGGGCATATTGCCTTGTGGGCCACTATCTATCAAGTCGGAATAGAGGCCCATCACCTAGTAGACCACTATCTGACGAGTTTGACTATCAGAGATAACTATTAACGTGATAGTTTTGGTAGACCCACCATTCTACTGAAGAGGATTAGCGGGGAAATTTGGAAAAAATAGACTATCAGAGGTGATCATTAACATAATAGTTTTGGTGGATGCGCTATCCTACTTGAGAAGGACTGGCGGGGGAATTTGGAGAAAATAGATTATTAGAGTTGATCATTAACGTGATAGTTTTGGTGAATCCGCCATCCTACTTGAGGAGGATTGGTGGGAGAATTTAGAAAAAATGGACTATCAGAGGTGATCATTAACGTGATAGTTTTGATGGTCCCACCATCCTACTTGAGGAGGATTGATGGGAGAATTTAGAGAAAATAGACTATTAGAGGTGATCATTAACGTGATACTTTTGGTGGACCCGCCATCCTACTTGAGGAGGATTAATGGCAGAATTTGGAAAAAATAGACTATCAGAGGTGATCATTAACGTGATAGTTTTGGTGGATCTGCTATCCTACTTGAGGAGGATTGGTGGGAGAATTTAGAGAAAATGGACTATCAAAGATGATCATTAACGTGATAGTTTTGGTAGACCCGCCATCCTATTTGAGGAGGATTTATGAAAGAATTTGAAAAAATAAAATATCAGAGGTGATCATTAACATGATAATTTTGGTAGACCCATCATTCTACTTGAGGAGGATTGGTGGAGGAATTTGGAGAAAATAGACTATCAGAGATGATCATTAACGTGATAGTTTTGGTGGACCCGTCATCCTACTTGAGGAGGATTGGTAGGAGAATTTGGCGAAAATGAACTATCAGAGGTGATCATTAACGTGATAGTTTTGGTGGACCCGTCATTCTATTAAGGAGGATTGGCTTCGGTGATCGTAGTATCTTCCTCTTCTGATTAGGAAGATTGGGCTTCCTCTTCTGATTGGGAAGATTGGGCTTGGTCTGATTGCTCAGGTTGATCCTGTCTATTTTGTTCTTCAGCTTTGATCCTAGTAATATTTTTTTGAGCATGTTCTCCTTGAGAAATTAGTTGTCTCTAGGAACGGTATTCTGCAACCCTCATTTGTGCTAGAAGGTCGATCTGCAAGTTGTGTCGACAGGTCTCCACTAAAGTAGACTGTGTCATACCTGACGAACATCGAAGAGCCATGCTTCGGAATCTCTTGACGAATGCTTTGACGGGCTTCCTCTTCTTCTGCTTAGTGGCGAGAAGGGTATGGATACAGACTTCTGTATCCTTTTCAAAGAATCTTGACAGGAAGAGTCTCTCTAGATTCGCCCACTTTTGGATACATCCCGTAGGTAGTTTTTTGAACCATTCAAAGACAACTCCCTTAAGGGTGCTAATGAACAATCGAGCTAGTATGGCGTCGTTTGATATCATATTCCTAGTTTGTGACATGAAATGATAGATATATTTATTCGGTGATCATGTGCCGTTAAAACTTTGTAGCAACAGGTCTTCAAAACTTAGAGGATAAATGGCTGCATCCCATTCGACAGGATAGGGCCTATCAACTCCCTCGTTTTGGAGCTCGCTTCTGTTAGCAATGACAATGAGGCGGACTTCCAATTCTTTCATTTTGGAAGACTGGAGATTCTGCTCATTCTTCATCTCTATTCCTTCATTAGAGGAAGATTTCAGGTTGTGGGCTTCTTGGTCAGAAGCAGCACCATCAATCATTTTTTCCTTCCCTTTGCTTGTGAGGGGTCGGGATGAAGATGTTCCTCCTCTTCGGGAAGATTCTTACCTTAGCGGCGAATATGTCTTCTGAGAATTAGCCCTGTCTACGACATATTGAGTCATCAAGATCTGGAGTTCATTGATGGTCTCCTACTGTGCTTTGATCATGGCTTGCTGCTCATTAATTATCCTTGCCAAATCATCATGGTTTCCTGTCATAAGAGCAGAGCTCTCATGTTCTGTAAAAGAACCCGAGGATTGAGATTCTGCGATAGCTGAATGCTCATCATCGGATGTAGTTCCTCTAGCCAATCTTCGATAATCGATAGGAGGCATGACCCCCTTTCGAGTTTGGGTATGTTGGTAGATTCCCTCGAACTCATTCAGGATCTCTTTGAAGTTTGGAGACCAGTTCATCTCTGACTCATCAAGACTAGGGATTGATGACTTTCCTCTGCCGACCATGTTAGAAGTGACTTTAAGGTATTCATCCTCCAAAGTATTTTTCCTGTGAGAACGTTGTTGGTTATTGAGCAAAGCGACGATCGTTGGTCAATTGAACACCAACGGTTTGGCCGTATCAGTCGTTTGTATTGGAATGAACGAATGATTTGTTGTATTAGTCTTTCTCTCGATATGAACACTCTCACATCTGTTATAAAGACTCGAGAAGAATTACCCACTGATCATGAGATTTGAATTGGAACCCCCAGTCCTTGATTGGACAGGACTGGCTCTTGATAAACATGGATCTGGTTGAGATGCCTTGAATCCATGTACTTTTTATACCCGCCCCTCAATCTAATCACACTACGCAGAGTATTCGGGGGTCTCATTGCCCGATCAATGAGCCGGGGATCCAAGGGGTGGCGCGTCCCTGGCCGGGGGGTCCAGGGGGAGTGGACGCCCCCTGGCAGGGTTCGGGGTAGCGCCCCGAAGCTCCATGATATACATCGGGTTCTGTATTGGGTCTCATTACCCGAACGCATGCCTGAGGTCCGCATTTTAGTTGAGCAATGCAGGCATGAGGTCTGTGTTTTGCTGGTGAAATGTACTCCTGAGAGTTGCCTTTTAGTTCTTGAATGCACTCCTGAGAGTTGCGTTCAGTTTGTGGAATACACTTCTAAATGCCGTGTTTTGATTGTACAACGTGCCACTAAGGGCTGCATTCAGATTTATTCACACAGAGCCTATGTTTGGGCTCATAGACGCGAAGCTTGCATTCTGAAGTAGAAACGCAGAGCACAAGGTCGCGTTTAGGCTCACAAACATAAAGCTTGTGTTGACTTGAGGATTGGTATTCTCGGAGATGTTCTCATCGTAAGGATCTCCTCCTCCGTCGAGCGGCGTTCTTCTTAGCTTGTTTTAAGGCTTTTACAGCAGCATTACCATCTGCGTTGATCAGGTTTGTCACCTCAATGGGCCTCTTATGATCCTTCACCCGTTGATTTGTCACGAGTATAGATTCCTCGACTCTATTGATGAGTCTCTTCGAGGCTGAGCCCACTCCTTCAGAGGAATGGCTGTCCAAGCCATCTAATCCAAAGGAGAGGGCTTCCTTTGGTAGTTCAGTAGAGATCAGAGCTTTAGTCTTCTTAGAGATCTTGTGGATCTTGCGCATAGCCTTGAGGCTAAGGGATCTGGAGGAGAGGGCCTCCTCGTACTTGGCTTGATCAAACTCCATGACGAGAGTCTTGATCATTGTTCCAGCAAGACCGACGTTGGATTGCGCCACCACTTCTTCATCGGTGAAAAAGTTCGTCCCTATTAGAGTCACCATCTTTTCTTTGGTGGAAAATTTGTGAAATAAAAATAAAAGAACTGTGTTTAATTTTATTCTCTCTAACTGCTTAGAAAAAGAATATTTACAACTGTCTCAATCTCAATTACAACCTGGATTTCCTGACTACAAAAGAGAAGAGAATTAATCTGAATTCTCCCTTTTGTTTAAGTCTGGGTTCTTCACGGTGGTGATGGGGTGCCTCCCTCGAATGCTCGCGTCGAGTTTACTCTCCGTTGATGATCCGACGTTTTACTTCATCGGAACAGTATCTTCTCCTCACGATTTGACGCTGTGGAGGATTTGCATGGCAAGTTTGAAACTCTGCATGACTTGATAACTCAGAGCGAGTTTAAACACTTGAAAAAGAGTTAATTTGAACCGAAAATAGGTTAATAAGCCAAGGATGAAAGCTCCTTGATCTCAGTTGCTGAAGAACGCTTCCAGATTGGATGATTGAAGAAGCCCTTTGCTGATCTCTAGATCCGAAAGTACTCCAAAGATCTAAAGATCCTCAACTAAACTGATTTTTGAGTTATTTATAAGGGATTAAGGGGTGTAAGCGCCCCCTTAATTCGCTCCTAAGTGGGGCTGAGTGGGATATAACCGCCTCTTAAATCACTCCTGAGTGGAGTTGTGATCCCTTCAGATTGTGGGAAATGGTTTTGAAACCGTTCAGCTCGTGTTTGAACGAGTCAAACGTAAGAATTACGTTCTGACATGAATTCTGCGTTCAAACGCAGCGCCTGGAAGCTCGTACGCAGCGTCTGGAAGATGCGTTTGCTGCGCCTGGAAGCGCGTTTGTAGCGTCTGGAAGTTGCATTTGCGGCATCTGGAAGCTGTGTTTGCAGCGTCTGGAAGCTACGTTGGCAGCTTGTTGGAAGTTGCGTTGGCAACATTTAAGAGATGGGTTTGGCAGCGGATGGAAGCTGCGTTAGTAGCTTTTGGAGGCTGTGTTTGCGGCCGAACATGAGCTACGTTGGCAGCTGGATCTGAGGTACGTTTGTAGTGTTTAGAGCTGAATGTGAACTGCATTTGCATTGCGTTAGCGGCTGTGAACGCGGTGCGTCTTGATGCTGGTACGCGGGGAGGACTTCTGCGTCTTGATGCTGAAACGCGGGGAGTACTTCCACGTCTTGATTTGAGGAGACCGTCAATTTGTAGTCTTTTTTTGTCAGAGCGTTGCAAAGATCGTCATTTTGCAATCTTTACTTTAGCCCTTTGATATGTGTGAGTCGTCAGGTTGTAATTTTCACTGTTTATTGTGAAGACTATTGATCAGAGCTTTCATCGATTATTGTGAAGGTCGTCAGATTATAATCTTCATCGATCTACGTGAAAATTTTCAAATTGTAGTCTTCTGGAAGCCGTCAAATTGTAGCTTCCATCATCGGTGTTTGATGATGATCAACTATTTGCATTGATTTTTAGACAGCCTATAAGCGAAAGTAGATATTCAAGAGAAACAAACTTACATTTTTACCTAGAAGTAGCAGAAGTAGTCTCTACTTTTGTTGTTTCATAGTTATTTCCGTGCAAACAAATAGGCCCTAAACTAAGATACGCATGACCTTAGTTCGTTAGAGTTTGAACGTTGGAAGAGAGAAATTTCAGTTAAACAACAAATAAAAAAGTTATGGATCATACGTAGGTTATTTCTTAACACGGTTTTTAAGGATATCTTCACTCAACGTGGTAGAATTAAACCAGCAAATATTTATTTTATATGGGAGATAAGTTTATGAATAAGGTTGATTTAGGGGGGTGTACACGTTTCTCGATAATATTACTATGTAAGTAGAATAAAAATAAATATAAAAGATATAACTAAGTAGATCATAAGCATGAAGTATCTATCTATATATTCTACACTATATATACTAAGAAAAGCTTCTTTTTTGGTCATTATGAGCCACATTTTTAGAATTCTAAAAATGCCATTATATCTGAAATAATTAATTGTAAATGTCCTCGCACCTTTCAACTTTTTGTAGCAAACCCTCAATAACTTCTAAAATCATACTAAACCCCTGCCACTATTGGAAATGCAAGAAACCCATAATAAATTTTTATATTTTGCAAATAAACCCCATGACGACGTCAACCCACATTTAGGGTCTAACTCTATGACCAACACGAAATGTAGGTTGACATTGTTATGGAGTTATCTGCCAATTATAGGGAAACTTATTGGGAGATTTCCCACAATGGCAATAGTTATTGAAGATTTAGTTGGATTTTTTTGAAGTTTTTGGGGGTTTTACTGCAAAATGCTGAAAGTTCATAAAGTGTCTATGTAATTTATCCCATGAAATATGTTTCCAGTCGATCAAAGACTAAGATTTCATATCAGATAACTACAACGTATATTTACTTGTAATCACCTAATGTTTTCGACCTATTTAATTTTCATGATATATACTCAGATTCAAAAAGGTACGTGTTCCGTATCTTTCCTCCAAAACTAGACTTGTCCATCCGTGTTCCGTATCTTTCCTCCAAAACTAGACCTATCCATCCGGGCCGGCCCGGTTCGAAAATTTGGGCCCGGGCTGGGCAAAATCGGAGCCCGAACCCGGACTCGGGTACCCCGGGTCGGGTCCGGGCCCGAGGAGCCCGGCCCGGGTTTTTTTATTTTTAATTTTTTAAAATTTAAAAAAACAATAAAGCATAAAATATACATAAAAATTACAAAAAATGACATAAATTACAAGTACAAAAAATTATAAAAATAAAAGATGATAAAAATAAATTTTTTATTAATAATCATGTCATTCATATATTATACATAAACAAATTGTAAGTACTTATAGAAATTACATAAACAAATTG